>CM060106.1:1672500-1692500 GCA_030522415.1 Channallabes apus | reverse complement strand
GAGAGAGAGAGAGCGAGAGAGAGAGAGAGACAGAGAGAGAGAGAGAGAGAGAGACAGAGCGAGACAGAGAGAGACAGAGAGAGAGAAAGCGAGAGAGAGAGAGAGAGAGAGACAGAGCGAGACAGAGAGCGAGAGAGAGACAGAGAGAGAGAGAGAGAGAGAGAGCGAGAGACGACTTGGCAGAAATAAACAGCACTGAACAGTAAAATATTTTATTACGATCGAATAAGATATCTTTACACATATTTTCTTCTGACGTCACCGTCATTATCCTCGTCCTGTTACCATGACAACCAACATTTCTTCATCACTAATATTTAGCTAGTTTATCTTATGCATGTGGCGTCGCTTAATGTTTCCAAATTCCATTCAATCAATCAGTGAATCACTTCAGGCATGACTGAGATTCGTTCTTTTCAAATAGAATCGAATCAGTTGAAGAAGAGCCAGAGACTCAGAGTCGAGGCAGAGATTCCATTCTGATTCAGTCTCGGAGTCAGTGAGTCATATGAGTGAACACCAGGATTCACACTGCTGCAATGTTTGAGTCAGTGAATCATTTTTATTCTGACCAAGCTTCGTTTCTCCCTCATACGATACATGAGTAACTGAGTCAATTCAAAGTTGAGTCAGTAGTCAGACGTGGTGTGTTTCAATGTTTTCTCGTCAAAGTGAATCAATTCAAGCAAGAAAGAGTCAAGATTCACCCCTCCTGCACTCTCGTTCCGTGTGACAGTGTCTGAGTCACTGAGATTCAGTCCTGATCTGATTCAGTGAGTTGGATGAATCGATTAGTTCTTTTAATTATGAGTTCAAAACCATGTGTTAATCCTCACTGATACAATGAATCAGATGAATCAGTTAATCTTTCCTCTCTGGTTCATTCTCAGAGTCAGTGAGTCAAATGCGTGAAGACTAGTTTTTGAGTCGTGAATCTTTGGGCTAAAAGCACAATTCAATGAATCTACTGAGTCAGATGTCAGAGGGAAACCAGATAAAGACTCCGAGAATCATTGAGATTTGGTATTCTGTGGAATCAATTAGTTGTTTTGATCATGTGTACAAAATCAGTCTGTCAATCAGTGAATCACAACTGAGACTCACTCCGCTCTCACTGAATCAGCGAATCCTTCTGCCCACAACAGAAGTTTAATCCTCACTGATTCAATGAATCAGGTGATTCAGTGAATCTTTCACGATTTCTTCTGCAAATTTTACTTTGAGATTCAGTTTCGTGTTAGTGAATCATATCAATCAGGACGCAAACGATTCACGCTTTTGAGTCAAGGAAGCATTTTAATTCTGACTGGGAATGAAAATGATTCTTCCAAAGATGCAACTGAACAAATCAGTAAATGAATCATTTAGAGATTAACAGATTCGACTGACTGAATCATTTACAGGACGAATAAAACAGCTCGAATGTCTATCGAATCACCCATCAGGCTCGGTGTCTGACCAGGTGGGGGTTACGTCCCACCACTTCCGGAGAGATACACGATATACATCAGAGGATTAATAAAGAGATCAGAAACCAGAGGATGCTGCAGAGATGAAGAACAGGACGAGGACGAGGAGGACGAGGAGGAGGAGGAGGAGGAGTGTGTCATCCTCAGATGCAGGAACGCTTCCGCACCGCTATCTCTCTTTTAAAACACCAGCCATGTTTACCGCTAACAAGCTGCAACTATAGAGCAGGACACGCCCACAATGGGGGCGGGGTTTATACCTTTCTACATTCTAGGAAGCGGCTCGGAAGTTTCACTATCCGGAAATTATAGCAATAGTCAGTAAATCACGCTGTTCAACGGTTACATAAATACACAAATGATGTGCGAGTGTGTGTGTGTGTGTGTTAATATCATTAAATCCTTTTCAGTGCGTACACACCCTCAGCATGACCTAAAAACGACTGCAGCCCTCTGTGTCACAGTCACAAAGAATATAGCTAAGAATGAAAGAGAGAGACACAGAGAGAGAGAGACAGAGAGAGAGAGAGAGAGAGAGAGAGAGAGAGACACAGAGAGAGAGAGAGAGAGAGAGAGAGAGAGAGACACAGAGAGAGAGAGACAGAGAGAGAGAGAGAGAGACACAGAGAGAGACAACGTGTCCTAAAGAAAGCTGTAATCTTCCTGTGCATGTTGAAGAGGAAAAATTACACACACACAGAATCAGGGAGTCAGATCCTACTGAACAGCAGTGGTGTGTGTGTGTGTGTGTGTGTGTGTGCTTGTGTGTGTGTGTGCGCGGTCTCTCGAGAGTCACTCAGGAAGCACTTAAACTGAGCAAGGTCTGATTACTCATCCCGTCTCCATTCAACACACACACACACACACACACACACACACATGCGCGCACGCCCCAATGCATATCGATACTCACTAAATATAAACACTGCATCCAGACATTACTTTAAAATAGACATGAGCTGGTATAGGCATCATACGACACTAATACTGATGGCACACACACACACACACACACACACACACAAATAAATAAGTAAATAATAAAACTGTTCTTTATACAGCAGCTGGACACTGTATATACTGTGTGTGTGTGTGTGTGGCAATATAATCCAAATGTCACATAGTGTAATCAGATTAATATGTGAATAATAACAACAAAAATAACAACAATAATAATGACGCCAGATTCTTCTGAACAGGATGTTGATGTCTTACATATTATTAATAACCTGTAACATTATTCATATCAAGTAAATTTACAGTATTGATGAGATCACGATCAGCATAAAAGCGAGGGATTTATTTACACATGATTACTGTTTATAAACTATTCAACGATACTAAGCTATAATTAGTGTATGACAAGACGTTATTACATTTTTATAAATTCTTCAATAAAATTATAAGTTTTCCTTTTTATAAAACATTTAAAATATTGTATTAATATCTCATTTTACTTTTTAGCATCTGATGACTCTTTTTTTCTCAAAATTTTTATTATTATTATTTTTATTATTATAGGTTTAGGATAATTACAAAAATAAATAAAAGTTTTTTAAAATCCATTTTATATATAAATAAATTGTATAAATAATATAAATTTATAAAAAATATATACAAAACACTTATTTATATAAAATATTTAAATTCTATAAATATTTAAATTCTATAAATAATAAATAAAATGTTTATTGAAATGTAAACTTGTATTAATTACTTAAATAATTATGTCTATTCTTATTTTAAAATACACATTTTAAATATAAATATATTTAATAAATAATACACATGCATTTTTAAATATTTATTAAAAAAACTAAAAATGTAGTAATAAATCTATGTAATTACATATAAACAAAATAATTATAACTATATGAACAAATAAACAAATTATTGCACTACTATTGTGCTATTCCTCTGTCACGTCTGAACTGTTTCTTATTATATAATAATGCATTTCAAGCACTCCATTATTATTATTATTATTATTTTAGGTTTATACTCTATTAGGATAATTAGAAAACATAATATGATATATATAATATAAACAAATCTTAATTTATTCATTACTGAAATAATTTTATAAATGATTATGTAAAGAAAAAATACTGTATATTATATATAAAACTATATTTTATCAATTATATATAAATAAATAAAAATAAATAAAATTTTATATATAAACAAACATATAAATATCTAATCAAATAAGAGAATATTGCACTACTGTTATTATAATTATTATTATCCCTAGTGTCATGTTTTCTTTTTATTTTAATGCATTTCAAGCCCTCCATTACTATTAACATTATTACTATTAACATTATTACTATTAACATTATTACTATTAATATTATTATTGTTGTTATTAATATTAGTACCTCGAGCAGGGAGAGCTCGGGGTCCAGATGTGTGAAGCTGTGCAGCACCACTGGACCCTCATGTTCCACCACCTCGAGCTTCACACCGTCCCAGATGCTGCGGACCCTCCACGCGCTGGCATCGAACATGACGTCATAGGGGTGGAGGAAGAAGACGGAGAACGAGAAGAAGAAACGGGCGAACCGGAGCTCCGGTCACGCCAAGCATCGGGGACCACACACACACACACACACACTCTGCGTGTTTCTGTCTCACACACCGAGAGCGGAGATAAAGACGGAGCGGTCACGCGCTGCTGCTCACGGGGCTCGCGCTCCGGTCTCCGCTCGCGCTCACACACACACACACACACTGATATACAGAGAGAAAAGCGTCTCGCAGGCCCCGCCCCCTCCCCCACAGCCCACCCCCTCCGAGCCGATAGCCACACCCCCTCGCTTTATCTCACACACTGCGATTGGCCAGTTTGCACTGCACGTGAAAGTCTCCTCCCTTGGTGTTATTGATGCTGCGCTCAGCGCGCTCGCGACTGACGCGCCCGCGTCCCGCGCGCGAGACGCTCGAGCTCTCATGCGCCGTGATTACGCAGTGCCGCGCTGTGATTGGTCAGCACTGCGAGTTGGTCGCGCGCGTGAGAGTCTTCGAGAGGAAAACCAGCTCCAAGCTAACTGGCTAACAGCTCCGAGCCTGACGCGACTCGGCTCCTCACAGCCCGTTTAATCACATTTAAT
Organism: Channallabes apus; assembly: GCA_030522415.1. Lineage (NCBI taxonomy): Eukaryota > Metazoa > Chordata > Actinopteri > Siluriformes > Clariidae > Channallabes > Channallabes apus. The sequence goes on along the minus strand of CM060106.1, from coordinate 1,687,918 downwards.
TTAATTTTTTTATTACAAAACAAATATAATGTCATCAAATACAGTGTCATCTTTAAGACTGTCTACTTCCTTTACATCCTCATCAAAGCTGAAAGAGTTTGGGGCACTTTGGTGCTTTACTGTTATCTGTAGAAACGATTTTTTCCTTAAAATTCGAGTGAACTAAAATGATCCGATTCTTCGGTTCAGTGAATCAATCAGTGTTGGAAAGCTTTTTCTTTCCAGAGAAAATTAGAAACTATTAGAAATGTATAATTTATCTGTTGGAAATTACAATAAAATCCACCTGTATATTTACATACTATTATTAAATAAGACAAATAATTTTTTAAGTACATATATAATATTAATATTTGTGTTTATGTACAGTTTAATTAACATACATTTACATTTTCATTGACATGCACAGTTCATTTATCAATTATACATTTAATATAAGTGTTCGACTGAAGTGTAGATGAAGCAAAGCCAACAACTAAAGCATGTGATTCACTTTTCACATTTTCATTTATTTCAGTCTTCATTTCATCTTGCACTTGTTTTTACAGATTTTTTTTAAATCTGTATTTAAAAGCAATAAAAAAAGCTATTCCTAATTAAAAAAAAACATTTGATGTTAATCTCAGTCTACTTTTTCTTCTTGGTTGTTTAATGGTGAAATAACTTTGTTGTTGAATACAGTAGGTTTTAGTACAGCAGTAGGTCTCTCTCTTCAGGACGTCAGTCTGACCCTCTTAAAGCGGATTTTTCAAGTCCTTCCCAAAAATCATTGTCTTGAACTATCCAAAGGTTTAGCTTTTAACTCCTGTAATGATGAGCGATTAATGAAGGACTCGTTTAATAGGTGAATCATGTGAACCGATTCACAGATTAATTTTCAGTCGTATTTTGGCACCTTCTCATTCTCACATGGGCTGCAAAGAGCTGACAAAAAAAACACTTATGTAGTATATAATGTCTATAATTCAATCATTGATCTGGATGAAGTGGTTTCTTTAGTATGCACTTTAAAAATGTCCATGCAGGAATAGTTCGGCAACAAAACAAAAAAAAATTATCTGGTTAATGTACTTGTTTAATTTTGCATTAGAGCTAAGAGGCTACTATAGCAATTAAGTAATGGATTTTTATCTCACGCTAGATTGAAAAAACATGCCCTAATTTGCAGAAACTTGCATCAAGTGGGATTGTTAGCAATAATAATTAATATTTTTAAATAAAGAAAGACCATTTATGTAATTAAGTTGAAATGGAACTGTATTATTATTATTATTATTATTATTATGACTCACAGCTTTCTGACTTTTCCACGTTTTAACATTTTAAGGGGCGGAGCTTAAAGTCTGAATTGATACCTAACTGCACGCTGAGTAAACAAGTGACTCGGGTTATCCAAGATGGCCGCCTACATAATGTCCCAGCGTTCACGTACACGGTGAAGTTCTGTTCATGTTTAGGAATGACAGGAAGTCCCAATGTGTCCTTCAGCAAGTCTGTGTGATTTTACCTCGGGTTCTTCACACACCCACACACACACACCCACACACACACACAGTGCTCTTAGCCTACTGATCAGAAAGTTCTAGATAACAGAAATCCCAACATTTAGCTAAATATTGTGCGTTACAGATAACGAAGCTCCTCATTCCGGAGGTTTAAGGTACATTACGAGCTCTGCACTGCCCGCAGCTTCAGGAGAGTCAGGAGATCTCCTCGAGTCTTTTGGCTTTTTCTTTTAGATGTGTGCGTGATAATGCATGAGGTTCACACTGTGTCCTGTGTGTAAAATCACTCACACACACGCTAAATGTCTTTTTTTTTTTTTTTTTTTATATATAGAAGTCCATTTGATTCGATGGAAATCTAGAGCGTCTGTGAACAGGATACAGTACGCTGACTCATCTTTTATTGTTTTTGAAGCTGTAAGTCTCAGATGGCTCAGTTCTGGAGAGCGCAGAGTTCAGCGTGAGGTGACGGAGAACACAAACACAAAGCTTTACAAAATGAACAAAACAGCTTTGTAGTTGGCTCAGTACTGTTCGAGCAGTGTAAAATAAAGTGCTCTCTCTCTCTCTCTCTCTCTCTCTCTCTTACACACACACACACACACACACACACACACACTCTAGAAGTTTTGGCTGCTCTACTTTGCACATCTGTTGTGTGTTATGTGTGGGCCGAGGCACTGCCGGTAAGAGCCACGACTGAAAACACAATCATAGAGCTGAGGAATGCAGCAGGGGGAGGGACACACAGCTAGCGGGAAAGACAGTGTGTGTGTGTGTGTGTGTGTGCACGATACTCTCACTAATTATAAAAGCGACTCTCAAATATACATGCTATGAATAGCAACATGCAGGAAACATGTTTCACAGGAAACACACTCGTGTGTGTGTGCATTCATGTAAAAGTCTGTGTGAACATGTGTGTACAAATGTGCACGTGTAAGAGTGTGTGTACATGTTTAAGTGATTATGTGTGTGTGTAACTGTAGGAGAACGTAGTCGTTAATGTGCATGCATGCATCCGTGCGTGCGCGTGTACGTAGTCAGGTCTGAAAATTATAAAAGAACTGTGTAAATGGGCGTGGCCTCTGGTTTGAATGATTGCCTGCATGCATTTGGCTCGGTGTCTAAAAGCACAGCAGGTTCTGTAATGCATTTTTCAGAAGGTTCTACATAAACTTAATCAGAGGGTTCTAGACTCCTTCACTCAGAACCGGTTGAGTTCTAGAACTGTCTACTCGATCAGAGAGACGTTATCAGCTGAGGAAAGAGCGATAAACCCGCCGCGTCATCATATCATATTTGCTGACTCACATCAGTCTGACTCATGTTTAGAACCCAGCCTCTGCTGAGTCACCTCCAGGACATCCCTAAAGGACGGATTGTATGTTACAGTAGGTGTCATGTTGTTGTTGTTGTGTTGTGTCTCGCTTTCTTCCACAACCTGCGCCTCTTCTGTTCAGCAGTGCATGATGGGACGTGATTCGATGGGACAGCTCATTCTGATCTCAATGCTGGATTTTCAAGTCACAAACACACACCCACACACACACACCTTCATACACACAGCATTCACTAATCCGTGCACTAACTAAAGAAATCCTGTATTGTGATGCCGTCTCATTGTCTCGCTTCGTGTCTGCATTCCTCCTCTTCTCATGGATAAGCAGTGAGGAGTTTACTCCCACACACACACACACACACACACACACACACACACACACACACACCCACACACATAGTCTAGAAATGAGGCAGATCTAATTAACTGGACTGCTTTTATCCTGCCGATGGCTAGCGTCGCTGGCATTGCTTAGCGTCTATGCTAATCAAATGAGTAGTGATATCATTAAGTGAGTCACTGTCATGCTTTACTGTAAATAGAAGCAGCATTACTCAGCTTCAGAAAAAAAAACATGAAGGCGATATCTCATAACGTTCCTTTCTTCAGCATGTTCGGTGTGTGAAGTGTGCAAAAAAAAACCCCTCTGAATAATAATGGATACGGCGACGGTTTCTGTATTGGAGGCGTTAAGAGCTTTCGATTCGATCGGGTAACTGCGAGTGTAAATTTCAAATTGATTCGATTCAGAAGCATTAATGTTTACTTGTTTATTTGTCTCAGGCAGCTGTATTTCTTACAGGTTTTGAAATTTTAAGAACTACTCAAATATCTAATAAACACTGTAATGATGCATAACATCTTGTTTACCAATCTTCTCCTCCGTGCTCCAGACCAGGAGGTGGCGGTAATGCACCAATTACGCAAAAACTCTGAGAGAATAAGATGAAGCTACAAAGGTGGGAAAAAAAGTATTTTGAAATAGTTTGTGTTTTCTGCCAAAGTTGTGATATGTTTTAAAGTAAACCTGCAATTTTAGACTGTTTAACATTTCTAAGTTCATCTATCTTCATCCATCTAGAAACCTCTATAGTCCAATGGTAATTATTATTGTACTTATTTCCATTTAACGACCTCCGATCAACATTCATATACACACACACACACACACACACACACACTACGAGCAATTTAGGAACACCAATTATCCTAATCTGCTAATCTTCCTCTTGGAGGAAAGCCATCAAGCATGAGGAGAACATGCTAACTCCACGCACACAGGCCCCGAGGAGGAAACTGAACCCTGACCCTGGAGGTCGACGGTGCTAACCAAACCAAAAACTGACCCACGGATTCACTGAAACAAACGTTAAATTAATTTAATTGCCCAGCTCTAGAGGGTTTTTTTTACGTAACTTTTTTTTATGAAAGGAGTCTCCAGTGTCGGTGCTTTGTAACCGTCATCATGTAGAAAGCTGTGGGATAAGAGGAATAAAACTCTTCTCCAGGAATGAGCTGGAAAAGTACTAAAGTAAAAAAAAAAGAAGAAGTAATAAACACTGTGAGTCATACGCCACCATTCTTTGAGGATTATTTACAGTTACAGTATCACATTATCCCCCTCGCGGCTCAGTTCCCAGAAGCCACGAGGTATTTAGAGAGAGTCGGATCGGGGAACAGGCATTCAGGTGCCGCTTCCGAGGAAAATCCCTCCCTTTAATCCGTCTTTACATCAGCGTGGTGTCAGAGCCAGGCACGGCGGGGATCTCCCACGGGTCAACAAAAATCACTCACCAAAAGAAAAAAAAAAAGTGGAAAAGATTCAAGAATGTAGAATGTAGAAGACTTGTGCAGAAGATATGTCGGACCAAATTAAAACATGAACTGAAAAATATGGACGTGATATCAGAATGTGATTTATCGTTGTCACAGTTCCATATTATGAGAACGACCCGACCGCTGCGATTATAATTTATATTGCATGAACTGAACATAGAGTCACATTATATTTGTTTGTGCTGCACAAAATTGAATGTTACATTTATTTTGCCATACTGTATCACATTCTATGACATCATCCTTATTTACACTAGTGACTAAATATCATATCACATTTTATGATAAGAATCAGCACAAACAAACGCAGACGGTTTTGTTCTGTTTTTCAAAAATACATCAAGCGCTATCATAATTAACATCACAACCTTAGCTTGCAGAGAGATTCCCAAAGAGATCAGTGATAATTCGCTAAATTCACCAAATCCCAGCAGTGAGCTGAGAGAGTGTGAGCTCAGGCCGTGTGTTTATGTTATAATTAGTGCGACAGTGGACGCTGAGCCGAGATAACGACTCATTCATGCCGAGATCACTTCACCGTGAGCTTTTAGAGATATGACCCGGAACTGACAGATATCACACAGGAGGGGGGCTTTTTTATCTTTTAAAACACAACAGGCCTGATCTCTTCTTCAAAAACCTGCTGAAAGAGAAGCCGAGAAACAAAGACAGAGGAATCCGATCCCCTGCAGAGACGGGCAGATTAACAGTAACGTCCACTAACTCAGGAAACACTGTGGGGACACGGGTTAAAAGGAATGCTGGATGTTCAGTTATCTTGCTGCGTTTATGTAAAGAAAAATGGTGTGTATTTGTTTTTGCTTTATTCGAGGCCAGTTTTGTTGCAAGTACGTCCTCCAGAGGTAACGATTTTAAGTGTTTACTCAGCATAACACGAGCTAATCCGTCCATCATCAAACTCATCACACTCGTTTATGTGTTATCGTATAGCGTCCGCTGTGATTTGTTGTAAAACATTTCAGATTTCACATCAGATTATCTCAAACTGTCATCATATTTTACCAGATTATCTCATACTTTAGTCTTATTTTAATATTATCTCGTGCCATATATCTCATACTTCTGCCTTTATCCATCAGCAGGACAATTAAACTCACTATCTTAATTCCTATTCATGTACTATCTCATACTGTTGTCTCATATTCCTTTGATCTTAAATCTTGTGTTCATCTCACACAGTACTGTACATATTTCCATCTTTATCCATCCATCATCAAACTCATCAATATAATATCTCATATTCAAATACTGTTTCACCGACACCATTTCGTATATATTATCTCATACGTCTGCTGTGGTTTATTGTAAGATATTTCAGATTTCACATCATATTACATCAAATTATCATAGCATAATATTATCTCATACTTTTATCTCTTTAAAAAAACATTCGATCACATTATCTCATGCTACTATCTCATTTCAATATATTATTTCATACGTTAATCTTATTTTTATCTATTATCCCAGGCTCCTGTTTTAAAATATTATCTCATATTGTATATTCTTATTAACTCATATTCATATTTTATCTCAAACTTGTTTCTCCTCAAACTGTCTCATTAATTATCTGTTACACATAAATATACTCTCTTGAACTGAGAGTGTATATATATATATATATATATATATATATATATATAAAATATATTGGCGAACAATGATATAGTATCTTATATTTATCTCACACAAGTCATCTCACTCACTTAAATATCATATTCATATAAATCATATTCAATTTGTTACCTTGTGTTCATTTTGCATATTTTTGGAACCATCCATCATATTATCATCTGATATGTATATATTATCTCACACTGATTTACTGCACCATTTCATCAATGGATTATCTCATATTGTCTCTATTCATCAGCAGGACAATCAAACTCACTGATATCTTGAATAATCTTCATCTTATACATATATTATCTCAGATCGATTTGATCTCAGTCTGATACTCGCCACTATTTTTTATTTAAAAATATGGTTATTAATAATTGTTTATTAATTGATTTCTATTATAATATATTAATATTATAATAAGATAATTTTATTTCTGGTTTGTTCAAAAGGCGGGAAAACACCAGTTAAAACAAACGGAAAGTCCGACTGACCCTGGCAGCTCCGCTTCCTTCCTGATAACCGGTATGATAAAACTTTTTTTTAGAAAGCACTCTCATCATCTGCAGTTTGGCGAAACAGAACACATCAGCGATCCATCATGCGTCCTGCGGTACTTTTCCGTCTCCATCCATTAGTGTCAAATCCACCTCCAGCCATTGGCATGGATTCCCCTTATACGCCGATATCCGTTCATGGCATGTCTCGACCCAGATAGCAGAACAACATTGAATCATCGTTGAATCAACATTAAAGCATCAACCAACTTGTCATTGAATCAATGTTGAAATTTCAATGTTAAACGTTGATTTTTCATCAGGTTTGCACCTTGAAATAATGTTATTTCAATGATGAAAAATAGATCAAGATGGGCATAAAATCAATGTTTGTTCAACGTAAATTCAATCACTTATTTTACATTGAATCAACATTGAATCAACATTGAAACAATTATAGTTTAGTCTTGCTTTATGAACAGCAAGATTCTATGACAGTAAATCATGTCCGTTTTGATTTATTTCTTTAAATCAGAGACCATGTAGGGCTGAAAAGCTTTTTTTTTAATTTTTTTTTTAAACAAAAAGTCAGTAACTCAACATCCTTCAGTTTACATGTAAACATATTTATTTATTTATGCTCCATACCCATTTAAACAGGAAGTAACATCACAATTACAATAAAACAACTATATAATAAAACACACTACAACTTACATACAAATTATTATAAACTGGATGACAATATGACTTTTTAGAAGAGAACTATTAGAAGAGATTGTTAATTCTGAATTCATAAAACAGAATCTAACTGCCAAGATAAGAGACTGGAAAACCATAATATAAAAATGGCAGCCTGCCTCAGCAAAATTCAGTCAAATGCAAATAGAAACAACCAAGTCAGAAACACAACAGATGACTGAAACATTATTCGTAAGTTGAAATGTATTTACTCAGCAAAACAGATAATAAGACATGAGTCTGAACTTATGGTTTTCCACCACGAACAATTCCCCCCAGCCGTTCTGGGGCATAACGAAGCCATTTCTGAACTGTTGAAGCAAAGAAACTCTGTGGCCTCCTTTTCTTCAGCTTTCAGCTGTTGTTGTAGTAGTGCATCTAAAGAATGAAAAACAAACAAAAGGTTAGAACTATACAATGCTCTAAAAACTTGGAGTGGTAGTTGTTTATGAATGACAGAAGGTGGGTCCTAAATTTTTGGAAATGTGACTTTTACAAATGTACAGATATGCAACATATGTTTTGAAATGTCCTACAATCTTCCATAGATACAATGCACACATTAGATTTTTTTTAATATACAGGTCCTTCTCAAAAAATTAGCATATTGTGATAAAGTTCATTATTTTCTGTAATGTACTGATAAACATTAGACTTTCATATATTTTAGATTCATTACACACAACTGAAGTAGTTCAAGCCTTTTATTGTTTTAATGTTGATTATTGTGGCATACAGCTCATGAAAACCCAAAATCCCTATCTCAAAAAATTTGCATATTTCATCCGACCAATAAAAGAAAAGTGTTTTTAATACAAAAATAGTCATCCTTCATATAATTATGTTCAGTTCTGCATTCAATACTTGGTCGGGAATCCTTTTGCAGATTCTTGTGTCTCTCAACTTTCTCTTCACAATATCCCACATATTCTCTATGGGGTTCAGGTCAGGAGAGTTGGCAGTAATACCATGGTCAGTAAACCATTTACCAGTGGTTTTGGCACTGTGAGCAGGTGCCAGGTCGTGCTGAAAAATGAAATCTTCATCTCCATAAAGCTTTTCAGCAGATGGAAGCATGAAGTGCTCCAAAATCTCCTGATAGCTAGCTGCATTGACCCTGCCCTTGATAAAACACAGTGGACCAACAGCAGCAGCTGACATGGCACCCCAGACCATCACTGACTGTGGGTACTTGACACTGGACTTCAGGCATTTTGGCATTTCCCTCTCCCCAGTCTTCCTCCAGACTCTGGCACCTTGATTTCCGAATGACATGCAAAATTTGCAACCTGTAGCCCATTTCCTGCACACGCCTGTACACGGTGGCTCTGGATGTTTCTACTCCAGACTCAGTCCACTGCTTCCGCAGGTCCCCCAAGGTCTGGAATCGGTCCTTCTCCACAATCTTCCTCAGGGCCCGGTCACCTCTTCTCGTTGTGCAGCGTTTTCTGCCACACTTTTTCCTTCCCACAGACTTCCCACTGAGGTGCCTTGATACAGCACTCTGGGAACAGCCTATTCGTTCAGAAATGTCTTTCTGTGTCTTACCCTCTTGCTTGAGGGTGTCAATGATGGCCTTCTGGACAGCAGTCAGGTCGGCAGTCTTACCCATGATTGCGGTTTTGAGTAATGAACCAGGCTGGGAGTTTTTAAAAGCCTCAGGAATCTTTTGCAGGTGTTTAGAGTTAATTAGTTGATTCAGATGATTAGGTTAATAGCTCGTTTAGAGAACCTTTTCATGATATGCTAATTGTTTGAGATTTTTGGGATTTTGGGTTTTCATGAGCTGTATGCCACAATCATCAATATTAAAACAATAAAAGGCTTGAACTACTTCAGTTGTGTGTAATGAATCTAAAATATATGAAAGTCTAATGATTATCAGTACATTACAGAAAATAATGAACTTTATCACAATATGCTAATTTTTTGAGAAGGACCTGTATGTGTTATTTCACAATCTGCAAATGTTGTCCTACAATGTACATATTCAATGCTATGAAAACAAATATACTTAAATGTAACAATGTAGTCTTTTATGTGCAAAAAAAAAAAAAAAAAAAAAAAAAACCTGTAGGACCAAAAAAATAAATAAATTTAAAAAAAATCAATCCGTGGCGACGGTTTTGCAATTTGTCCCCCGCACTCACAAATACTTAAACTGTTCCCTCAGTTTAACAAATCGTGGCCACGGATTAACAAACTGTATGCACAAATTTCCAATCCGTACGCTCAGATACCGTACTGTTTGCATATTTATTCTTAACGAGAAGACTTATTTTGGTGATTTTATTATAAGCTTTTTACCCAGAGTTAGATGTATGCTGCACTGTTAATGTTATTATTAAATAACGCCTATTATTACATTGCATTTAGTTTTAGAGCAAAGTAATGACAACATAAACTGTACATCATTTGTTTTGTATTGCTTTTTACCTTCTCCTCAAACTCACACTGCATGATTTTCAAAGTCATCGGATCACCATTGTTTTCACACTGTACTATCTGTGGTAGCATTTAGTTGCTGCTGTGTTCACACTGCACAATGAATTGGCGACAGGAGATTACACACTGCATGACTTTACAATAGGAAGAATCACCAACAACTCTGTCTGGTGTGCAAGCTACAGCCAAACGCACACAAGAAGTGATAAGGAAACAAACCCAAGATCATGCTGACATTGTGGTCTATAATTCCTCCCCGAACAAACAATAATTAAAAAAAGATGACGTCCTTGTTTAAGATCCCATATGGTCAAAACTGAAATTTCATGGCTTTTTTCATGGTAACTGAGGTCTAGGGGCTATGTAACTACCATATAAGTTTCAAAACAGTCAATCCACAGTAGAATGCACACAGCCTGCATAAAGTAGCTCTGCCTTTTCACGAGCTGCTGTGACGTCCAATCTACTCAGTCACCACTTTCAGTCACCATCAACCACCATCCCACCCTTCTTTTGCCAAAACATCACGTCCATGCCATTGCTGAACAACAATAACATGAAAACAAGTCGAAAAAACGCTGTTCAGTCGATAGATGTGGAAACTACATCATTACACAGGCTTCCGAACAACATTAATATAAAAGACCAGTGGCACGTCAGCTTCAGCATCTTCAGCATCACAGCCATTCCATTAAACTTTAAAAATTTACATAAAAAATTTTATTTAATTAATAGAAGTTAATTGATAAAGAAAATCTATTTATGACATTATTTTTGACAGCATTATGATTATTTATTAAAACTTCAGACAACAACAATTAGTGCCACGAGGTTATTTGCAACACTATATGTTCTACAAAATAGAGGACTACACACCTTACAGCGCAATATAATGTGGCTTTAGAAGAGGAAAGGTAGGATTAAGAAGTGAGCAAGTGATGAATTAGTATTATAGGTCCCAAGCAGATACAGTAACAATAATGGGTGCCCTACCTTATGCAGTCTCCATTGATGGCTAATAAACATTGATACAAGTAGGTTATGGTTAAAGTTGTGAACTTATAAAGTCTTAAATGTTTTGTTTTCCCTTCTCAACGCATTATGCATTTACTCACCAATAATGGCTACCTTTTTAATTTGGTCAAGTCTCCAAGTCGAAGGTGCCCAGCAGCAGATTCCGTACCATGGCAGTAGCAGAGGTGGCAAGGCGGGCTGCTCTCCACACTTCTGCCTGGCAAAACACCCCAGAGCCCTTTATAACTTCAATCTAAAAAATTATTTCACATCACAATATTAATTTATTGGCAACTTTTAGAAACTTTTCATGTTTCATACTGATTCTTATGTTTAGCTTCCCAATAGTTAATAGGATTTTATGTATAAATGCAGATTAATGATAATCTGGACATTCTGGACATTTGTTTACATGCAGGGTAAAACTGCAACAGGAACAGTACAAAATAAAAACTGAAAAAAGACGGACATTCAGAGTAAAACAGTGCAAGATAAAAAAAAAAACTGTACAAAACATACATGCAGGGTAAGCATTGGTGGGAGCAATGTCCAAGCAGTGTAGAGAAATATTTCTGTACGACTTCATTGTTTTGTGCTGTGTAGTATAGTATTGTAATAGCTGATCAGAGTGATCAACTCCCCATGTGCTGGTTGTACGCAGTCACAGGACATGGAAATGTCTTTGTAGTCCATGTACCTTGTAATTTCACCCTCATCTTCACCGCGTCTACTGTAAAGCAGAATGGATGGTAGAACAGGTAGATACTTCTCGTGTGTCCATCCACTTCACAAATACAAGAGGTCCATCTGAACGGAGCTTGCGTGTCCTGATGTGAGGGGCTGGTGAAGGCAAGGGTGATGCAGACACATTCTTAAAAACAAATAAATAAAAAAATGTTAACCTATACTGTTCAGAGTAAATGGATGTGCAATTAATATGGATGCACAATATATACAGTACAGAGATGACCAAAAATGTATCCACACCTCAACATGAAAAATATACACCTCTCTTCTGTAGGTCACATGACAGCATCAATGATGGTGATAGATAATACTACACACTGCAGCCATAATTCAATTTGAGTTTTAAAAAACACCATCCACTGGACATTACACACATATTGAACACATTCTAAACAATTACATCTTATCAGGTATTTGTAAATACACGCTAAACAAAAGGGATTATATACATTTACACCAAAGAAATATTCATAAGCATCACTTAGCTACATAAGGCAGTATTTTAGCCACCTGCAACTTGCTTGTTTGTGCTAAATAACATTACCGATAGCAGTGTTATAAGCTAACCAAAATGGAGCCAAATACACATTAGCAACCATAATCTAAAGCTATCCAAAACAAGGTGAATATAAACATCTGTAAACTCCATAAGGCATTAGCTTAGCCACCGGGAAATATCATGTTTGTGCTACATGAGGCAGCATGTTAGCATGATTTACCTAAACTATATAAATGGCATTGAAAGCCAATGTGTCACACAAGCTGACAAGAGCTAGCTGTAGTGAGGAAAATATTTACTAATATTAGTTTAATATTATCAGAATAAGAGTTATATAAGACTTAATAACTTACCCAGTGTAGCATGGGTCTATTCTCTCTTCAAAATGCTCCCGTTCGTCGTCGGAGTCACACAGTCTTCTTCTGAGGTAAATGTAAACTTTCCAGAACATTCTGAAGAGTTTCCTCGGATGTGTAAGCGCGTGCCATCTTCCAAAACGTGCTGAAAACTCACTGAATCGGAGTATTTTCAAACCTGTCTCTCTGTGTTCGTTTTTCATGCCGGTGTCCGGGGGCGTGGTCTAGTATGTAAATTACCCGGACTTGGGTCATTAGCATATAAGTGTGACAGAAATTCTGTGCCTCTCCTTGGTTTCATACGGATTACATAAACTGAGAATATTTGTTTTCAATGTGACTTGCATCATTTAAAAGTAGACACTTTAAGCTTTATATAGATATATTTCTCATTTCAGTTAATTTTAGTGACGTGTTTCAAAAAGATTTTTCATATATGTGCATATATCCTCATATACTGCATATGGCCAATTAGGATTAGTTTTTTGCATTTTTTTTGTTAGTTCTTAGTTATTGCCTTGATAATAGAAAATATGAGCTAGGCATCATGTATGACAGTTGCCAAAGTGAGATATGAGCTAAAATGACCAGATCCTGCCATAGGAGACATATCTTGTATGTACATATACAGTAGGGCTTATATGTGGATATAAAGAAGCAATACAGGAGACCTATATGGCCTGTATATGCACATACTGTATATGCACCTCAATGTTGCCTACATGTGGCATATATACACTACGCATATATGCAGCATATATATTATCATATATGTGCATATATACTGCATATAGGTTTCATATATGCGCATATATCGTCATATTTACATTTACATTTAGGCATTTGGCAGACGCTCTTATCCAGAGCGACTTACATTTTTATCTCATTATACATCTGAGCAGTTGAGGGTTAAGGGCCTTGCTCAAGGGCCCAACAGTGGCAACTTGGTGGTTGTGGGGTTTGAACCTTAGTCCAATGCCTTAACCACTGAGCTACCCCTGGCCCCATATAGGTGCGGTTATATGTGCATATATACTGCATATAGGTTTCATATATGCGCATATATCCTCATATAGGTTCTTTCCATGTGGGGCACGCACACTGCTCTGGGTCAGACACAGACAACGGGAAACAGGAACTAAGGTCTCAAACAAATGCTTCCCAACAGAATACCGTAGGTCGCATCGCCAAAATTCTTTCACCGAGAGTGGCAGGAACTTCCAGACTACAACATATTGAATTCTCATGCCTGTAGAGTGTATTATAATGACGTGGCGACAGTGTAAAAACACCCTCCGATGTTAAATGCGAGCCGAAAATTGAGTACTTTTGAACGGCAAACAGGAATTAAGCTCCCAAGTGAGTAAACTAGACAGCAAGGTAAATACACAAAACTTACCGTCAAATTATTTTTTTTCCTCAATAACTATATATATATATATATATATATATATATATATATATATATATATATATATATATATATATATATATATAATTATTATTTTTTTTTTTTTTTAAGCACCATGGCAAATCTCTTGTAGTCAATTTTTAAACCTGTTTTAAACACATACACACATGCATACACATTTTTATAGAAATGCACTTAGTTAATTTAATTTGCCTTACATTGTTGAATGAGGATGGGTTCCACAACCAAAAATCAACATTGATTCAATGTTTGTCTTTTCAACACTGAAAAGCATTGAATTATCAACATTGATTCAACATTATTTAGCATTGAAAAATCAACCTCAACCAAAATGATGATTCTGATGAAATTTCAACATTGAATCAATGTCACCTTGCTATCTGGGGAGTCAGCCTTCTCAACCAGAAAGCCACATTTTCCAGAAATTAAGGGTGTTTTCACATCAGGGCCACGGGATCATTTCCGAGAACACTCGGCCTGGTTCATGTCGATCAGTGAGAACACAATCGTTCCACGCTCGGGAACTGTGCCCTTGTTGGCTGGAAAAGGTGATCTCGAGAACAATACGGGCACGGAGGGAATCAGATATAGAAGCCAATTGTACCTAAAAACATCAGTGGTGTCGGTCTCCTCCAAAATCTGTGTGTGTGTGTGTGTGTGTGTGCCTGTGTGTGTGTAGCACGTGCCAATCTCACCCTCTGACCTACACAGGGAGGGCTGGTACAGTAAGACGGCAGGCGAGAGCATCGCTCTTACATTCTAACATTCTTTTCTTAACATTATGTTTAATGACAGCGAACGAACTAACTGGGTGCATACTGCCACCTGCTGTATCGGAGGCTGGCATAAAAATGGGATGCTGGCACGGTACAAATCAATCCCGAGTGTGTTTTTCTCCCAAGATTCAAGAACCGCACAACAGAGGAGAACAAACACAGTTAAACATATAAAAAAATAAAGAAATATTCGCAATTGCGTGTGCCAATTATATAACTTCTGAATTATATTGTAGGTTAACATTTCAGCGCGTGAGCAGGTAAGTTACAACCCTGACTGATCGGCTTAAACTCTGCCCTGTTGATCAATCAGTAAAAATAAAAACATTCTCATGTCATGTTTTGACACGTAGATAGGTGTGTGTGAATTTGAGTGTACAGCGTAGCATAGCATAAGATAGCGTCTCGCCTACCAGATCATCCAGGATGGACAGATGGACGTCCAGCATGAACATTTTGACCGGCTGAGCGAGAGCTTTCTGAAGGCTGAACACCGGCTTCATCTCCATTCCTCCGCTCAGTCCCTCATCCCTCACGTCTCACGTCTGCTGTGATTTATCCTCCTTCTGTCTATCGCTCTTCTCTTA
>CM060106.1:1645000-1667500 GCA_030522415.1 Channallabes apus | reverse complement strand
TTCTCCCAACTGTCCTGTCCACAAACTGTCCTGTCTCCAAACTGTCCTGTCCACAAACTGTCCTGTCTCCAAACTGTCCTTTCTCCCAACTGTCCTGTCCACAAACTGTCCTGTCCCCAAACTGTCCTGTCCCCAAACTGTCCTGTCTCCAAACTGTCCTGTCTCCAAACTGTCCTGTCCCCCAACTGTCCTGTCTCCAAACTGTCCTGTCCACAAACTGTCCTGTCTCCAAACTGTCCTGTCCACAATCCTCTTTGTCTCCTAACTGCCCCTGATCAGCCTCGTGATAGACGTCTCTGCCTCTTCTACCCGCTGCAGCGTTCTCACGTCCCATCGCTGTTATCCAGTTTAATCCAGTTTGTACACACTGAACATTTCATCCGAACAGAAACGACAGAAAGAGAAACTACCGTTCTGTTCTCACCGCCTCGGAGATTTGGAGATTTGGCACTCTACTCTGTCTCCATAGTAACCGGGACGTGATTGGGGGCACACACACACACACACACACACACACACACACAGTGTTGAACAGCTGGAGGCAAACCAGGGTCTCACGGAGCTCCATCGCTACGGTTTAGTGGGAATTTATCTCATTAATGGCTGTTTTTTCCCCATTCCTACATTTATTATTATTATTATTATTATTATTATTATTATTACTATCTTTGTAACATCTATCTTTGAAATCTTTAGTATATTTGTAAATATATAAAGCTATCGTGTTGACATAAAACATAATGTAAACAGATAAACGTGTTTATGTGTTCATTATGGTGATGAGTATCGTTTATGAGTAATAAGACATTTGTTTATATTTTGGGAAACTAAACCCACAAGAATTTGTAAAAAAAAAAAAATATCATCAGGAGACACAAATACAACAACAGCAACAACAACAACAACAACCGCTGGAACAGATACAAAACTCTCCCGTGTGTGTGTGTATCAGTGTATCGCTGCCACATTCTATCCACTAACAATAAACACTTTGTTCAGTTTTACATTTGTGTGTGTGTGTGTGTGTGTGTGTGTGTGTGTGTGCGCGCTAGCAGTCGATCCGGAGAGAAGCTGCATATTTGTGATACATGAAACATTCGTGACAACCACGGCGCGTCAATAAAACTCCATGGAGGAGATAGAGCTGAAGATAAACGTCCTCTGAGAGACAGTGTATGTGTGTGTGTGTGTGTGTGTGTGTGTGTGTGTGTGTGTGTGTCTTCAACTAAATCACTGACACTGTCCAGGAATTCTTCTCCTATCACTATGGCGACCTGAAATGTCTGCACACATACATTGACAATTTGCTGTGTGTGTGTGTGTGTGTGTGTGTCAAAGCCTTAAGGTGTGGTGCATCATCACACTCATCACACACCTGAGAGTTACAGTCGATAACGATTAGATGATTAAAATCCTCATAACATGACGGACAGCATGAACCCGTGTATTTCTTTTGCCAATTTTCCTTTTGACATTTTTATTTCCTTTCACTTGCTCTGACCTCTACATATTAAACAGACGTTTCATCTTCAACACTAGATGTTTATTTATTTACTTGTTTGTTTAATTTCTAACAGCAACAACATTCCTCACCGCCCCTTTAAGGCTTTTTCCCCCCTCCAGAATAAGGAGTGCAGGCTCACAGCTGGCCTGGAATTCCTTATTGTACACGCTACACCGCAAACTCCTGGAACAGCAACACACTGTTATGCTAATTATAGAGTTAGCTGTACACACACACACACACACACACATTTATATATATATATACACTCTGTCTGATCCTGTGTAATAAGTTGAGGTTAGTGTGTGTACCTGTGTATCCAGCATCATCATCATCACCACCATCCAGAGCTCATATCTCCCTCTTCCTCCTCCTCCTCCTCTTCCTCAGTTCTCACGGTCTCGAAGGGTTTTAATCCAAGGCTTGTTCTGGTAACACTAGAGGACGCACACACACTCTCTGGAGCGCACTCCGGAGTGTAACTAGGGGTCATCAGAGGTCCAAACACACCAGCACAGTGAGTGTCCGAGGGGGAGAACGTGCGAAAATCCAGCACTTCTTCTCTTCCCCCTTAACCCTGAGGATGACGGATGGAGGAAGCACCGAGTTCCAGCGGCACTGGATTCCGGGAAAAGTGGTTACGCTTGTGTGCTATTCATCAGAGGGTTGTGTGTTTGAAACCCTCTACTCTTTACAGAGAGATAGTATTGTTGAAGAAGCGTTTTAATTTTGTGCTTTAATGTAAATGAGAGATTAATGGCGTCTGGACGTCTGGTGCTGTGCTGCTGAATGTAGACACTGAGTCCAGCCAGGTCCGAGGTTTCCCTTTATAGGATGCGCACTGTTGTGTTCCAGAACGACCTGCGTCCAGCGCCAGGTGAGATCCACATCAGTGTCCGGGTACCAACCTCGAAGGGGAAACCTTTAGGACATCCCGTTAATTTCAGACTTAAAGGGGGGGAAAAAAGTATCCTGATATTAAACCCGGGTGAGATTAAGATTAAATTCACTGTCAGGTACAAAAAGGTGATCCGTGCACACTAGATGATCTGCACTACATGATGCACACTAGATGATAATACACATTAAAGGCTGCACACTACATGATGCACACTAGATGATCTGAAGGATGCACACTAGATGATGCACACTATATGTTAAACACTAGATGATGCAGACTAAATGATAATACACATTAAAGGCTGCACACTAGATGATGCACACTAGATGATCTACACTAGATGATGCACACTAGATGATCTACACTAGATGATGCACACTAGGCCGCATCACAAAGTCCACCCCGATGCACACAACCCTTCACCTGAGATTATAATCCCGGGTTAAGCTCGGGCGCGCGCGCCGGGTGAGGATGCACAGGATGGAGGGTTGAGGTTGAGGATGAGGATGAAGAAGATGAGGAGGATGAGGAGGATGCAGAGGCTTCATGCCTGCCTCATCTCTCCGTTTTTTTTCTCTCTCTCTCTCTCTCTCTCGAGCGCGAGACCTTCCACCCAAAATCTCATGCCGTTATTAAGGCACCGCGCGCGCGTCTTCCCATGCCCTCCGGACTGGGCTACGATCCCATCTCCTTCTCCTTCTTTATTTGATGTTTTTTTTATTTTTTCCTCCTCTGACAAAATGGACGTCGCCGCTCCGGGTCTCCTCCTCCTCTTCCTCCTCCTCCTCCTCCTCTTCCTCCTCTATCTCTCAGTCCGCTTCCACTCCCTCCTCCGTCCCTCCGTCTCCATTCTCACAGCAAGAAAAACAACACACACACACACACACACACACACACGCGCGCGCGCAGGATCAATCGGAATGATCAGTCGGAGGAGACGCGCGTGCGCTCCGCTGAAAGCCGGCGCTGTTGTTCAATAGATCGCGCAGCCTCGCGGCGGGACTGGAGCGCACACTGTATGCGGCGTAGAGCGGAACAGAATCACACAGCCGCGGGTGGGAAGTTTGGATCATTTCAGTGACTCGGTTCTTTGAATCTTTATTTTTTTTGAGTCATTTAGTTCATTTCGTTCTTTTGATCAGAAATTAAATAAAATGTTGCATTTTCAATAAACAGACCCCCAACACGTCTACATTAGAGCTGAAGATCTTTGCCCGAACCCGATGGGACTTAATTAATATAATTTTACGCGGGCTCGGGCCGGGCTCGGGCTTGCACGGTAAATGAGAGGTCATGTGATACGTTTTGATTAGCGCGAGAGAAATGCGAAAATAGATGCTGAGAAGGTTTTTTATTTTTTGTGCCAACTTCCAAGATGCCTGTAGCCGATACAGTACGTTAGTCATAAATAAACACTGGCGGTTTTAGGGCGAACTGGGCAGAGCGAGCGGAGCGGATAGGCGATGAGGGGGGGGGGGGGGGGGGGGGGCTGTACGCTTGCACACATTTGAATAATGTCGGGCTGTAAACGGGTTCGGGCTTTTAAAGGCTGTCAATCAAAATGTACTTGTTGGGCTCAGGCCCAGTCGGGCCTAACTTTTAAGGCCCGATTACAGCTCTAATCTACATACACACTTTTTGTCTATAGTTTCCAGTAATGAAAATATTATAATGCAGCTAAGGACATATTATAATAAACAGAATGAGCAGCTCACCTCTTATATCTTCTAGTCCGAGTCGTTTGTTCTTTTGAATCTACTGCACTGCATAGAGTCTATGGGAGTCACGTGACAAAGGAACAAATGACTCGGGACTTGAAGACTCAAATGTAACGACTCATTTGATTCCGGTATATAACATACGGAGGGTTTGAGATGCTTTGCGCATGCGTGCCCAATATAAGATGAACGAATCACTGTCCGAGACGACTCGTTCATCTGAGTCACGTTAAAGATTCGTTCAAGAGGAATGAATCATTCATGAACTGGGGGAAGGAAATGCGAAAGAAATTTCAATTGGCATGAGAATGAAGCGCGCTGCATGAAGGGTAATTTACACACCAGAAATCTCACTCGATATATAAATATATATAGTTACAGCGATGCCTCGGCATACGAGTTTAATCCGTTCCACAGGCGAGTTCTTAAGGTGAAACACGTTGTCCCAGTGGAAATAATGTAAATGCAGATAATCTGTTCCAGCCACCCTAAAATATTACCAATATTACCAATTTCCAACACTATAATCATATTATTGCATATAAAAACAATCAAAACATTTAGAAAATACATGAAAATGAAGTGAAATGTGGAATAAATAGACGTTAAACCACAGTTAACCTTAATTTATGATTCCTCTCGCCGCCGGCTGCTTTAAAAAACAAAAACTGTTAGTGTCTCCGTTTTCTTCTTACTACCGTCCTTAATACCATCCTTGTTACCCGTGGTGCTACATCTTCACTAAATCTTACACAAAATGCAAAAAAAAAATAAAAACAACACACACACAAAGAAATATGTAAATTCACTTTGCTTGATTTTCCACTGAACGTTTGAACGGCTCCCGGACGTACGTGCAGCTTAGCTTTTTTTTTCAGTTCATTTTAGTTTGTTCACTCGTATACCAAACATTTCAGTTCTTAAGGTAAAAATACATGAGGCGGGGCGTTTGCAGAGGTGGAAAGAGTAATAAAACCTTGTACTCAAGTACAAGTACTGTTACTTCAGTGAAATTTTACTTAAGTACAAGTAAAGTTACAAGTAAAAGTAAAAAGTAGCTCATTAAAAAATTTACTCAGAGTAAAAGTTACCGAGTTACTTTTTTATTTTTATAACAGCAGGGGGGGGGGGATGAGGCATTCTAGCGTAATTCAAAAAAGATGAGCAGATATAAATCTCAAACTAGTTGTTTTTAACTGAAGGAACACCTTTGCATAATAAAGCTGTTGTCTTTGTTGTGCTTGAAAATCAAAGTGGTCACTTAAATATGGTGTTACGTCCCAGTCTAGGGTCATACAGCAAAAGACTGGTTCAGGGTTCTATTTTAAACTGTATGGAAATGGCACACACACACACACACACAACAGGAGGAGGAGGATCAGATTCAGGATGGACCCAGGCCAAAATAATAAACAAAATGGTATTTATATTTAGTAGCTAGATTACCTGCAAAAAAAAAACACAAAACAAAATAATACAGGTACCTTCCCGGACTCCCTAAACCAAAAACAATGAAATTATCTACAAATATATACAAAGACCAACCAAACCAAAGGGACAAAGCAATAATCAAAGTTAATTGGAGGCAAAAAGTCAAACCAGAATACACAACCAAATATCAAAACGCCAAAATCACAATCTTTCCTCTTTCCCGCGTCTCTCTCCGGTTTATATATGGTCGCGCTAGTCGATGACGTCACTCTCAGGGCAGAAGCGACCGTGTGGAAGGTCAGGAAGATGCCGATGTCAGAAAACCTGGAGTGGAGTCTGGAGCGGCGTGCGACCAGGACATGATACACACACGCGGCGCCACGGAGCATTTATACAAAGCATAATATTTTCATTATTTTATTATTTTCATTCATTTATTTTTTACTCAGTAGCGAATATGATTTAAAATGTAGCGAATTACAATACTTCAAACAAAACGTACTTAAGTAAAAGTAAAATTACAGATTTTTAAAACTACTTTAAAAAGTAGAAATACACAAAAAAGCTACTCAATTACAGTAACGCGAGTAAATGTAATTCGTTACTTTCCACCTTTGGGCGTTTGTATGCTGAGGTACCGCTCTAGATAGTTTATTGACCCCCAAAGGACATTCCAGATGTCCAGCAGCGGTGAAGAGACACAGAGACAGGATTTTGATGTTATTACACACTGTTTGTCTTATATACAGTCAGTAGACACAGAGTGAGAACTGACCAGAAATTACTAGTGCAATTCTAAGAACAAAAACCTACAAGATATTTATATTTACACTTACATTTAGGCATTTGGCAGACGCTCTTATCCAGAGCGACTTACAAAAAGTGCTTTAAAGTTTACACCACTGGATACATACTTACACTGGGTTAACTAGTTTAATAACTAAGTGCCATTAGTCCAACACAACTGGGAAGAGGGATTTTTTTTTTTTGGGGGGGGGGGGGGTTATTCAAAGTACTGGAGAAACAGATGCGTCTTGAGTCGTTGTTTAAAGATAGTCAAAGTGTCTGCTGTACGGACATCTAGAGGAAGTTTCGTTCCACCACCTCGGTGACGGAACAGAAAAGAGCCTGGATGAATGCCGCCCTCGATCCCTGAGAGATGGTGTCATGAGGCGAGCAGTGCTGGAGGATGAACAACAGTTCAGTTTTACTCAGATTGAGCTTTAGCTGATGTGCAGCCATCCAGGATGAGATGGCTGCCAGACATGCTGAGATCCGGGTGGTAACCTGAGTGTCAGAGGGAGGAAAGGAGAGAGTAAGTTGGGTGTCATCTGCATAACAATGGTATGAAAATCCATGCGATGATATGACTTTACCAAGAGACCGGGTATAGAGGGAGAACAGAAGAGGACCAAGTACTGAGCCCTGTGGGACACCAGTAGAGAGTCTACGTGGGGCAGATGTGGGGCTCCATGTTACATCATATGACCTATCTTCTAGGTAAGAAGCAAACCATTGCCACACTGTTCCACAAATTCCAAGGCTTGAAAGAATAGATAATAGAATCTTGTGGTTCACCATGTCAAATGCAGCTGACGGGTCCAGGAGGATGAGAACAGATGACAGTTTAGCAGATGGCAGCATGGAGCAGCATGGAGCTTCTCAGTGACTGACAGAAAGGCAGTCTCTGTGGAATATGCAAAAATAATAGAAATAAAGCATGTAAGTCACAAGCAACAATAAATATATTGCCGGATATGTGATAAAATAAAAACAGTTGCTAATTTATTTTTAATTTGCAATCCAATTTTTTTTTGCATATTTATCACAGATCATTCAAAAAATTCCCTCCATAATTCCCTCCACACTCACCACCAAGCTGGAGCACCTGGGACTGAGCTCATCTATATGTCAGTGGATCTCCAATTTTCTGACTGGCAGACCACAGGCAGTAAGGATGGGCGGACATGTCTCAGCTACACTCACTCTCAGCACTGGAGCCCCCCAGGGTTGTGTTCTGAGCCCCCTGCTGTACTCTTTGTATACCCACGACTGCGTGGCCACTACCAACTCCACCTCCATCATCAAGTTTGCTGACGACACCGTCGTAGTCGGACTGATCACCAACAATGATGAGTCGGACTACCTAGAGGAGATTGGAAATCTGGAGAACTGGTGCCAGAGGAACAATCTCCTCCTGAACGTCAGTAAGACAAAGGAGCTGATAGTGGACTTTATTACAAAGCAGGAGAGGAACTACCAGACCCCCGTCATCAACAGGAGCCCAGTGGAGAGAGTGGACAGCTTCAGATACCTCGGTGTTCACATCACGCAGGACCTGTCATGGTCCTGTCACATCAGCACCGTGGTGAAAAAAGCCCGGCAGCGTCTCTACCACCTCAGACGCTTGAGAGACTTTAGACTGCCCTCCAAGATGCTCAGGAACTTCTACTCCTGCACCATAGAGAGCATCCTGACGGGAAACATCACAACCTGGTTCGGGAACAGCACCATGCAGGACAGACGAGCTCTACAGAGGGTGGTGCGTTCAGCCGAGCGCATCATCCGCACTGAGCTCCCTGACCTGCACTCCATCTACAGCAAGCGGTGCTGGACTAAGGCCAGGAAGATCATGAAGGACCTCAGTCACCCCAGTAATGGACTGTTCTCTTTGTTGCGGTCTGGGAAGAGATTCCGCTCCCTAAAGGCCAACACAGAGAGGCTGAGGAGGAGCTTCTTCCCGCAGGCGATAAGGTCTCTCAATCACACAATCACACCTCCACACAGGACTAATAACATCTTTTTAAGCTCACAACACTCACTGGACAATCATGGACACATTCATACACACTTTCACTAAATATTTATACATCTGGACAATTGCACATGTCACTTTCATTAGTCACCTTTCATGCATATTTGCACAACCACTGACACTTTAAATTCTATATACATATATACTCTATCTACCCTATATTTCTATACTTTGCAATATTTTATTATGCCCTTATTGTACAGTTAATTTTACTAGTTAAATTTATTTCTTTAGTATTTCCTTTTTATTGATTATTTATTTTACGTACAAGCTTTTATTTTCTTTTTAAGGTCACTGGCGGTCGTGCAAGCATTTCACTGCATATTATACTGTGTATGACTGTGTATGTGACTAATAAAATTTGAATTTGAATTTGAAAAATTGAATGCTACACAAAGATAATGCAAGTAAATACAAAACACAAAATTAAAGCATGATTTCATTTATTAGGGGAAAATAACTGTACAAACCTACTGTACCTGGCCCTATGTGAAAAAGTAACTGCCCCCCAAACCTAATAACTGGTTGTTACACAATTGATGGCAACAAATGCAATTAAGCATCACAACTGGCAATGAGTCTTTCACATGACTGTGGAGGCCACAATGGAGGAACTGCATCTCTGTGTAATATTACATTGATTTGAATAATTTAAGTGTGAAAAAACTTGTGTTGCATTACATATCCATGGTGGTGTGTAGTATTTAAAGCAGGAATATTGCTGTGTAATTGTGTGATTACCCTTCTCTCCGTTTAAAAAGCAGGTGTTTGAAATAAGAAACAGAAACAGTTGCAAAGAGAAAATAAAACATGTTTACATTTAGGAAGGGGAGGAAGAGAGAGAGAGAGAGAGAGAGAGAGAGATTCGCACACAACATGAGGTGTATAGTACAGTATAGTATTAGTATAGTACAGTATAGTATAGTATAAGTACAGTATAGTATAGTACAGTATTAGTATAGTATAGTACAGTATAGTATAAGTACAGTATAGTACAGTACAGTATAGTACACTATAGTATAGTACAGTACAGTACAGTATAGTACAGTACAGTATTAGTATAGTATAGTACAGTATAGTATAAGTACAGTATAGTACACTATAGTATAGTATAGTATAGTACAGTACAGTATAGTACAGTACAGTATTAGTATAGTACAGTATAGTATAAGTACAGTATAGTACAGTACAGTATAAGTACAGTATAGTATAGTACAGTATAGTATTAGTACAGTATAGTATAGTACAGTATAGTATTAGTACAGTATAGTATAGTATTAGTACAGTATAGTACAGTACAGTATAGTATAGAATAGTACACTATAGTATAGTATAGTACAGTACAGTATAGTACAGTACAGTATAGTATAGTAAGGGGTGTGGCAACCTACTGACGATGGGGCTCGAACCCAAATACAAAATTTACATACAGCTGTGAAAAAAAATAAGAGAGCACTAATTAGTTTCTTTTGTTTTTTTCATACAGGTGTTGGTGAAATAAGCTATTTTGTTTCTGTTTTTTTTTTGGTGAACTATAGTTATTTAGAGTGTATATTTAAAGAAAATGACATAAAAATAACCCAAGACCGTGCAGTATTTGCAGAGCTTTAATAACTCAAATAAAATAAAATGTGAATAATTTGTAAACAAATTAGTGTTAATGCTTTGGCTAAATAACATTAATAAATCAGTATTTGGTGGAATATACCGCGTTCCTAATTATTATGCAAATTGGATGTAAGTGTCTTAAAGATTAAATGTTTAGTTTTTAAATTAAACTCATGGATGGTGTCGTGTCTCAGGGCTCTTTGGGTCACTGAAATGAATCTCAGACACGTGTGATAATTAGTTTGCCAGATGAGGCCAATTAAAGGAAAAGTCCTGAAGAAGGTTGTTCCACATTATTAAACAGGCCGCAGGTTTCAAGCGATATGGGAAAGAAAAAGGATCTCTGCTGCCGAAAAGCCTCAAATAGTGCAATGCCTTGGACAAGGTATAAAAACATTAGATATTTCATGAAAACTTAAGCGTGATCATCGTACTGTGAAGACATTAGTGTCTGATTCAGAGCACAGACAAGTTTGTGCAGATGAAGGCAGAATGAAGAAGGTTTCTGCCAGACAGATTCATCAGATTAAGAGAGCAGCTGCTGAAATGCCATTACAAAGCAGCAAACAGGTATTTGAAGCTGCTGGTGCCTCTGGAGTCCCGCGAACCTCAAGGTGTTGGATCCTTTAAAGGCTTGCAGTTGTGCATAAACCTACTATTCGGCCCCTAATCAATGCTCACAAGCAGAAACGGTTGCAGTGGGCCCAGGCATACATGAAGACAAGTTTTTAAACAGTCTTGTTTACTGATGAGTGTCGTGCGACCCTGGATGGTCCAGATGGATGGAGTAGTGGATGGTTGGTGGATGGCCATCATGTCCCAACAAGGCTGCGACGTCAACAAGGAGGTGCCGGAGTTATGTTTTGGGCCGGAATCATGGGGAGAGAGCTGGTCGGCCCCTGTAGGGTCCCTGAAGGTGTGAAAATTACCTCAGCAAAGTATACTGACTGACCACTTTCTTCCATGGTACAAAAAGAAGAACCGTGTCTTCTGTAACAAAATCATCTTCATGCACGACAATGCACCATCTCATGCTACAAAGAATACCTCTGTGTCATTGGCTGCTATGGGAATAAAAGATGAGAAACTCATGGTGTGGCCACCATCCTCTCCTGACCTCAACCCCATTGAGAACCTTTGGAGAATCCTCAAGCAAATGATCTATGAGGGTGGGAGGCAGTTTGATTCAAAACAGCAGCTCTGGGAGGCGATTCTGACATCCTGCAAAGAAACTCAAGCAGAAACTGTCCAAAAACTCACAAGTTCAATGGATGTAAGAATTGTGAAGGTGATATAAAGAAGGGGTCCTATGTTAAGATGTAACATGTAGCCCTGTTAGGATGTTTCTGATTGAAATAGTTTTTGATTTCAGTAAATGCTGCAAATTCAACAAAAGCCTATTTTCAGTTCTTTACAAACTATAAAATGTTTTAACTCTGTTGTGCATAATAATTTGGAACAGTGCGTTTTCAGTTTTTTATAAAAAAAAAAAAATTGTTATCATTAGGAGGTTTGTTCAATAATATTCAAATTATACCCTAATGGTTGATGACTAGAAAATTATACTGACACATTTGCATTTACTAATTATGAAAATCAGAGAAAGATATCATTTGCGTAATAATTTGGAACTCAGTGTATAATTAATATTTTATATATATATATATATATATATATATAGTATTAATTAAATCAAATATTTAGTAAAAACTGAAGGCCAGATTCTCTGCCTAATAACAGACTCAGTGTGACACTCATCTCTTACAGCTCCGACCGATTATGATCCACTTTATCCAGCATGAAGCTCTGAGAAGTGGAGCTGCTCATGATGACTGATTCACAACTGAATCAATTCTTCTCCACTGACTCAGAAGACCAGTTGATTCACACATGAACAGATCAGATTTATTATTATTATTATTATTATTAATTATCTCCATCTGTTCTACTCCTGGGATTCCGGCTCTTTTCACTGAATCATTTCATCACTGAGTCGACTCTTTCGGCCCTCAGACTTTGTTTCGTAAACTGAACTGTATTTATTTATTTATTTCTGTGCTGTTTAATCTGCTGTAGTGAGTCACAGCTTCTCGTCACGATGTCAGCACACGGGTCAGATTCACACGGGTCAGAGGCGGATCATTAAGACTGTATCACACACCAGGAGAAATCTATAACGTTTCTCTTTAAACGTTTCGCCAGGAATCTAATAAAGGTCCAGCTTGTGAGCATTTTACGGTTCCTCGGTTCTCCATCTACGAGAAGGTTTAAGCTTCGATTTAGAACCCTGAAACAGAGCTAGAACCCCTTCACAAGATACAGCAGATAGTGTGGTTGTGTATTCGCCCCTCTGCTCTCAGGAACCCGGTTCTGTCCTGACTAAGACTCAGGACCAGTGGATGAGTGGGTTCTCACAGGAACCCTGATCAGAGAGAGCTTTAGAAGATGGACTCGTAGGTACAGTGTTAAAGCTCAGAGCCAGAACACACGAGCCTGCGTAACACACTGCTGATGGGTTCAACTCCGCCACCTCCCTCTCAGCTCAAGGATGTGTGTGTGTGTGTGTGTGTGTGTGTCAGTGACCTCAGTGCTGCTGAACTCGAGTGTGTGTTTGTGTGGGGGGCTGAAACACTCAACTCAGCAGCATGTGGAAGTAATCAAACAAAGAACCAGAGTTACACAACGGATATGTGTGTGTGTGTGTGTGTGTGTGTGTGTGTGTGTAAGAGAGAGAGAGAGAGAGAGAGAATTAGAGATAATTCTTAATAAATACACTCCTGAGAGATTAAGAGTGACAGAGTGTGTATAAAGAGAGATGGAAAATGGCTAATGGGGGACATAAGAGAATAAATAGGATTTGCAAAGAAAACAATCTGTGTGTGTGTGTGTGTGAGAGAGAGAGAGAGAGAGAAAGAAAGAGAAGTAGGGAGAATTTATAATCAAACTAGATAAGCACAGTGGGAGGAGATGAGAAAAAGTGAAGTTCAGTGTAGAGGAGTGTGTGTGTGTGTGTGTGTGTGTGTGTGTGTGTGAGAAAGAGAGAGAGGATTCTTAATAAATCTATGAGATTAAGATGAAGAGTGACAGAGCAAGTTAAAAAGAGACGAAAAATGGCAAAAGGAAAGACAGACGTGAAAGAGAATTAACAGGATTCGCAAAGAAAAAAAAGTGTGTGTGTGTGTGTGTGTTAGAGAGAGAGAGAACTTGAAGATTTGGTTCTGAAGAAACATCCAGTGAGAAAAGAGAGAGTGAAAAAAAATTCCAAAAGAGTGAGAGCCTGAGAGACAGAGAGAGAGACAGAGAGGTCTGGATAGAGACAGAGACAGACAGAGAGACAGAGAGGTCTGGATAGAGACAGCGAGGTCTGCATGTCTTTGTCTCAGGCTCCTCACACTCACAGCAGCCGATCACCGGCTCATCACAGTCACTTTAACGTGTTTAAAATTTAAGTGACATCACACGTACAGTAAATGTGCTTCAGACATTAGGCCACGCCCCCGTCTGCACATCGAGACGTCTGGACTGAGGAAGGAAGCTGAAGTGAACGTGAGCTCTGAAGGGTTTCTACTCCGAAACTGGCATTTCATCCATTTATAGACAGTTTATGTGTCATACAGAGTCAGGAAACACATCAACACCCAGACTGAGACGCTGAACACCTCCAGAGTCGGGGAGGGAGTTATAACCTGATGTGCTTTAGTCCTCTTCTGCCACCTTATCCATCCATAGCGAGAGCATTTTTAATGCAGCCGAACAAGTTAGTTATCAAGTAGCTTTGATATTTTATTACTATTATTATTATTATACTGAGGGAGAAACTAAGGATCATGGAAATTGACACTCCCTTGATCTCCTGAATAACGGACTACCTGACCTGCCGTCCCCAGTATGTTCGTTTACAAAACTGTGTCTGACACCGTGAGCTGCAGCACTGGTGCTCCTCAGGGGTCGGTTCTGTCTCCATTTCTTTTTAATTCAATTCAATTCAATTTTATTTGTATAGCGCTTTTAACAATTGACATTGTCTCAAAACAGCTTTACACAATCAAAAGAATTATTTAAGTTTGTATGGAATGTGAATGTGTATGAATCAAAATGTTCAGATATTCCCTGGCGAGCAAGCCCGAGGGCGACAGTGGCAAGGAAAAACTCCCTGAGACGGTAATAGGAAGAAACCTTGAGAGGAACCAGACTCGACAGGGAACCCATCCTCATCTGGGTGAAACAGATAGCAGGAAATGATCTGCATTTATATAGTGTTAAGTGTTAGGTTCAGCTATAATAGTTGATGTTAATTGATGTTATAATACTTGATGTAAAATGGAGTCCAGTAGTTATTCGAGACTCAGATAGACTTGTAGAAAGTTCCAGTCCTGAACTATCGAATTGTCAAGTCCTCAGAGAAACAGCTGACCACACCAGTCGAGGCCAGAACCATCTTCTAAGTATAGAGAATCATCCCCAGACACCAGACGCATCCTAAAGAGACACACGGGGCATCCATGCGATGAGACCTCCAACCAGAAACCGGGCACCAGGATGGATCAGACAGGTCCGAAGGGCAGAGGGAGTCTGGATCACTGGCAGCTCAGGAACCACATGTGTAGCTCGACAGAGAGAGAGAGAGAAAGAGTGAAAGGGGGAGACAGGGGGAGAGAGGAAAGAGAAAGAGGGGGAGGAAGAGAAGAGGAGGAGAGATTGCAATTAGGTATGGTCACAGTCACAATGTCTAACGTGAATGTATATTTACTGTAGAGTGCAAGCAGGGACTCCGGCAGGACTAATTATGACAGCATAACTAAAAGGGAGAGCCAGAAGGAAACACAAACATGAGGGCTCCCTGAGATGTAAAGCAAACAATCACCTCACCGTCAACAAACCTGAGTGATCAAATGAGACTGAGGAAGACAGCATCTAAACATACCAGTTCACCATAATACTCTACGTCCATGAGTCCCCCAGATCTGCTCCTTTACCTTATGGCAAATCTATTTATAAAATGCTTGGTTAAATAAATAGGTTTTTAGCCTAGACTTAAACACTGAGACTGTGTCTGAGTCCCGAACACTATTTGGAAGACTATTCCATAATTTTGGGGCTTTGTAAGAAAAAGCTCTGCCCCCAGCTGTAGTTTTCATAATACGCGGTACTGATAAGCAGCCTGCATCCTTTGACCGAAGTAGGCGTGGCGGATCGTAAGACACTAGCAGTTCGCTCAGATACTGCGGCGCGAGACCATTTAATGCCTTATATGTCAAGAGTAGTATTTTAAAATCAATGCGAAATTTCACAGGGAGCCAATGCAGTGAAGATAGGATAGGGGTGATGTGCTCATATCTTCTGGTTCTAGTGAGGACTCTCGCTGCTGCATTTTGGA
This sequence comes from Channallabes apus, assembly GCA_030522415.1. NCBI lineage: Eukaryota > Metazoa > Chordata > Actinopteri > Siluriformes > Clariidae > Channallabes > Channallabes apus. Next base: position 1,652,146 of record CM060106.1, on the reverse strand, counting down.
CTAGCTGAAGCTTGTTTATGCACCTAACTGAACAACCAGACAGTAAGGCATTACAATAGTCCAACCTAGAAGTGATAAAAGCATGAACTAGTTTTTCTGCATCATTTAGCGACAATATATTTCTTATTTTGGCGATATTTCTAAGGTGAAAGAATGCTATCCTGGTGATATTATCTACATGAGCTTCAAATGAAAGGCTGGAATCTATAATCACGCCGAGGTCTTTTACTGTTGCACTTGGCGGAACGGAAAGGCCATCTAAAGTTACGGTGTGATCTAAGATTTTACTTCTAGCTGTATGCGGTCCTATGACTAGAACTTCTGTCTTATCCGGATTAAGCAGAAGGAAGTTAATTAGCATCCAATTTCTTATGTCCTGAACACATTGCTCAACTTTAGTAAGATGGTTTTTCTCATCAGGTTTTGTTGAGACGTATAGCTGTGTGTCGTCAGCATAACAATGAAAACTAATACCATGCTTACGGATTATGTTGCCCAGAGGAAGCATGTAAAGGGAAAAAAGCAGTGGGCCTAAAACTGAACCCTGCGGAACGCCAAACTCCACTAGAGAACATGCAGAATAATCACCATTTAAGTCTACATACTGATAACGATCGGTCAAATAGGATCTGAGCCAGGAGAGGGCTGTACCCTTAATTCCTACTAAATTTTCTAATCTGTGAAGAAGAATAGCATGATCAATGGTATCAAACGCTGCACTGAGGTCGAGTAATACAAGCATAGTTACACAACCCTGATCAGAGGCCAATAGGAGGTCATTTACTACTTTAACGAGTGCTGTTTCTGTGCTGTGATGAGGCCTAAATCCTGACTGATACAGTTCATGTATGCGATTTCTATGTAGATATGAGCATAGCTGCTCCGCTACTATCTTTTCCAGAATCTTAGAGATAAAGGGGAGGTTTGATATTGGCCTGTAATTGGACAGCTGACAGGGGTCAAGGTCAGGTTTCTTAATTATTGGTTTAATAACTGCTACTTTAAAAGATTTTGGAACATAACCAATGCTGAGTGAGGAATTAATTATTCTCAACATCGGTTCTGTTATTACTGGTACTATCTGTTTAAGAAAATGTGTCGGTATAGGATCTAATATACAGGTTGATGAATTTGCAGAAGAGATGAGTGAAATTAGTTCATTCTCTTCAAGAGGAGTAAAGTATTCTAGGTTTGAATCTGACATGGCTAGGCCAACATCAGTATCAATTACATTGTTTGGCCTCAAAGCCTCAATTTTATGCCTGATATTTACAATTTTATTATTAAAAAAGTTCATGAAGTCCTCACTATTGCATGATGTTGTTGTGGAGATTTCTGTAGTGGTCTTATTTCTGGTTAATTTGGCTACGGTATTAAATAAAAATCTAGGATTATTTTTATTTTCTTCTATAAGAGTGGAGAGATACGTTGATCTAGCTACACTAAGAGCTTTCCTATAGTTCAGGATGCTCTCTTTCCATGTTATTTGAAATACCAACAATTTAGTTTGACGCCATTTACGCTCTAATTTCCGAGCGGTCTGTTTTAAAGTGCGCGTGTGATCGTTATACCAGGGAGCGAGTTTCTTATCTCTAATAATTTTTCTTTTAGCTGGAGCTACATTATCTAAGGTACAACGAAGTGTCGACTCTAAATATTCAGTCGCCTGAGCAAGTTCTGTGGGGTCAGACGGTGGCCTAATCGAAGTTGGTAACTCTGGGAGATTACTGATAAAACTCTGTGTGGTAGTTGATGTGAATGTACGTTTAATACGGTAGCGCGGTACTGTGCGTACATTATCACTGTGACACACTTGAATGGAGACAAGATAGTGATCTGAGATAATTTCAGACAGTGGAATTGTGAATACATTTCTTATAATTAAACCGAAGAATATTACTAAATCTAAAGTGTGACCAGCTTTATGAGTGGGTCCTACTACACACTGATTTACACCTACGGAGTCCAGTATGGATATAAATGCTGTTCTCAGAGGGTCTTCTGGATTCTCAAAATGAATGTTAAAATCTCCAGCAATTAACACTTTGTCTACAGAAATGACCAGGTCTGAGATGAAATCTGCAAATTCACTAAGAAATTCAGAATACGGCCCTGGAGGTCTGTAAATTATAATTAGTGGAATCGACTGAGCTGATTTAATATACTTAAATACACTTATGTTACTATAGAGAATTTCAAATGAGTTAAATTTGTGTCCGTGTTTTTGTACGATAGACAGATTATCATTATGAATAACTGCGACGCCTCCTCCTCTACCAGTTAACCGAGGCTGGTGTATGTAGCTGTATCCAGGAGGACTAGCTTCATTTAGAGCTACATACTCGTCCTGTTTAACCCATGTTTCAGTTAAACAGAGTATATCAAACGCCTGATCTGTGATAATTTCATTAACAATAACTGCTTTTGATGTGAGAGATCTAATATTTAACAATCCTAGCTTCAGATCAGAGGTGCCGGCTGCGCATTCAGTATGATCGGAGTTTGTGGACTTTATGTTAATTAGATTATTGAAACAGACTTTCTGGGTCTTTCTACATTTTTGCTTAGATCGGGGAACAGACACAGTCTCAATAAGGTGAACCCTGAGTGACGACTCTATGCAGCTAGCAGACGGTTGGTTTAGCCTGTCTGTCTGCTCCCTGGCCTGGGCTCTGGATTGTCACCGATTAACTAGACCTCTACTGAGACTATGAGCTATACTACAGGAAATGAGAGCAGCACCTTCCCGAGTGGGATGGACACCGTCCCGCCCTAACAGGCCAGCTTTGCCCTCAAAGGTCTTCCAATTATCTATGTAGCCCACATTATTTTTGGAGCACCACCTGGACATCCAGCGGTTCAGCGACCATAACCTGCTGTAAGCTATGTCACCACGTCTCATTGGGATGGGACCAGAGCATACTACTTCATCGGACATCGCCTTCGCTAATTTAAACACCTCTATAAAGTTACTCTTACTAACCTCTGACTGACGAAGGCGTATATCATTAGCTCCAGCATGTACCACTATCTTAGAGAACCTGTGCTGTCCTAGAGCCCTAAGATTACCTGCTATGTCCGGTGCTCTGGCTCCCGGGATACACCTAACCACTGCCGCTGGCGCCCCTAAAGGTCTAGCTAATGTCACGTGTCTCAGTATAGAGTCTCCTATAACCAGAGCTCTTTCAGGTTTCTCAGCGGGTGCAGCACTGAGGAGAGCAAACCTGTTGGACACGTGACGCGCAGAGGAGGTGTGCTCCGGTGGGCTAGCCTTAGCGTTAGCTTTGGCTGAACGAGTATGCCGCCGAGTCGTCACCCACTCGCCCCGCTGTGAGGGCTCTAATGCCGGAGTCGGGGGCTGATTATCTCCGCCTGCGGCACCCAGACTGTCCGCTACAGGAATAACGCTACTCTCACACTGTCTAACACTCTCTAAAGTCTGGATGCGCTCCTCTAACGCTGATATCTTCTCCGTCAGAGTGCTCACTAACACACACCTATCACAAATAAAATTATCACTAATGACGGAGGAAGAATGTCTAAACATCCTGCACTCTACACACTGAACAAGCTGAACGGTAGACATTATAACGTACCTCTGTGTCGGAGTTTTAGTTGTTTAGTTGAGGAAACTCGCGCGTTGCGAAACTTTCGCGGCAACAATACGAAAACAGGAAGCTACGTCACCAACCAATACCTATTGGTTACCATTACCATCTATACATCAGACTTTAAATATAATTCAGGATCATGCCATCTACAGAAGTTCTCAGACGACTCTGTGGTGGTGGGATGTATTAAGGACGGTGACATCTCCGAGTACCAGTCTGTGGTAACATCAAGAAAACGAAGGAGCTGGTGGTCGACTTTAGGAAAGGTGGAACCCCTGTGACTCCTATAACTGTCCAGGGAGAGACAGTGGACATGGTCTCTGAGTACAAATACCCAGGAGTAAATCTGGATAAAAAACTGGACTGGTCAGTTAACACAATGGCCATCTACAGGAAAGGACAGAGCAGGTTGTACTTTCTGAGAAGGCTCAGGTCTTTCAACATCTGTAATATCATTCTTTAGATGTTCTACGAATCTGTGGTGGCGAGTGTCGTCCTCTTTGCGGTGGTCTGCTGGGGCTGTAACATAAAAGCGGCGGACAGAAACAGACTGGACAAGGTCATTAGAAGGGCCGGATCTGTCCTGGGTTTGGATCTGGACTCTGTTGATGTCGGGGCAAAGAGGAGGATCCTGTCCTGAACAATCCTTCTCACCCGCTATACGGAGTTCTCATCGACCAGAGGAGCAACTTCAGCCAGAGACTAATTATGACCAGGTGTTCTACGGAGCGCCACAGGAGATCTTTTCTCCCAACGGCCATAAAATTATATAACTCTTCTCTGTAGCGTTTTCACTACGGGACTGTCAGTAGTTCCTGTTCAATAATATTTTATGACACTTCTGTTCACACAACTCAAGTTCTAAGTGCAATATCTGATTATAATACACTTGTGCAATACTTCTTTTCATTTACACAGTTCTAGTGCAATATGGAACTAAATTAAGGTGTGGCCTTGGTAAATTCCATTCTACTTGTTATTTTTCTTTAAATTCTTATTTCTTTAATTTTATTTTCCTGTCTAATATATAGTTTTTTCATAATCTAACTTTTCCTTTCTTCCCGGTAAATTAATCAGCGCAACTGTATAACCAAGACAAAGCAATTTCCCTCTGGGATTAATAAAGTTTGAATCTGAATATAAATAATCTAAAATTTGGACCAGAAAATGTTTGAGTTTCCTACATCTCATACTAAATCTGTATTCATTCTATTAACCTAGATTGATTAAAAAATAAATCAGTAAACCAATGTAATTAAAGCTATCTGAGCTAACCCCACCCCCTTACTCCAACCATAACCAATCAAAAGTGAGATATCATACCGCTGAAATTCTGTAATCTCACAAACGCTTTTATAAAAGCAGAACGTTTACATTTTTACGTGGATCATCAGACTGAAGAAATTCTTCAAAAAGGTCAAGAGGCCAGAGTTGGGTTTTCCAAGGGAAAAAAAAAACAAAAAAAAACATTTGTGTTAAAATCATCAGAAAGCATCACAAAAACAATTATTCGAATAATTCGGGTGTAAATGAACACATTCAGCAAGTCTGCATCAGTAATCCAGTTTTGCATCGTACTTTTATTTAATAAATCAGTCCGGAGAGTGGTGCTGTAATTCAGTTGCTTATTAGCATGTGCCGTTAATCAATACCACGATTGCATCATCGTCACTCTGAAGGCTGCCTACATAGGGAGCGTGCTGATTGTGGGACGTGAGATAAAAATCCATCAGGCATCGGGAATGTGAAACGAGGACACGTTTGTAACGGTGAGTTTTACAGGAGAAACGTTTCCCTTCTGCTTAACAGAACTATGATGATAGAGAAGCGTCTCCGCGTCTCTGCGTAACATAAATAAATAAAACCGCGCGTGAGCTACGCGGACGCGATCGTCCGGATCTGCGGGTGACGAGTTGTGTATCTGTGCAGCTCCATCAGCTCTTTATCAGTTCCGTTTCAGAGACGAGGGACAGAAGCGGCGTAAACACGTGCATGCGGTGCTGAAGATTAACATCAGAGACAGGGGACACACACACACACACACACACACACACACACACTTCAGCTGAATAACTAGTGCAGGTTCTAATACAGTATGTTACAGGGATTAGTACGTGGTTAATAAACTCAGAGCTCTTTCCCACTGACACGGTGACGAAGCTTCACCTGGAACCGTTTCTCATTCAGTAACTCCCTTTCTGAGTGAGAGGCCACGCCTTCTGACAATTACAAAGGCCACGCCTCCTTTACCAAGGCCACACCTTCATTTGGAACACCATTCGTAGAGGCCACACCCCTTTTCCTGTACCATGCAGATACACATGCCACGCCTTCTTCGACTACAGAGGCCTCACCACTTTAGAGGCACTGACAGGTACAGAGGCCACGCCTCCATCTGCTCAGCCACACCTCTCTTACTCAGAGGCACCTTCACTGGCAATGATCGGTACCGAAGCCACACCCAATTCACTGTGACTGACGAGGCACTGACAGGCCACACCTCCATCTCTAGCGAGAATACAATCACAGGCCACACCTTTCATTATGACTGACATCCATCACAGAGGCCACGCCTCCTTTACTGAGACTAGCCAGCGATCTAAATGCAATGCTATGCTAAGCTATTTTTCTGCGTTGTTAGCCAGTTAGCTAAAAAACTACAGTAATGCCATGTAGCAATGTCTTATGTAACATAAGCCCCGCCCTCGTAGTCTCGGCGACGCCTGTTAGTGTTTATTCCAAACACTGAAAATAATCAAGACTTTCGGGACGCAAACACACACACACACACACACACACACACACACACACACACACACACACACACACACACACAGTAAAATCTACATTTGCAGTAGGTGTTGGAATGGAGAGAGAACATGAAAGATGATTTAAAACGTACAATAATAGATGGAGATTTACATAGTGTCAGCTCTATGTCCACACACACACACACACACACACACACACACACACACACACACACACAGGTCTATGTACAGAACAAAACACAAGGTGGTGTTGGTGTGATGACGCGGAGTTACGCTGATTATTTCCCCATAACAGCACATTACAGTTACAGTTTAAAGCCCTGACACTGGAGACTCCTTCAATAAAACATTACATCACACGAACGACCTCTTATTGGACGTGTATTATTGTCCCTCTGTACGAGCTGTTACTATGGAAACCATGACGCATCAGGACGAGCCGTCAGAGTTGCTGTTTCAGAGAATTAATCAACACCTTCCGACCAATCAGAGCGCAGACGTCGTTACTGAGGGCGTGGTTATTGCCTTACAGCGTATCAACCTTATATTATAGTACTGGAGTGTTGATCAAAGTGTTTGGTTCGTTTTTTTCGTTTGTTTTTAGCTCAATAATCGCGCTTAGTGTAGAAGTAATGTTTGTTCATGGTGTGCACTGCTGCTAAACCTCTCCCTCCCGTTTCCCCAACAACACACCCTTTATTAAAAACAAGAAAAAAAGGAAAAAAAAATTACATTTCATATAAAGTATAAAGTAAAAAAAAAAA
>CM060106.1:1612500-1640000 GCA_030522415.1 Channallabes apus | reverse complement strand
CAAAATGTAAAATGAGCAAAATAAAGTAAATGAATAAAAGATTTATTTTTTCCTTGTGAAAACTAAAAACGTCGACTTTTTAATCATCATTAAAAAATTTTACATTAAACCCGTGTTTATTAATGGACGTTATTACGGTACATTTAATTCATTCATTTATTCTGAGAGAAATGACAATTATACATTTTGCACATACATCTGATCATTGCTCCAATAACTCAGGTGTGGTCTGAATCAAATCATTTATATAATAATTTAAAATCTAAATATACATCTTATATTCAGGAGACACATCTTATAAATATACATCTTATATTCACAAACACTTTACATTAAAAGGTTTCCTTTTTTTTTTTTTTGGTAAATTGAACGATTTGATTGACTGAACAGAATCGATTCAGTGACTCGCTCGCCCTCTCGCCGCTCGGCACCGTTAGCTCACATGCTAAATGAAAACACGGGGTTTTAGTGCACGCATGAAGGAAATGTGTGTGAATAAATAAAGAATAAAAAAATATACCAGATTCTCTAATCATGAGTCAGGAACGCACGATAAGATTCTTATCTTCTACATTTACAACCTACAGCTCTAAAGGTGTGTGTGTGTGTGTGTGTGTGTGTGTGTGTGTGTGTGCGTGTGCGTATTTGTTACCTCTGTTTTTTCAGGAACGAGTCCCATAGTGTCTGGTCCAGGGGCAGGTAGTTCAACAAGATCTGAAAGGAAAGTTTAAAAATAGTCTGATATCTGCTGCCGCCTTCTGCGCTCTGATTGGTCAGAAGCTGTTAATGTTGATTAATTCTCTCTAACAGCAGCTCTGACAGTACCACGGGCTTATATTAATGTGATCGCTCTGATGCATTAGGGTTTCCATGGCAACAGATTGTAAAAGTAGAGGTTTGTTTGTTTAACTTGTATGGAAGGAGTCTCCAGTTTCAGAGGTGAAGCTGCAGCTTTAACATTTATGACATCATCAGGAAGGAGGAGTTCACTAACACACTAACGCAGTAACGCAGCTTTGTCACACCAGCGTCTTTACACAGACTGTACTGACACGATGAAACGTCCACACATGAGAAGATCTTGTGTAAGAATGAGAGACAAACAGGAGAGTCGTTAAAAGAGACGAAAAGCTCCTCACCTTCCAGCAGAGGGATCGGATCCCGCCCTCGAAAGGAATTCCTGATGCCCCCGGGCGGCCCGAGATAAACAATCAGAGGAACAACAACAAAAAAAAAATTATTATTATTTTCAATTTTCTTTAGCAGTATTCTGAGAGAAAAGTGTCGTCTAGACGTGTTTGGCTGAGAGAGACGTTTACCGCCGAAGCAGAGCTCGCGTAGTGCCTTGAGGTCGATCTTCTCCTCGCTCAGCGCCGTCTTAAACTCCTGAATCCTTTAAACACAACATTTATTCTAATTAAAACAAAAACATGTGAAGTGTGGATGAAAAGTCACTTCTAATGAGATGTGGGTGCAAAAGTTTGCACACCCCAGGACAGAATAAATGTGGAAAACCAACGCAATTTTCAGTGCTGTACGGGCTCACAGATTTCCTCTGGAAGTCATTTCTACAGATTTGCTCACAAACCATCAGCATAAAAAACTATCCTTAATAAAAAATTTATAATAAATATCAAATTATATAGATTTTTTTCCCCATTATTTTAACACGTGACCTGCTTCTAATTATGTTTTTTTAATCTATTAATAGATCTCAGTGTTGATGACAAAAGGATTTACATATTACATTTAGATTTAGCAGACGCTCTTATTAAAGTTCTCGTCATTGGAGAGATAAATATCTCACCGCACTGAAGTACATTTTTCCATTCTGTGTTAGAAAATGAATTCAAGATACATTACATCACAATCGATCGTTTCTGTAACTGACACTTAATACTGAGATTCTGTCCCCTCGTTCTTTATGTGTGAGAAAGTGTTTCCTGTTCCTCATTTATTTCCTCTGAAATGTTCTTGGACAGATGAACCCTAGTCTCTTGAGGTGACCTGAAGCAGCGGGAGCAGCAGGAGGAGGAGGAACAGGAAGCTGTTGATACTGTGTAACTGCAGTCACAAGACTGCTTTAGGTTCTGGGGTTAAAGTCTGACTTTAAAGACCACGTTTAATCTGCTGACTGGATGTTTTAAAACACCGTCAGATTCTTCTCGCGCTCAGCAGTTTGGCGTCTCAGCTGGAGATCGGATGGAGGTCTGATCTCTGCTCGGCTGGCCGACTCGGGATTCGAGGTTATTTTAGAGAAGAGCGGCTGACAGCACAGAGAATTAACTCATCAGTCAGGTTACACAAAGCACGTGTTTGCAGAGCATCTAAATCATCTTTAACGTGAAAATCCTTCCGTTGTTTTCTAAGCGTCCGGAAATCCGGGTGTGATCCGAGCGGACCGGCAACATTCTTATAAACGTTCAGGCTTCAGCTTCTCTCTTTTTACTCAGACTTCCATTTAAAAACAAGTTAATCAATAACGTCAATCGAGTGGTAAAGTGTGTGTGTCAAAGCAGAAGGCTGTGAGATCTAATCCCATGACTGTTAAAGATCATAAACAGACATGTATTTTAAAAATTGTGTATATATTTGCCTAAGACCTGTCAGGTGAGCTGTCGAACCGCTTTAGTACACAGATTAACTGTCGGTCAAATTTCCAAAATGTTCCTCATTTACTCCAAATGCACTCAATCAGCCGACATTTAGATTTTCCAGAATCCTTTTCTTTCCCTGGTCACTTTTATTGCTGTCCACTTTCCTACTCCTCGTCATTCTTTGATGTCATCGATTCATCTATTCAATACAATTTCCGTTTCCCTCCATCATTAACCTGATTAATCTTTCTGCTCACATCCTTCCAACATGCCCAAACAGACCCAGTTTTTACGCTCCTTAATAACTTCATCAATAGTATTTTTTTTCCTGCCCGTGTTTCTTCCATTTGTCACGTTTGGTCTCCATCCAATTTTCAGAACCATTTTATTTCAAAATGTATTTCATTGCATTTCATTTTGCCATGTCCTTCTTTCTCAGTGCCCATGTTCCATTATTATCTACATAAATAAACGTATGTCTGTACATCTGTCCAGCCAGAATTTGTTACATCACCCTGCAAAACTGGCTAAACAAAATTTTATAAAAATTTACTCAACCAACATTTATATTTTTTTGCCTGAAGTTAAATCTGTGGCGAAAATGAAATCAAAATGTTGAGCAGAAGTGAAGCTATGAGCAGTTTTGTGCCAGATCATTATCAGGAAGTTGTGACAGTGTACTGTGGGCGTGTCTTAAACCGACCACTGGTACAGGATTTACTGAATCTCCTGCAGTCCTTAGATCTCTACCTGTAGTTTAATCTGCAGCATCAGTTTAAATCTAAATGTGGAGTAAAAGTGATGTTATGAACAGTTATGTGCTGGATTTAATAATCTACTGTATAATAATCTACTAATGCGCTACTGTCTCAATGTAAACAAACACCTGCACCAATAGATATTAATTAGAAAAGATAAAGTGAATATTTTGACTGTGATTAGTTGATATTTTCACTTTGTCTGAAATAACAGGGCTGAAGTGGTATAAGTGAATTTTAACACACTGGAGTCGTTTTTAAGACAAAACTTCATCTTTATCTGATCTACTTTTTCCATTTCTCATCTGTGATTCTCTCTCCGATTACCGAACAGGGAGTGTATTTGTCTGAGCACCAAAGAAGGACAACTTAGTGTAAACAAGGCGTCAGATACTCAACCTTACAGAATGTCATTTCTCTATATTAATAAGTTAGACAGAGAGTTCTGCTGTACAGAAACACACACGTACACATACGTGGACATCAACCTCTAATAATAATAATAATCATAATAATAATAATAAAAACAACAAAAATTATAATAGTAATAATAACAACAACAACAATAATAACAACAACAACAATAATAATAAAAACAACAACAACAACAACAACAACAACAATAATAATAATAAGAAGAAGAAGATCACTGATTACTTTTGCAATAATTAAAAAAATTGTTTTGGTTAAAATAACCAATTTCTGAATGATTTCATTCGTTTTTATAACTTGTACTCAATTTAATACTCGGGTCAATGCTAAAGCGACTTCTTAAACACACTGCAGATGTAAATTAAATGAATAAATGTTGAATAAAAGCCAGTAAAAGCCTGTGTTCCCCCTCAGTGTGTCTCCGCCGCTCGGCCCCTGGGACACCCAGCGAGCTCGCAAACGCGCATAAATTCATCATTTCCAAACTCTAATCGATCTCACACACTCCGCTATTCTGATCAGTTTCATTCCTACACATGTTCGCTGTCCGACAGCGCTGGATTTCTCACCTGTTTCTGTAGGAACTCGACATGTTTGACCGAAAACACAACTGTGTGTGGAGCAGCGAGAAGGAGGGAGGTGTCGCTGGAAAAACACTCCGACTGGGAAACAAATGACAGCGCGATGAATACTTTAAGAATAATTTAAATATTAGAATTAATAAATTCTATGTTACTTCACAATAAGTTTTTTTTCGTCAGTATTTCTTAGTCCATTTAACCCTCAGTGTCAGAAACGAACTAAATATTCTATATTGTGTGTATTAGGTAGTACATTAGGATGGTGGTTGCAATAAAAAAGGTCCGACTAGGAAACAAAATCTTTTTTTTTATCTGTAACTGAAAGTCAATAATTACACGTTATGTTAAAGCTATTTTATTTTATACAATTAATCATCTTGATCCTAAATCAAACTTTACTCATGTACACACACACACACACACATGAAACACTTGCAATACACAAATATGAAACAGTCACACGTACATACTGTATATACAGCTCCTTCTCAAAAAATTAGCATATTGTGATAAAGTTGATTATTTTCTGTAATGTACTGATAAACATTAGACTTTCATATATTTTAGATTCATTACACACAAACTGAAGTAGTTGAAGCCTTTTATTGTTTTAATATTGATGATTGTGGCATACAGCTCATGAAAACCCCAAATCCCTATCTCAAAAAATTAGAATATTTCATCCGACCAATAAAAGAAAAGTGTTTTGAATACAAAAAAAAAAGATTTTTTTCTAACAATTATGTTCAGTTCTGTACTCAATACTTGGTCGGGAATCCTTTTGCAGATTCTTGTGTCTCTCAACTTTCTCTTCACAATATCCCACAGATTCTCTATGGGGTTCAGGTCAGGAGAGTTGGCAGGCCAATTGAGCACAGTAATACCATGGTCAGTAAACCATTTACCAGTGGTTTTGGCACTGTGAGCAGGTGCCAGGTCGTGCTGAAAAATGAAATCTTCATCTCCATAAAGCTTTTCAGCAGATGGAAGCATGAAGTGCTCCAAAATCTCCTGATAGCTAGCTGCATTGACCCTGCCCTTGATAAAACACAGTGGACCAACACCAGCAGCTGACATGGCACCCCAGACCATCACTGACTGTGGGTACTTGACACTGGACTTCAGGCATTTTGGCATTTCCCTCTCCCCAGTCTTCCTCCAGACTCTGGCACCTTGATTTCCGAATGACATGCAAAATTTGCAACCTGTAGCCCATTTCCTGCACACGCCTGTACACGGTGGCTCTGGATGTTTCTACTCCAGACTCAGTCCACTGCTTCCGCAGGTCCCCCAAGGTCTGGAATCGGTCCTTCTCCACAATCTTCCTCAGGGCCTGGTCACCTCTTCTCGTTGTGCAGCGTTTTCTGCCACACTTTTTCCTTCCCACAGACTTCCCACTGAGGTGCCTTGATACAGCACTCTGGGAACAGCCTATTCGTTCAGAAATGTCTTTCTGTGTCTTACCCTCTTGCTTGAGGGTGTCAATGATGGCCTTCTGGACAGCAGTCAGGTCGGCAGTCTTACCCATGATTGCGGTTTTGAGTAATGAACCAGGCTGGGAGTTTTTAAAAGCCTCAGGAATCTTTTGCAGGTGTTTAGAGTTAATTAGTTGATTCAGATGATTAGGTTAATAGCTCGTTTAGAGAACCTTTTCATCATATGCTAATTTTTTGAGATAGGGATTTTGGGTTTTCATGAGCTGTATGCCACAATCATCAATATTAAAACAATAAAAGGCTTGAACTACTTCAGTTTGTGTGTAATGAATCTAAAATATATGAACGTCTAATGTTTATCAGTACATTACAGAAAATAATGAACTTTATCACAATATGCTAATTTTTTGAGAAGGACCTGTATACAGTATATATATATATATATATATATATATATATATATATATATATATATATATATATATATATATATATATGTGTGTGTGTGTGTGTGTGTGTGTGTGTGTATGTATATACTGTATACTAAGTGCTTAAACAACTACATATGAAATGCATACACACACACACACGCACACACACCTATGAGCAGAGGTGGAAAGTAATGAATGACTCGCATTACTGTAATTGTGTAGATTTTTTTTAAGTAGTTTTTAAAATCTGTAATTTTACTTTTACTTAAGTATGTTTTGTTTAAAGTATTGTACTTCACTACATTTTAAATTATATTTACTACTGAGTAAAAAATACAGTAATGAAAATGCAAAAATAATACAAATAATACAACAGGGAAGGAAATAAATTGCACCCGGGAAACCACTGCACTGATTGATTGATGGAGAACAAACGCGCTAAATTCACAAGAACGATGGAGACGAACAAAACAGATGCCGGTGATGCAGAACCAGCTGAAAGTGAAATGCCGACAAATTCTTATGAAGCAAACCCCTGGTCATATTTAATCAACCACTTTGATTTCAAGCACAACAAAGTCAACAGATTTATTATGCAACGATGTTCCCCATCCCACCCCCGCTGTTAAAAGAAATAAAAAAGTAACTCAGTAACTTTTACTCTGAGTAAATTTTTAATGAGATACTTTTGACTTTTACTTGAGTAGATTTTTATAAGAGTAACTTTACTTGTACTTCAGTAAAAGTTCACTAAAGTAACAGGACTTATTTGAGTACAAAATTTTATTACTCTTTCCACCTCTGCCTATGAGATGCACACACATACACACACACACACACACACACACACACACACACACACACACACACACACACACACACACACACACTCACACACACACATCAAACATTAAACAGAGGAAAATATGTTGTGATCTTTTATAGCATTGCCTTAACAGAGGACATTCCAGTCAAGCAAAATCAAAAAGAACTTTCGGAAAAAATTAGTTGCAACCAAACATCAAAGTTTAATATAAACCATGTAGTATTGGATGGTGTAATATGTGGCTTTACAAGAGTCTCATACAACTCTAATAACAGAATGGTCATTAGGTTCTCTGATGACAAAGGCAGGTATGAAGAAGCCATTGATCACGGAGGTCCTAGGGGGCAATTTTTACGCCTTTTCCTGGAAGCACTGATGCGTTCTTCATTCTTTGAAGGGAAAGAGGGGAGCCTCAACTTGGCACTAGATTCACAAGGTATCAAAGTGCACTTGAAGTATGTACTGTATGTCATACATTTAGTGAATGAAGTATGTAGGGCAGTGCGATATGGATCATAAAATTGTCAACAATAAAATTGTTCATATCAGATAATATTAATTATTATCACAAATGTCAAATCTTTAAGTTTAAAGGCAGAGAAGTTTTGCTGGGTGAGAAGTTGCATAAACCAGACTGTTAATTTTGGTTTTATCATCAGAATGTGACAAACATTTGTCAAACAGGAGAACATTTCACAAATGAATAGAACATGTTTTGTCTCGTAAAGATGCACGTGGACTGTAGTTTGAATTGGCCTGCAGATGTAAATTCATGTTCATAAAAGAAAATAGTAACAGCTGTAAAAATTTTACCCACATTAATTTATTAGGGTAAATTTTAAATATTCTGACTGAGAATTAGGATTAAAATAAACCATTGGCCTTCCATAGTATTTAGATCAAGTTAACCCCAGGTAAACCATGCATAGTCATTACCATGGACAAAAGTAACTGTTGTTTCTATGGTATTTATGGTATTTAAAAACAGTAGCCTAAAGTGTTTGGCATCATACAAAAGTTACTATAACTTAACAAAAATATTGTAATTATATTCATATTAATGTAATATCTGCATTAATATGATAAAGTTATGTGAATATCCAATGTTTCTGCCGCAGCACCATCGTTCTTGTTAATGGGTGATTTGTGGACGGGAAAGCCTTCGGATCATTGTGGAACACAGTGTTTCTTGTGTTGTTGAGAATGTCAGTGCTGTTTCGTTAGACAGTTCAAATGACATTTGAGTTTTCTATCTGAGAACTTCGCATTTGTAATTGGTCTATTTGACACGGGGTTCAAATGAATAGTGCTATTTTATCTTGCTTTTGGCACATTTGCTTATTAAATGTTGTTTGCATAGTGTATAAACATTTTATAGCGGAAAATTATATCACAATAATTATTGTTTTTATTTCATCAAGAAGCTCTAGAAGTATGTTTAAAGTTCAAATGTTCTGAAAAAGCTATTGTGTTAATATTTGTTTTGTTTTCATATCAGCTATTCGACAGGACAAATATTTTATGGCAGAGATGGCCGTGACAGTCAGTCTTGTACATGGAGGACCAGGGCCAAGTTGCTTTTCAAAGACCCTTTCTGACTGCATAGCTCAGGAGCATAGGACCTGTGCAGACCGATTCTGGAGGATGTAGCCGACTGTGAGTTATGTAATAAGACCTAAAAGGTTGACTTCAAGTTGCATATATCATGTGGATGGGTAAAAATACAGATTTGTTGATGCATCCCAATCATCCCGAGTGGCGCAGTGGCAAAGTTCTCACCCTATCATCGCTGGTTCGGTTAATGGGTGATGTTGGATCCGCTCACAGCCGGAGGCCTAGAGAGAGCTGATTGGCCGAGCTCTCTCAGAGGGGAGGGATAAGAGGTACTTGCGCTCCCACATTAATCATGGCTCTACAGCCAATCAGGGGCATCTGTGAGCTTACGCAAGCGGAAGGAGCGGATAGCGCTGTCCTCCGAGTGTGTTACGCCGCCCCAACAGTGAGTGAGCGAGCAGTTCGAGAAGATGCGGTCGGCTGGCGTCACGTGGTTCAGAGGAAACAAACAAACAAAAAGATTTGTCATTTTTATCACAAAATGTAAAAGTAAATGTTTTAAGATTTTAATCTGGTGTGACACCACTAAGCTGCTTTAGGTTAAAGGTGCAGTAAGTGATTTCTGAAAAGCACTAAAACACAAGCGAAATATAGTAAATGCATTCCTGCCTTCATTGTTCTGGCCCCAAATTCATGAACACGCTATGCAACACAAGCAAACCATTTCCGTCATCAAATCATGCAGCAACTCCAGCATTAATTTTCAGGCCTTCCCACTCTCTAAAGGCTCTTTTGACTACAAATGTGTTGTTGTAGTGCTCGATCTAAACAATTAGACCGTTCTTTATTTTATTAATTATTAGTAGTATTTGATTTGATATTATGGAGTTCCTTGAAATGGAAATACGACATGACCTTGTTCTTAATTTAAACACATATTCCACATTTTGTACAGGTTTCCAAGTCCTAAAGTCAACTGAGCCCATCACAGACTATCAAGCCAATGCAGGCAGTCTGAGGCCTTTAATAAGTATTGAGGATAAGGACAGGCAGATAGAAAATGTGTTTATGTTTCAGGTCATCAATCGTGTTTGTGGACCATTTAAAAGGTTTGCTCTAACGTCAGAAATATGAGGGTGTGGGTTTTTTGTTTTTTTTGGACATCACAAATTTGTCATAAACAATTGTCTTTTAGGGTGATGCTGTAGCCTGTCGCAGCCGAGGGCCTAGAGAGAGCTGAATGGCCGAACCATCACAGTGAGATAAATGTGTACATGCAAGTGTATATGAGCGATGCAGAAAGATATCTGTGAAGGCCCCGTGCCACGCCCAGAGCCCAGACTTGCAGGTGTCCTAATGGCAGCAGGGTCCAAACTGTCTGCGGATTTTAATGACATTTTGAGCATGTTAAGACTTCCAAAAAGCCCTGGATGCTGGAAAACAATCCTTAGTAGAACAAGGGTATGCTTTGCACACAATGATGTCATAAAAATAGAAATATACAAAAATGTATAATGCAAACTATATAATGTATAAAATGTATAAATTATATGGATTGTGCAATATCAAAGGGGTATAAGAAGGAAAATATATATTAGTTTGGTATGTCAGCAGCATTCATTCATTCATTCATTTTCAATACCGCTTAATCCTGTGTTCAGGGTCGCGGGGGACCTGGAGCCTATCCCAGGAGACTTCGGGCACTAGGCGGGGTACACCCTGGACAGGGTGCCAATCCATCGCAGGGCAATGTCAGCAGCAGTATGAGTAAAACATTGAGTATGAAATGGGATGATGCACACAAATTAAAACAGCTCTGCTACAAAAAACAGTAGGTCATGTTTCATTTACTTCATAGTTATTATTAATCATGACTAGTAGTCCAATTATTTTACTTTCCTAGCAGGAAGAAAATTAAATCCTGGTGGAATTAAATCCCCCTGAACATTTGCCTCATAGCCAGAATAAAGCCCAGGTGTTCGTGCAAATATTCCCACTGAGACCCTCCTCAGAGCTTACTGCGGTTCTTTCAGGTTAGTTTCCGAGCGTGTGTACGAGGACAGACCGTGACGAGTATCCTAAACCCAATCTTTTAATATGGAAGTAAATTATCTAAATTTATATGATTTCAGTCTGAGGTCAGCCTCTTCAGCTTAGTGGGTCCAAACTCACTGTAAGGTTTCAAGTCAAGTCAAGTCATGATCAGTGTGTTTGCGCTTGTGTGTGTTTATCAGTTCAGTCCCTGTTTGTTGAGGAGACGGATGGCTTGTGGAAAGAAGCTGTTACACAGTCTGGATGTGAGGCCCAACTGCTTTGGTACCTTTTTCCAGATAGCTGGAGGGTGAAGAGTGAGAGAGATGTGTGTGTGTGTGTGTGTGTGTGTGTGTGTGTGTGTGTGTGTGTGTGTGTGTGAGTGTGTGTGTGTGTGATGGGTGTGTCTGATCAGCCACAATGCTGGTGGTTTTGTGGATGCAGCGTGTGGTGTACAGTAGATGCTCAATAGAGCGAGGAGAGATCCCGATGATCTTCTCTGCTGTCCTCACCATCTTGCGGTCCGAGATTCCAAATTCCCAAACCAGACAGTGATGCAGCGTCTCAGGAAGCTCTCGATGATCCCTCTATAGAAGGTGGTCAGGTTCGGTGGGGGAAGCTGGTCCTTCCTCAGCCATCTCAGGAAGAAAAGACTTCCTGAAAAGACAGGTTCATGACATTGTGTGAACTTTCCATCTCATCTGTTACAGCTCTTCTTCTTGATTCGATTATTAATGTGTTAACTCCCTTCCTTAACACTTCCTGGTTTATTCCAGACAGACATCTATACCACTATTGACCACTCTTTGTTTTACTGGATTTCACCACATGTTAATATGGTTTATGTTTATTGATGTAACAAAAGTATATCTGTGTATATGTGGCCAAACATATGAAAACTCATCATCAGGCAGCAGAATGTGTGCTGTGTCTCTCTGTGTGCGCTAATGTGTTTCTCTATAACACAAAACATCCAGAAAATGACTGTGTGTAAATGTCAGATGAATCACATCGAATCACAATTCCATCCATCCATCCATCTAGAATTCTAACCATCACTGAACAACAAAGAAGAAGAAAAAGAAGAAGACTGTTTCTAGCTGCTTTAAGAACTTAAAATCAGGAACTACCTTGTTTTATTATGGTTAAATGAAACTATGAATGAATAAAACCAAACTAACTGGTTCATCTTTAGCAATAAACAGCTAAAGTATTGTACGATTTAGTGAACTGCTGCAGTAGACACACAAAATCAGAATTGTCTATTCATTTGCAACATCAGGTTCGTTGTTGAACCCCTTTAACACACTAATTATCGGTCTGTCAGTTTTCCAGAATGTTTCTGTTTGCACTCAATCAGCTCAACTCAACGCCAGTTATCCTAATCTGCATGTCTTTGGAATGTGGGAGGAAACCAGAGGACCTGGAGGAAACCCACCAAGTGGGAATAGAACCCACAACCCTAGCGGTGCTAACCACTATGTCACCTAATTAATTATCTTACCATTATGTTGGTGATAATAATAATAATAATAATAGTACTTGTAGAAGTGTCATCTTTGAAAGTAAAAATATTGTAATAATTGGTAAACTGATATAGTGAAAGAAAAATAACACTTCAGGACATGGTGTTTGTGGAAAATTATCAACTTTATTAAAGTATATTGTATTAAAATGTTTTGGTATAACTAACGACAGTTTATTTATTGATGCATTAAAGTTAAAAAACTAAAATACTAAAAACAAACAAACTCGATCCTGAATGGAATCACAATACGCCTTCATCTGTGACACCGGAAACAATTATATAATAACCCGGAAGTTGACGATTGTTTTGTTGATGTCAGAATGAGCGACGTTAAAAGAGAAAGGAAAACAATCACCTAATGAGCAGGAATTATTGAGAGGAATAAATAATCACAAGCCTCAATTCGCGGACGAGATCAAAGTCAAAGGCGGAATCTGGTAAATTCTTCGCTTTTCTATTGATGTCATGACTTTAGAAAGGAATTTAATTGCCCTTTACTTTCTTTTAGCTAGCATGCTAACCGTTACAGAGCTTAGCATGTTAGCACGAAAAAAAAATCCCCCACAGGTAAACGGAGAGCGGCGCTAGTTCATTAGCCTGTTAGCCTGCATGCTAATTCGCCTTCAAGTTCACACTGCGCACTTATAATTAATTACAGGTTTTATATCCATGCTGGTTATATAGATCATTATTAAACTCTGAGTGGCTTGGTATAGTTTGTAGCGCGCGCCGCTGGTGCTCGTGCAGCGTTAACTGAGGTAAAATTCCGCCGAGCGGTTGGATGTGAGTTAAACACCAGCTGGACTCCAGTAACCAGAACATTTACTTACATTTACATCAACGGCTCACAGTTTAAACTTTAACGGCGAATTTACATCAAAGTGTCACTGTTTTTAAACCCTCAGCGGTGACAAAGTTACGGGTCGTTTACAGGTAACGTAAAACAGCACAGTTACACTTTCTCATAATTATTGGCACCCTTGGAAAAAAAAAAAAAAAACTGACATGAGCTGAGTGAAATGTTGAAGCTAAATCTGTGTGTAGAGTTTTATTGTAATGCTGTGTTGGTTTTATATGTTTATGCTAATTAGTGCACTTTTATTTGTGTGTATGTGGAGGAGTGTCAAAACTATTGGCACCCGTACTATTAATATGTGGTGAAGTCTTTTGTGCATACGGTGATGTCATAAAAATAAAACTTGTTTTATTGTTAGTTTAATTAGTTTTTTTGTGCTTCGTACACTACCGTTCAAAAGTTTGGGGTCACTTGCAAATGTCTTTGTTTTTGTTTAGTGATTTATTTTCTACATTCTACAACAATACTGCGGATTTCAAAACTATAAAATAACACATATGGAATTAGGTAATTACGTAACAACAAGAAAAACACCAGTTAGTTGTTATTGTAAGACACAGAGGTCGGCCTTTCTGTAATAGTTCCTGCAAGAACAGTATTGTGTCAAGTGCATTTGCAAAATCCGTCCAGCACCATAATGAAACTGTCTCTCATGAAGGCCGTCCCAGGAGGACGAGACCAAAACCTACCTCTGCTGCAGACCAGAAGTTCATTTAGAGTTATCAGCCTGAAAAATGACCAATTAACAGCAGCTCAGATTAGAGGCGTTATGAAGTCTTTACAGAGCAGAAGTAGCAGAAACATCTCAATATCAACTGTTCAAAGGAGATTCATGCAGTTTTTTGGACGCCTTCAGCAAAACTTTACAATGTAGAAAGAAATAAGAACCAGGAACCATTATGGAGTTAGAAAGTGACCTAAAACTTTTGAACAGTAGTGTAGCTAATCTTATTCTTTTGTAATAATGGCAAACTGAATTTACAAGCAAGTCACACAATAAGGAATTTGCTGTAAACTAAAACACATGATTGCAGATTAGAAAATGTGTATCGATACAGTAATCTGTATTATTCATACAACTATATAATGAAGGGTGCCAATAATTTTTGATGATACAAGAAACATCAGGAATCGACGCTGTGTTTTTCTTTTGCTCTACACTGTGTGTACATATAATCTGGATACGTTCATACAGGCAGATGAATTATGTTCAGTACATTAGGATAAATGTGTCATTTAATTCTTTAGGCTTGGAGTCCACGATGCCTGATATCTGAGCGCACCATCACTCTCTTTCTCCGTCACCGTGGTGTTTGACCTCTGACCCCGAAATACGGTGCGTCACCATGGCAACCAAAGCGGGGGACGACCCGGAGAGCCTGATGTCCCTGTGCACCTTGTTTTGTCTGAAGAACCTCAGGAGAACCATGTGCTACACGGGCGAGAGGAACAAACTGTGCCTGCGTCCCGACATCTTCTTACCCAGCGAGATCTGCGACAAGCTCGTTAACGTGTACGTACACACTCACGGATGGGGATAACGACATCAAACTGAATTTTGCTTCTTTAATTTGTAGCCAATAATAACGTGTGTTTAAAAACATCTTAATAACAAGCAATTGTATTGTGCTAGCAATAACATTTTTAAACATTTTGTTTTTGTTATAATATGTTAAGGTGATGCGCTTTGTCGCTTTAGTTGTTTTGGTAATTAAATCTTAGTAAATAATAAATTTTTAGTAGTTAATGTTTGATCCTATTACGCCCTAATCTATAATTTAACAGAGTTGGTTTTTGTGTATTGTCAGACTCATTAAAAAATAAATGTCCTGTGCTGCAGGTACATGGAGCTGGTGCACACAGACAGTGAGTTCGAGCCTCAGGAAGGTTTCTTTCAGCTCTTCAGCGACCCGCACAGCACCCGCCTGAGCCGACTGCACCTCAGAGAGGACGTCGTACGAGACCGTGACCTCGAGGCCATCGGGAAACAGGTGTGCAAACACACGCACACACATATATACATACACACACACGTGCAAACCTCCAATACGCACCCATACTCAATCATGAAACAAATGTGATTTTTGGAAAGATGAGTTAATTTTTACTTGCCACACCCAGGCTTGATTATTGCAAAACCTGTTGAATCAAGAAATCACTTAAATAGATCCCGTCTAAGTGAAGTACGCTCAAAGATCTCAAAAAGCAGCACGATCTAAAGAAATTCATGAACAGATGAGAAACATAGTAATTGACGTGTAAAGGGTTACCAAGTCATTTCTACGGCTTTGACTTCGAGGTGAAAACAATTGTGCAGCAAAATTCCTCCACAGTGAGGCGAAAGACTCGTTGCCAGTAATTGCAAACGCATGATTGCAGTTTTTGATACCAAGTTTGGCACAACCAGTTATTAACTTTAGGAGCAATTACTTTATTACATAGAACCCGGCTAGTACAAACAGCTCTTTCCCCGTAATGAATGAAATAATTTTAAAATTGTGTTTCATACAGTATTTGCGCGGGTTATCTTTGTGTAATATTAAAATATTAAATTGATGAACTGAATCATATAAGAGTGACAAATGTGCAAAAAAAATCAGAAAGGGGCAAATATTTTCTTAGTACTCTGTGTGTGCATGTATATATATGTGTATTCACACGAACACACACAAATGCGTGTGTGTGTGTAATATGTTGCTTTATAGCTAAACCAGTTTAATGATAAATGAAAATATTTTTAAATATTTTCTTTAAGATTTTAATAGCATGTAGTGCTAATGTCTGTAACAGCTTAATAACATGTTATATTGCTGAAACACCATAAAACATTGTGTTACACTTTAAAGCATTTTGTTATAGTTATATTCAGCTCAGTTCAATTCAATTTTATTTATATAGCGCTTTTAACAATGATCATTGTCTCAAAGCAGCTTCACAAAAATTAAAAGAAAATTATGGAAATGTGTATGAGCAGGTAAATTGTGTATAGATCAGAATTATTAGATCGTCCCTGATTAGCAAGTTTACGGGACGGTAGAAAGGAACAACTCCCTGAGATGGCAATAGGAAGGAACCTTGAGAGGAACCAGATTCAACAGAGAACCCATCCTCATCTGGGTGAAACAGATAGCAGGAATTTTTTTGCCGACATACTGTGTGTTAGGCAGCAGGAAGTTCAGTATAACAGAAGATGTCCAAGTTAACATGGAGTCCATTTCAGTTCGGAGGTGGTCCTTCTCTGGATGCCTCAGGATCCTCGCAGGGTTGGCCTCTGTCTACTGACACGATCTCCAGATGCCTCGGGATGGGTAGAAAAGTAAAGAACATATATCAGTGTAATAATGAGTAATTTTATTGCTGTAAAGTCCAGAGTGGTTTTATTGCTGCGTAAGTTTCAGCAGTGAGCTTTTCATCTCGGGTGCGTCTCATTTGGGCTGTTCTGTAACCTATAAGTGTCATTTTTTTCAGGATCTGACGAAGCTCCACCTGACGTGCTGTAATCACCTGAGCGTCCGAAGCCTCCGCACTCTGCGCAACTTCCGCCACTCGCTCGTGTCCCTCAGCCTCTTCGGCAGCTCCAGCATCTTCTCCAGCAAGTCCTCTCCCGAGGATGTCGATGATGAAGAGGATGAGGATGAAGAGCTGTGTGACGCCACTGACTTCTCATTCCAGGACTTCAGGAGGCTGTGCATGTTGAACGTTGGCAGTCTGCATCTGCCCAAGGACGTGGACCCTGAGGCTCTGCTGAAGCCTCTGGACAATCTCAGAGCTTTGGACCTGTCCTCAACGTACCTGCCCCGCCCCGCCTTCCTGGCACAGTGGAGGGAACAGCTGACCTCGCTGGTGCTCTACAACGTGGATCTGAACGAGGAGCTCATCACCACCGTCCTGCACATGAGCCGACTGAGGTGAGGAGGTCAAGTGTGTTTATTCAGCACCAGTTTTATCTTGTTTATTGGAGATTTATTAATTTATTTAGAGTATAGTTAATATTTTATTGTGTTATGCTGAGGGTAATTTTATTTATTTATAAATTTTTTTGGGGGGAAGGTAATAAATAAAACCTGTTCATCCATCCATAGTCAACTTCTTGTCCGAAGTCACTTCACCAACAAGGGGATCCCTAACCACTCCCAGGTCTGTGTGGAGAGAAAATCTCTCCACCTAGTCCTCGGTTTGCCCCGTGGTGGTGGCGCCATACCTACCAGTTGCTCAAACAACTTCAACTGACTCCTTTTTACCCAAACGAGCAGCGGTTCTACTCCTGAGCTGAGCTTCTCATCTTGGCTCTAAGGGAGAAGTCCAAGAATCTCAGTTTGATCGAGATCTTTGCCTTTTGGCCTAACTCTCTTTTTATAAGAGATGTGCCATAAAGCGAATGCAATTTCACCCCTACTGCCCCAATTTTCCAGCCAACCTCTCATTTGAATGTCCCCTCACTTGTGAACAAGACCCCTAGATGTAGGTAATGACTTGCTCCCTACTTGGAGTAGACAATCCACGGGTTTCCTACTAAGAACAATGGCCTCAGATTTAGAGGTTCTGACAGGGGAGGCCAACACTCACCGGAAACAAGTCTGAATTACTGATGATAACCTGAATGCAACTCTCACTTTGGGTGTAAAGGATTTGGATGCTGCTGAGCTGTGACCCTCTCACCCTATACTCTCACAGTACCTCCCACAGGATATCCCGGGGATCATACGCTGCCTTCAAATCTGCAAAAAGATGGAAATCAGATGGGAAGTACCACCCCAGTCTGCCACCCTTCAACACCCAGAGCCTTCACCGTTACTGGATGGATCTCGTCAAACCCCAGGGCTTTGCCACCACGGAGTTGTTTGACTACCTTGGTCACCCAGGGAGATTGACATCGATCCCTCTTCAGTAAAGGGTGGATTAGTTGAGTTCAGGAGTTCCTCAAAGTGCCCCTTCCACTGATTACAGTTTCCCATTTCTGATGGCTTGACGGGTTCTCCATTTGCCTCACCTGAAGATGAAGCACTTTGAAAGTCTTTCTCCGTGGATTCTTCGAGCTACAGCTGTGCCTGCCGTCCTTTGAGCCTGTCAGTACCTTGCAACTCCCTCCAGCGTTGTTCCCAGGGATATGATCAGAGCGTAGGCCAGTACTCCCTTAAGTGTAACTGAGGCACAGGAGACATACCTCCTATAATGGGAGAGAGACAAAGCCCATGACACTAGCACTGTGACAAGCAAAGAGGCCACGCCTCCTGAAGCTACACCTTCTACAGTGGGTGGGGACAGTGGCCACACCCCTCTTACTGTGTCAGATAAAGTGTGTGTTTTTTTTTGTTTGTTTTTTTAAGCCTATGTTTTTTCACAGGCACTTAGACATCTCACGTGAAAGTCAGCGCTCCTCCAAGTTCAAGCTAACGAGGAAGGTCCTGACGAACATCATACAGATTTTAGGGAACCTCGTCTCACTGGACATCTCGGGACACACCATGCTGGACAACTGCACCGTGCCGTACATCGAGGAGGCCATGGGACCGCCCAGGTACACACACACACACAAAAAAAAACACAAAACGTACTCGCAAAACAACAAGCTGTGTACACATGGGTTAGAAATGTCACAATATCTGTTTCTGTCCCTCTCTGTCTCTCTCTGTCTCACCTGCAGCATCGAGCCGTGTAAGAGCAGTATTTTCCCGTTCCAGGGGTTGAAGAGGCCTCTGCAGTTTTTGGGTCTTTATAACACTACACTGTGTAACGTCACACACATCCCAGCGTTTAAGGTACAGCTAGCATACACAACACAGAGCGTTTATGTGACTCGAAAGTGTCTCGTTTATTTTATTTTATTTTTTTTTTTAAATGATATGTCTTGTATTTTGTAAAGAAATCAAAATAAGTTTTGTATCAGTGTAGTTGCTTGGGCAAAGTTTTCAGGCTATTTAATATGTATTTGGGGCGGGGCTTAACTACTAAACTCATTTTGTGATGTCTATGTACATTTCACAAGTTTTGGACTGATCACAGGCGTTGCACTTAATAACTATTAGTGAGAACATGTTTGTGGACTTTTTATATTGATTTTAAGCCTAAAGATTTAGCAATTATTATTGTTTTACACAGATTATGTTTGTTTAAATAATAACATGTGACCATTATGTTTTTATCAGCTTGATTTTAAGTTTTGTCACCCCCTAGTGGTATGTGATGTAATTCAGTGTTTCCCACACATGGAGTTATACGTATTTGCCGTCCCTTTTGAAAGATCTGTCCGTTTGTCATCCGCGATCCGATTAACCAGTAGTGGACAGTTCCTGCTCACGCTAGCAGAATAAGCAGGTGAAGTGTACAGAGAGGCGGTAAATGAAACGGATGCTGGTTGCCGTAAAAAGTAGGTAGTACGTATATTAGATTGTGCTGAAAAAATTTTTTTTTCTGTCCTGCATGATCCTGAGCTAATGCTAATGGTATCTAGCTTGTTTTGAGGGCTACCACCATAAGTATATTTCAGACCTTTGGGAAACACGTTGGTGTCACTTCTGTTGATGTGTCAAGAACTGATCCATAAAACAATGCTTGCTCAATAATTTTACTGATTCATGACGTGCTTGAGGTGTGTGTGTGTGTGTGTGTGTGTGTTTAAGGTGACGGGCTCTAAGAATGAGGAGCAGGTGCTGAATGCTATCGAAGCTTACACTGAACATCGTCCTGAGCTGGCACACAGAGCCATCAACCAACTGTTCGACTTCGTCCGTATACAGCAATGCAACAACCTGGTCCGAGCAGTGCAGGTACACACACACACACACACACACAAGTCTTGTTCAAACATGTTGTTGTTCGTTAAACTTGTCTCTATTAAATGTGACTCAAAAGTGTGAACTCGTCTCACTCACCTTTCTCTCACTCTCCAGTTAGTGATAGCTGCTCTGAAATGTCATAAGTATGATAAAAGTATCCAAGTGACGGGAAGCGCCGCTCTCTTCTACCTGACCAGTTCAGAGTACCGGGGTTTTCAGAGCGTGAAGATGCGCAGGCAGGTCATCGAGGTCGTACTCAACGGCATGGAGCAGTACCAGGAGGTCACGGTAAGACACACACACACACAGGTCAGGTCACAGGTGTGTGTGTTATTGGGATTTAACTGGTCTGATCTGGTATTTAACTGGTTGTATAATAATATTTCTTTCTTTCTTTCTTTCTTTGTTACTATTCTAAATAGTACTGCACAAATACAGAGGAAAAACATCTTAAATTTATAAACTTTTATTTATCGGAAGGCAACATATGCAACATATTCCATGTGCATATTATAATTGTTTTTTTTTTTAAACCAATAGAATAGTCCATGATCGACTAAAGAGCAAAGAATTTTATGTTCTTTAAATCGCAGCTCTCACACATGCCAAAATGCCTGTCTAAAATTTGACTATTCTGCTATACACATTTATTATAACATGAAGCTGCGTCAATGAATTCAATTCAATTATATTTTATTTGTATAGCGCTTTTAACAAGTATCATTGTCGCAAAGCAGCTTTACACAACCAAAAGAATTATTTAAGTTTGTATGGAATGTGAATGTGTATGAATCAGAATGTTCAGATAGTCCCTGGTGAACAAGCCGAGGGCGACAGTGGCAAGGAAAAACTCCCTGAGATGGTAATAGATAGAAAATAATAAACCTTGAGAGGAACCAGACTCAACAGGGAACCCATCCTCATCTGGGTGAAACAGATAGCAGGAAATGATCTGCATTTATACAGTGTGTTAGGTGGCAGCAGTTCAGCTATAATAGTTGATGTTAGTTGATGTTAAAATGGAGTCCAGGTAGTTATTGAATAACAAATTGAAACTCTGCGGTTGCAGCAGGTGGTCGAGGTGGGTCAACGGCCCCAGCTGCTTTTGTTTTCCCTATTTTTAGGGAGTCACTTTCGTGGAGAGAGCAAATTAGAGGATCACGCATCCGGATAATAGGACTCACCGGCCTGGTGTTCCCCCTTTATAGGGCGCTGATGACTCCAGAACGATGGGCGATTATGCGCTACCAGCAATGGAGGGTTGTGGTGTGCTGGACTGAATAAGTGGTCTTGCGGTGAGAGGTACCTGCAAGGGACGGTGTCTTTTGCACTTACCAAAAGGGCCAGACCAGACCCAGGAATGCATGCACCTGTTTTTTCGTTGTGGGTTGTGGTTAGGCATGCACTGCTTTCACCATTTTTCCTGGGGTTTTAATGATCCTGGGGCCGAATCTATACCCCCAAGTACTGCACTTCAGTCAGGCTGAGGTGGCACATTTGTTAGGGTTTGCCGTGAGTCCAGCATTTTTGAGCTCTTCCATGAATTGCCAGAAATAGTAGAAGTGACCCTCTTAGCTGCACAAGTAGATAGTCACATTCTCCAGGTAAGCATCTGCGTAGGGTTGGTGACGCTGGAGCATGATGTCCATGAGTCAGTGTAACTTGGCTGGGCTGCCATGCAGACCAAAGTAAAAGCAGTTTTCTTCTTCGCTAAGGCCATGAGTGTCATCTTCCAGTTACCCCTTTGTTTAGATCCATTGTAGAGACAAAGCAGGCTTTCCCCAGCCGCTTGATGAGGTCTTTCACTTGGGGCAACGAGTAAGAGAACAAGGAATCTTGTTTTTGAGGAAGTATCCCCAGGTCCATGTTGCCTGCCCATGATCTCGACCAGTGTACAGTGGGGCAGGTTAAACAGACTCCGAGACAGCACAGGAGCGCAGAGTGGTGCACTTTCACTAAAGGGTTTTTTGGCGGTCGAGGTCTGTTAATGGGCCAGGATTGCCGAGCCTGGAAGAGAGGAAGCCGAGGAGGGCGGTCAAGCTTTGAGAGACAACCAAAATATTCAATTATCGACTAATTCCAATCGGAGAATTATAATTATTGTTTTGTTTTACCTTTTTAATTAATTTAGAAAAAGTAGAACTGCACAATGTTCAGTTTTTTTTCTCCACCCTGAGACAAAAAATTAGGGGACAAATCCTGTGTTCTGCGTTCACGATTGGTTAAAATAATCAGTCTCATTCATGATTAGTTAAATGCTTTATTATCTATAAAATGGGGAGACGATGAATGACCCTTCCTCAGCCCGAGACTCGGTGGATGAAAGTAAAGACGGGCGAGAGAGAGAGTTGTTCTTGCAGAGTTTAGTGTTCAGGAATGTTTCAGTTACATTTCCCTCCTGGAAACTTGGGCAAACATACAGAAGCACAACGTGTGACAGAAAAATAGATTCATTCCGAACAAGCGTTTGCAATGATAATGTTTTTCCTATTTAATTAATTATTAGGTTCATTACAGTATAAGGTTCACACACACACACATTCATATTGAAAATTCATTCTGAATTTCTCTCTCTCTCTCTCGCTCTCTCTCTCTCCCCCAGGTTCAGAGGAACTGCTGTCTGACACTGTGTAATTTCAACATTCCTGATGAGTTGGAGTTCCAGTATCACCGAGTCAACATGCTCCTATTGAAGATCCTGGAGCCAGCACGTCAGGACGAGTCCATCCAGCGCATCGCCGTGCACCTCTGCAACGCCCTCGTCTGTCAAGTCGACAACGACCACAAAGAGGCTGTTGGCAAGATGGGCTTTGTTAAGGTGTGTTAATAATGAGTAGTATCATACTGGGAGGGGTTTTCATGTTATGCCAGACATAGTAGATGAACCCTGGTTCAGTTGAGAACACATCCTTAAATGTCCCTAACCTCCAGCAGCTCGTTCACGAAACTGGGCTTTGGGGGATAGAGAGTATCGAGAGCTGAGATGCACAGTAACGGTTCCATCCACTTTTTTAACAGATTCACACAATAAAACTCAGTGCACTTTTTCCTTACCTAGCTGTCGCAGTCTACTTGTTCTGCTATGGTGTAGGGTCCTTGCCACTGGGGCAGGAACTTACATGTGGCACTGGGGAGTAATTGGAGCACTTGATTGCCCAACTGGAATTCCCTTGTGGTGTTTCTCAGACGGCAAAGAGGACATATATATTGGGGCAGCTGGACCCAGATCTGGCTGCCCTTGTTCACTACTCGCCGCAGCATCCTCTTCAATGCCTGCTTACCTTGGTCCGTGAGGAGCTCCTTAAATAGACCCACGCAGGTGGAAAACCATAACAGGTCCCTGGTGATGTTTTAGCAGAGCAGCAGCTTTGGGATGTCACATAAGGTAGACTACTGTGACGAAGACGTACTGTATTGATGGCCTTTCGCTGTTTTTGGGCGCAGCACAATGGGATCCATTTGATGCGCTTGGAATGGGTTGCTGATGATGGGCAAGAGAATTCCCGTGTGTAAGGTCTCCTGGCGAATCTGATCTCTAATCCTTTCGGTCGTATACTTTGCTCCGAGGTGGCCACCAAGCGGATGCGAGTGTGCTTGGTGCATGATGGTGTTCACTTTTCCTTGGGGCACCGCCAGCAGATTTTACAGTCCTTTATAATACAAGAAGCCTTTTTGCACTAAAAAGTATTAGGCTGTCTTGGAGTGCTCTCTGTTGTCGACTTCTCTGTCTCTGTTTTCCACACCTGGCTCCAGTAGCTTCTTGCTCTAACTGGGCAAAATTTCCATTTTGCCTCACCTACTGGGACATTTAAAGGAATGAGTTGGAGTGAGAGCTAGCCACACCGTGAACCCTGGTTCAGTGGATTAAACATCCGTAAACTGATCCAGCAGCTCGTTCAGCTATTGGTGCTGTGATGATAGTCTGTGTCGTCACCCCAGTCAGGATAAGCCACGCTGGTTGGTGCCGCTTTTCACAGATGCTTGCTGAAAGATATCTGCTTCGTCTTTCCTCCCCTCTTCTGGGGGAGCAGCCCTGGCCAGTCTCTCCGTAGGATGATGGGGACAGGGAGATTAGGCATTACGCTGACCGTTTACTCCACCATTCCTTGAAGATCACGTGGTGGCGCACCCACTGGGGTGACTGAAGTGCAATCTAAAGTGACTGTACTTTCTGTTTCCATGAGCGCAGAAAGTGGGGCTGATTAGCCCCAAACCTCTGGGCGAATGCAGACTTGTGTAGAATGTAGCTGGCCGGCCTCCTCTCGGGAGGTTGTCTTTTCTCCTGGCTGAGGAAGAGCATCAATAGTGTGCATTCAAGTGTCCACCATGTCTCGCAGGAACGTACCATCGCCCAGTCCATGACGAGTCCACTCCCCTTTTTACTCTCTTGTTCCACTGTCCCCTCAGCGGTCATCGTGGGATGTGATCTTGGTCAGGAGATGTTGGGCAGTCCGGTGGGAATCTGGCAGACGCACCTACCTTCCTCCACGCAGTGGGCTCTGCTGTGGTTGCCTGCAGCCCCTGGACGAGCTGCTGTAGAAGCGTCTGTTGTCAGATGCTTGTTTATAATAGATGTTTGAGGTACTGATCCAGGGTGCTCTGAGAATCTGTGTCCAGTCCACCTGATGGGAGTCAGAGAGTTAATTTGCAGAAAAAAGTGCTCTTTTATTAACGAGAAGGAATAACAACACTTTTGCATTCACGCAAACACACGCACACACAGTCACTTGGTGTCTAGTGCTGGAGAAGGTCTGGTCTTGTGTTGAGGACGCAGTCTCGGAGTTGTTTCCAGTAGCTGTGATCAGGCAAGGTTCGCAAACGAGTTCAATTCAATTCAGTTTTATTTGTATAGCGCTTTTAACAGTTGTCATTGTCTCAAAACAGCTTTACACAATCAAGAGAATTATTTAAGTTTGTATGGAATGTGAATGTGTATGAATCAAAAATGTTCAGATAGTCCCTGGTGAGCAAGCCCGAGGGCGGCAGTGGCAAGGAAAAACTCCCTGAGATGGTAATAGGAAGAAACCTTGAGAGGAACCAGACTCGACAGGGAACCCATCCTCATCTGGGTGAAACAGATAGCAGGAAATGATCTGCATTTATACAGTGTTAACTGTTAGGTTCAGCTATAATAGTTGATGTTAATTGATGTTAAAATGGAGTCCAGTAGTTATTGGAGACTCAGATAGACTTGTAGAAAGTTCCAGTCCTGAACTATCGAATTGTCAAGTCCTCAGAGAAACAGCTGCTAACACCAGTCGAGGCCAGAACCGTCTTCTAAGTAGAGAGAATCATCCCCAGACACCAGACGCATCCTAAAGACACACACCCATGCGACGAGACCTCCAACCAGAAACGGGGCACCAGGATGGATCAGACAGGTCCGGAGGGCAGAGGGAGTCTGGATCACTGGCAGCTCAGGAACCACATGTGTAGCTCGACAGAGAGAGAGAGAGAGAAAGAGTGAAAGGGGGAGACAGGGGGAGAGAGGAAAGAGAAAGAGGGGGAGAAAGAGAAGAGGAGGAGAGATGGCAATTAGGTATGGTCACAGTCACATAATGTATAAGATGAATGTATATTTACTGTAGAGTGCAAGCAGGGACTCCGGCAGGACTAACTATGACATCATAACTAAAAGGGAGAGCCAGAAGGAAACACAAACATGAGGGGGAACTGAGATGTAAAGCAAAGAATACTCTACGTCCATGAGTCCCCCAGATCTGCTCCTTTACCTTATGGCTAATCTATTTATAAAAATGCTTGGCTAAATAAATAGGTTTTTAGCCTAGACTTAAACACTGAGACTGTGTCTGAGTCCCGAACACTATTTGGAAGACTATTCCATAATTTTGGGGCTTTGTAAGAAAAAGCTCCGCCCCCAGCTGTAGTTTTCATAATACGCGGTACTGACAAGCAGCCTGCATCCTTTGACCGAAGTAGGCGTGGCGGATCGTAAGACACTAGCAGTTCGCTCAGATACTGCGGCGCGAGACCATTTAATGCTTTATATGTCAATAGTAGTATTTTAAAATCAATGCGAAATTTCACAGGGAGCCAATGCAGTGAAGATAGGATAGGGGTGATGTGCTCATATCTTCTGGTTCTAGTGAGGACTCTCGCTGCTGCATTCTGGACTAGCTGAAGCTTGTTTATGCACCTAACAGAACAACCAGACAGTAAGACATTACAATAGTCCAACCTAGAAGTGATAAAAGCATGAACTAGTTTTTCTTCATCGTTTAGCGACAATATATTTCTTATCTTGGCAATATTTCTGAGGTGAAAGAATGCTATCCTGGTGATATTATCTACATGAGCTTCAAATGAAAGGCAGGAATCTATAATCACGCCGAGGTCTTTTACTGTTGCACTTGATGGAACAGAAAGGCCATCTAAAGTTACGGTGTGATCTAAGATTTTACTTCTAGCTGTATGCGGTCCTATGACTAGAACTTCTGTCTTATCCGGATTAAGCAGAAGGAAGTTAATTAGCATCCAATTTCTTATGTCCTGCACACATTGCTCAACTTTAGTAAGATGGTTTTTCTCATCAGGTTTTGAGAAAAAGAGCATAACAATCAGCATAACAATGAAAACTAATACCATGCTTACGGATTATGTTGCCCAGAGGAAGCATGTAAAGGGAAAAAAGCATTGGGCCTAAAATTCAACCCTGCGGAACGCCAAACTCCACTAGAGAACATGCAGAATAATCACCATTTAAGTCTACATACTGATAACGATCGGTCAAAACTGAAATGAACACGTGTGCTTTTTTTCCTCGATCGGACGCGGAGTTTTAAAATCGTAAGAAGATGCTTCTTACGATTTTAAAACTCCGCGTCCGATCGAGGAAAAAAAGCACACGTGTTCATTTCAGTTTTGACCGATGCGGCTGTAAGCCTGACATCACAATAGAATCAGAATCAGAAATGCGACTTATTCTAAAACCAATTTAAGTAGTCTTTTTTTTTTTGTCATTCATTTGTCATTTATTTTGGTAGTTAATCTCAGATACTGGTCTGAACCTATTTCAAACGTATTGCTCCACATAGTGGTTATTGTCGTAGTGGAAACTTCTCTAAATTAGCTTTATTGAAAACTCAAAGGTGTCTTAAAAATTCAGGGTGTGATGCACTATAATGAAAGTTCTATATGTATTAAAGTTTGCTTATTTGGAGCACAGTCCTGGTTCACTGATGCCAATTTTGTTCCTTACATTTTGTACGCAGACCATGTTGAATTTAATACAGAAGAAGCTGCACGACAAACTGGTGAGTGTGGAAGTGCAGGATATGAATTATAAATATTACTGCTATAAACATATTAATTCAGTAACAAGTAATGATTGGTGGTTTGATGTCTAATTGGATGATGATGGTAATGTGTGAGTGTATATTTTTGTTCTTTAGTGTGATCAGGTGATGGAGTTCTCATGGAGTGCGTTGTGGAACATCACAGATGAAACGCCGGATAACTGCCAGATGTTCCTCAACTGCAGCGGAATGAAACTATTCCTGGATTGCTTAAAGGTACCAAACCGGTTCTAAAAACACATCTGGGAAAACAAGACAATGTTGATGCCCCCTGTTATGAGTTGATTTCACGTGTGTGTGTGTGTGTGTGTGTGTGTGTGTGTGTGTGTGTGTGTGTGTGTGTGTTCTTACCTCAGGAATTTCCAGATAAGCAGGAGC
>CM060106.1:1335000-1610000 GCA_030522415.1 Channallabes apus | reverse complement strand
AGTGTGTGAACCGGCACGGTGTCAAATTACGCTCGAGGGCACACACATAAAACACTCTGCAGTTCAAGAGAAAGAAAAACACACACACACACACACACACACACACACACACACACACACACACACACACACACGTTGATTATACCAGTAAGAGACGAGCACTAAGACCCAGCAGGGGAGATGATTAACCGCAGCGCAAGAGAGAGAAAAACCGTTGGCTCAGTTGTGATCACGTGATGCTCGGCGTCAAATCAAGAAGCGCATTCGTGATACATGATACTCGGTGCTCGTAAACCAAGACTTGTTCGTTTTCCAAGTCAAAATGTATTAAAAATCTTTGCTCGTCTTGCGGATCACTCGCAAACCGCGTTACTCGTAATCCGAGGTTCCACTGTATAAAATTAAGCACCTAGGCATGCAGACCGCTTCTACACACATACACAAATGGGGCGGGGCCCCAGAGAATTTTCCTATTGTTGATGAAAAGAATGGAGATTCTAAACCTTTCTGTAAAAGTCTTGATCTCTCCCGTCTGTCTCTCTGCAGCGAACAAATACTGTCCATTATTAGTAAAAGAAGGAGGTATTGCATTGTTAAAGAGACTTCTCGAACTGGAGTCTTCTCATCTGGACACAAAGACCATGGCACGGTATATATATACACACACACACACACACACACACACACACACACACACACACACACACTTGCTTACAACAAATTGACAGGTGACCTCATATCCTGTAGATTTCTTTGACCAGTCCTGTAGTGCGGTTTGTCTGATTTCTCTGTTAGTTTGTCTCTTTACAATTAACAACTACCACCATAATACAGGTGGAGAAAGAAGTAGCACCTTTTTAGTATTCAACCAATCAGAGAGTTTAATGATGAGCAGCACACTGTTTCTGATGCTAACTGAACAGTTTTAGCTATGCTTTAGTTAGCTTCAGGTCAGCGGAGATGTTCATCTGATTGCTGAGAATGTGATAGTAAACGTTCATGATGTTTGTGTTTTCGACTCCTTCCTGCAGCGAGGTGATGGAGAAGTGTGAGAACTTTAAGGAGGATCCGATGGACACCAGCAGGTAAGCAGTGAAGAGCAGGAGATCTCCGGCTGCAGCGTCCGGTCCACCTTTAGACTCTCAGCAGGACGCCGCGGCAACAGGAGGCTAATGAAGCTAGCGCACCACACCCACTCCCAATCTGTTCCACTTCATCCAGGATTTCTCAGTCTCCTCTCTACTCGTGCGTGCGTGTGTGTGTGTGTGTGTGTGTGTGTGTGTGTGTGTGTGTGTGTGTGTGTGTGTGTGGCGTCTGTTGGATCAGGACAGGCACTCATCCTCGAGTACACACTCCTGTGAAAATATAAATGACACTACACACAAGGGAGATGGCTCACAGGAGTGTGTGTGTGTGTGTGTAACTTTTTCATATTTTCTTTTTCCACTCAATGAACAGTGTTCATATCACCCCTTTTCATTTTTGAGTGTTTTGTTATCAGGTCTACTGCTTAATGTGTGTGTGTGTGTGTGTTATAAAGAAGAAAGTTCTCATGTTTGGGAGCACAAAACAAGGACAGACTGAAATGCTGCCACTCACTGTGTGTGTGTGTGTGTGTGTGTGTGTGTGTGTGTCTGTGAGAGAGAGAGATGCCACACTTTTGAATGTCTGTAAACAGTTTAGGGCTTAAACATGCACACACACACACACACTCCTCCTTGTACACAAGACTGCCTTTTTTGTGTTTTTATGACACTCCGGTGACACTCGCACTCTAGCTTCGTAAAAAAAAAAAAAAGAGTTTAATCCAAGTTCGACCGTGGGAATGACGTTAATCACGCTTTTTCACTTTAACATCAACAATTTATTTTTCTTTTAAATCTTGTATGGAAGGACGTGTGTGTGTGTGTGTGTGTGTGTGTGTGTGTGTGTGTGTGTGTGTGTGTGTGTGTGTGTGTGATTTTCACGGTAAATGACTTGTTAAATCCATATTGCTTCACATTTTATTTAATAAATCATGGATACGGGATTTCTCTCCACTTTCTCCACCCCGAAGTGTCGGGAGACAAGGCCGAGTGTCCAGCGGCAGGACGCAACCCTAACCCTCTTCTCATCTATAACACAAAGCGGTTTGTAATTTTTCGGTTCTCATAGTGAGGTCCGGGGAACCTCAGGGCTCTGAGATGCAAAGCTAGCTGGTCTGAGATTGTTTTTAACGTTTTGTTTGTTTTTAGCTATAAAAAAAAGGTACTCTATTTATAATTTCCTGTCTGCTCGGTTGAAATGAATTTAATTTAATTTGAGTCAAATCCTGTCGTCATGAACAAGACTTCCTACAAACATGTCATGTTCATGTCTCGCAAAACTGTATAAAGGAATAAATATGGTGTGTGTGTGTGTGTGTGTGTGTGTGTGTGTGTGTGTGTGTGTGTGTGTGTGTGTGTGTGGAAACGTCAGGAATTCACAGCTCTGTGGTTCAATAAACAGCCAACAAAGATTACTGTACACATTTACATAACAGGCTTGGTTTAATTAATAAAATGAATAAATCTGTACTCGGGCTGAGCAGGAGTTATTTAACAGCTGAGCGACTTAAAACGTCGTCTTT
The DNA here is from genome assembly GCA_030522415.1 of Channallabes apus. Classification (NCBI taxonomy): domain Eukaryota; kingdom Metazoa; phylum Chordata; class Actinopteri; order Siluriformes; family Clariidae; genus Channallabes; species Channallabes apus. Next base: position 1,607,392 of record CM060106.1, on the reverse strand, counting down.
CTACAATATGATGAAGCAGTGCTGCACATATTGTCTTAAATATTTTTTTCATCGGTCTAGGATAAATTCATCTTGAGTTATGTGGCTGAGCGCTGATTTAAACTCAGACGAAATGTAAACATTTTGTCCAAAATTGCAGTGTCGAATGACAGTTATGATCAGTTTATAGCATTATGAAGAAACTCTTTGAAATAAGTTTAGAATCAGGTTGTTTCATGTAGTTTGTGAAAAAAACAAAACCCAAAATGAATCTGATTTGTGCAAACCTGAGGTCGGATTCCTAAAGGTGTGTCTCAGGATGGATGCTCTACACACTCGACTCGGACTTGTACTTAATTTTACGCCCTCTGGTGAAAGCCTGTGATAAAGTCTGGAAACCAGTCAACCCAAAGGATGTAATAATAAGCGTTATTTCATGTAAATAAACCTGTCAATGCTGCAATATTTTTATTAGTTCTTTAAAAGAAACATGTACTGTATATACTTAAGTTTAATTCTGAACAGGAAAGTGAGAAACAAGGTCGCCAATGTTATCCCAGCCATTAAATATTGCCTAATGAACATGATTCATGCAATAAAAGTGCAATAAAGGTTTGTTTTTTCCTGTTTTATGAATGTTAAACAATTCCCAGTATAGATCACAGAGATGACGGAGATCCACGTGCACGCGCATCTACTGAAGCGCCGACCGAATCAGTCATGTGACTCTGGCTACCACGCATTGATCACGTGACCCTCAGGTAACCGACACACTGCTGAAGCGAGGCTTTATTTCGAGCCGACTCTTCTGCTCGATACAAACATCGAAACGAAAGTTTTGATGATGTCATCGTAAGAGTTCATGCTCATGTAGCGTTACTTGAGTTAATAAGCGGTTGGATGTGAGTTAATAACCAGCTGGACTCGAGTAACCAGAACATTTACTTACATTTACATCAACGTTGTAGATTTTTAACTTTAACAGCGAAACCCACAACAGTGCCAAAGTTACAGGTGGTTACGCTTTCTCATAATTATTGGCCTTCTAGAGACCTGCACTCCCGCGGGAGTACCGCGGGACCCAGCGCACGGAGTGCGGTGCGGGACAAGATTTGATGCGGGTGCGGGCGGTAAGGTCCTCATGTATGTGCGGGTTGCGGGAGAATAAAATTATTTGCGGGACTCCAGCAAAATGGAATTATCTTAAAATTAATTTACTGAACACAAATACTATATTATTTATCTACTGCACAAAAGCAACAAGAACGACTAAATTAAAATAATAACAATTTACATGCGCAAGGTCAGACGCTAATTCTCGTGTGGTTCATGCACGGAACTATAGGCTATAGACCCACACCAAGGCAAAATGTCTGACGAGCATGACGCAGGTGGACCACTTAGTGTTACAGATATTAGTTCATTATTAAAGAAAGGAACATACTAAACTACAAAGCCAAACAAAGGAAAATCTGATATTTGGAAATGTTTTTCGATAGTATGCACCAGCGATGGAAAGAACCTTCCTTTTGCGAGCTTGCGACAAATGCAGCAAAATACTAACATACAGCGGGCACAAGTCTGGAACTTCAGGTCTGAAGTGTCATGTATGCACAGTTTCGAAAGGCCAAACTACCCTGTCGTTTACGGCAAGTAAGTCAAAAGTGTCAAGTGCACTAAAAGATGAAACAGAAAAATGCGTTGACTTTGTTTGTGCCGACTTAAGACCGTATGACACCGTCTCTGGCCAGGGTTTCTTTAAAGTAGCACAGCAGCCATGATTGGAAAATTCAATGTGAAGGAAATTTTGTCACATCCAAACGATATTGTCACGAAATCTGAGTGAAAGGGCACAAACACTAAGAAGAGCTGTAGTCACTGACATGACAGATACACTTGTGAAATACGGTTGTGCAGTGACAACTGACATCTGAACCAAAAACTATCGAAAACCCTTTTTCCTATCAGCCACAATACATTACACAGATGCAAATTATGCCTCGTAAAAGGGTGTCAAAGGTGCTTTTTGCAACACCATTTGATGCAGGCGTTTCAAAAAAACGGCGAAAACATTCAAGCTTTACTATTTCTAAATCTCAGGGTATTTTAAATAGATAGCTCACAAGCAAAGAAACTTGTCATTGTCACTGACAGAGGAGCAAACATGATCGCAGCTCTAAGAGGTTTCACAAGACTGAACTGTAGCGCTCACATACTCAACATCATTCTTTCACATGCATTCTCGTCCACTGTGATGGACAAAACACCCTAAAGTTGACCACCTACTGAAAGACGTGAAAAAACTGGTCACCCACTTTAAACATTCTAGCCTGCAGGTGAAGCTACGTACAGTGGAACCTCGGATTACGAGCATAATTTGTTCCGGAAGCAGCTCGTATTCCAAAACACTCGTAAACCAAATTTAATATTCCCATAAGAAATAATGGAAACTTAAATTATTCATTCTACAGCCCAAAAAAATAAATACATAAAAATAATTAATACAAAATATTAAGTAAAAATAAAACAAATTAACCTGCACTTTACGTTTAAAAAATTAGATAAAAATAAATCCCGACAGATAAGGGTTTCCCGTTTGTGTGTGCAGGCGCTGTGTGTGTGTGTGTGTGTGTGTGTGTGTGTGAGGCTAGAGTAAGTGGAGTCTCTTCCTTTCAGCCCCTCCTGTCTCCCCCTTCTCATCTTACACAGTAAAAATTTCTCCTTTCGTCTGAATGAAACATACATTAACGGAAAGACTGTTGTTCCCTTCTAAATTATTAAAGCTTCTCCTCTTTATTTTAATGTTGCTCGCGACAGCGTGACAGCCCGTTAATTCATGCTCGTGTAATGATGAGATGGACAAACTGTTCGATTCCCCCGTTCTTTTATTTTCTGCATTGTCAGGCTATAGTACGAACTTTCGGGTGGATCCTGCACTTAAATCCAACTAAAAAAACTACTGAAGAACAAAACTCAGGCTCTATATCCTAGTTTACATCTCGCATTCGCGTTCAAACATTACCTGCATTACCCACAATGCATCTACCCACAATGCATCTCCCGCACTGGACTACACTTCCGTACACAGCAGTCATAAATCAACATCTCTCTCCCGCTACACTGTTTTATCTGAAAAAATAGCAATAAACACCGCTAATGACACTCATGTGCGCGCAAACTAACAATCACTGCTGTAAAGTAAAACAAACAAACAAATGAACCGCACCTTACCTCTGTGTGTGTGTCAGAACAGTGTGTGTCTCTTGCATTAATGTCTGTGTGTGTGTGCGAGCGTGGTTTGACACTGCTGGTTATGCGCGCGCGCGTGTGTGTGTGGGGGACACACGCACGCACGCACGCACGCACGCACGCATGGCCGGCACGGTGTCGAGTTGCGCTCGCGCACACAGCAATGAGCTGAGGAAAAAAATGGCTTTTTAACATCTGTATTGAGAATTTATTTTGCTTTACTCGCGCGACCACATGTGTGTTATAAGAAACAGTACACGCGCTGTACACACGTGCTTCCACAAAATAAAATGTTTTACACACACATGGGGTCACAGTGTTATAGTAAACTGTACACGGATGTTGATTATACCAGTAAGAGACGAGCACTAAGACCCAGCAGGGGAGACGATTACAGACAATTCGCAGTGCAAGAGAGAGAGAAAAACTGTTGGCTCAGTTGTGATCACGTGACACTCGGCGTCAAAACAAGAAGCAGATGCATGATACATGACCCTCGGGTACTCGTAAACCAAGACAACGCTCGTTTGTCAAGTCAAAATTTATTAAAAATCTTGCGGAACACTTGTAAACCGTGTTACATGTAATCCGAGGTTTCAATGTAATCTTTATTACTTTATTATGTTTACTAAATTAAGATAAAATATAGTTGCTAACAACTATATTTAAAAATAATAGTTGCAAGTTGAGCCATGCTCAGTGCCCAGACTCTCAGCTGTGCTAATGGTGGCAGATTTCAACCTGTGTGAAGGACCTAAAAGGACCTGAGGTATGATTATAAAGAAAATCCTTGGAAAAACAAGAGTCCCCCACAACACTATGACATAATAGGGCTGATGTCATAGTGCTCGATGGCATAGTCCTATTTAAACAAAAAAAACATAAAAAGCTATTTCTTCCTGCAGTTTTAGACCCCTCCATTTCTTCTACTTGCCAAGCTGTTTTTCATCAGTTTGAACCAGTTTCTCTCTTTACCCTAAGTGAAATAATTAAGCATCTGCGGCCATCTTTTTGTCCCTTTGACACCATTTCACCACGCCTTTGCAAGGATGTATTGAATTCCATCGGACCATACATTGTGGACTTAATTAATTCATCTTTGATGTCCCGTTGAGTTCCAGCTGCTTTTAAACATGCTGTAGTACAACCGCTGATCAAAAAGAGCAATCCAGGTCACTCTGTTCTTTCTAACTTCAGGCCCATTTCTAAGCTCCCCTTTTTATCAAAAGTTTTAGAAAAGGTTGTTTATAATCAGTTACAGGCACACCTTGATTTTAATGGGATCTCTGAAAAATTTCAAGGCACGACATAGCACTGAAACTGCTCTCATAAGAGTGTTTAACGATTTGCTTTTAGCTGCAGTCTGTGGTGATTCTGCCATTCTGGTTTTATTGGACCTGACTGCAGCTTTTGACACAGTAGACCATAACATCCTTTTATCACACCTCGAGACATGCGTTGGAATTAAAGGTTCTGTTCTTAAATGGTTCCAATCATATCTGTCAGACAGGAGTTTCTCAGTCCATCTAGGGAAGTATTCATCTTCAGTGTCTTCTCTTGGCTGTGGGGTACCACAAGGCTTGATTTTAGGTCCAATTCTCTTCTCACTGTATGTGCTTCCATTGGGGTCCATTTTCAGGAAGCATAAAATCGCCTTCCACTGTTTTGCTGATGATATTCAGATTTATCTGTCTATCCCAACAAATAGTAATCCATCTATTCAGACCTTGTTGAACTGTCTCAGAGATGTTCAAACATTGATGGAGAGAAACCTTCTCACTCTGAACAAAAATAAAACAGAAATTATTGTTTTTAGAAAGTCTAATCTCCTCAGTGGGTATGACGGTGTCATTGGATCGCTGGAATCTTTTTCTCATCAGTCTGCCAGAAATATTGGGGTAATTTTTGACTCAGCCTTTAAGCTGAATGAACAGATAAGCTCAGTTGTAAGGTCCAGCTTTTTCCAACTTCGACTTCTTAGTAAAGTTAAGCACTACAGTATATCCCCCCTGAACAGTTTGAGACAGTAATTCGTGCTTTCATCACGTCACGCCTTGACTACTGTAACTCGTTATATACAGTATACATGTAGGTCTCAGTCAGTCGCAACTTCAACGCTACAAGCCGTTCAAAATGCAGCAGCTCGCCTTCTGACTGGGAAGAGAAAACGTGATCATATTACACCCATACTGGCTTCCCTTCACTGGCTTCCTGTACATTTCAGGATCCAGTTTAAAATATTACTTCTTGTTTTTAAAAGCCTAAATAATTTGGTTTTATACTTGTACAGCACTTTGGTCAGCGGAAGTTGTTTTAAATGTGCTTTATAAATAAATTTGATTGATTGATTGAACCATGGGCGAGAGGAACTGAACTGTGCCTGCGTCCCGACACATTCTTACCCAGAGAGATCTGCGACCACCTCGTTAATGTGTACACACACACGTATGGATATGGATAACCAGACCAAACACACACACACTCCAAATGCAGAATGTTTCTGAATTCTGCTTCCATAATAAGTAGCTAATAATTAACAAGCTTTTAATTACACCCTAATAACCGGCCATTTTAATACTATGAACCCTTAATACCAAATAATTTTATTGCTGCAGCCGTTTACTAAGTATTGTTATTGTGCAAACATTTTTATTTATTTATTTTTTATTACTATTGTATTACAATTATATACTATATACAATGTAGGAGAAAATTGATTGCTAAGATTGTTTAGAACTTCAACATAATCTGAAAATTTTTTATATTGAATAATATTTTATCAGTTTGCCCCTTGTGATTCTCGCCACTAGAATTTTATGATAAGGTTTTTATAATAAGATGTTTGATTACTATAATACTTAATTTTCAAACTTTTGTTAGCCTTAATAGTAAGTACATATATGGTATGTTAATCCGACATTAATCCTACATTAACTCATTTGCTATCTTATGGACGTTACACCGTCCCCACCTCAGTCAGGTACAGTGCTGCTGTTGATCACGTGATCTGGCTGGTTCCTGTGCTGCAGGTACATGGAGCATGGACCAGATGAGTTTGAGCCTCAGGAAGGTTTCTTTCAGCTCTTCAGCGACCCGCACCGGACCCGCCTGAGCCGACTGCACCTCAAAGAGGACGTCGTACGAGACCGTGACCTCAAGGCCTTCGGGAAACAGGGCTTCAGGAGGCTGTGCATGTTGAATGTTGAATCAGTGGCTCAAATTTCTCAATCCAACAAATTGACAGGTTCAAGTATGCAGGACATCCTTTTACTAAAACATGTCTCAAGGTGGCACTGTCTAACCCTCTATGATGGAACTGAAAAGCACCGAATGCACTCTCGGTTGATGAAATGATCCGGTTAATTACATCAGAGCAAGCAGGTAATAAAGTCAGGGATGGAGATGTCCAACAGGACCACAGTGTGGCTATTGTGCACACGGCCATCAAAACACTTCAAGAAGAGCTCATGCAAGTAGAGGTTGGCGATTCCGGGTGCCAAGTATGCAAAGAACCATTGCAGATTGTTGTAGTTCAGCGCATTTTTTTTGCAGTTTTGCAGTTGTTCTCGTTCTGACAACTGGCCATTTCCAAGTGCAGATTCAAGTGCTGTAACTCCCTGCAGTATGGCACAACACCATATGTGGGCACCAGGAGGGTCTGATTCAGTTTCCTGAGCTGTGCCAGTGTCACTCTGCTTCTGCAGGTCAAATCCGGCTCCAATGTCGAGCCACCGCAGCGAAACAAGAAGACATGACAGATGCTCAGGAATCACACGCCAGCTTGATGTATTTAGCGAGACGAGGTTCTTGCAGTCGGTGACAATGTCCAGCGTCATTTCGGACAGTCAATAACAGCCACTCACATCCAGAATTCAGTGATGCGTCAGGGATGCAGTACCTTGTTCTCACAGATTATGAGTTTGTTTTAAGCTGAAAAAGGGGTTGAGTGAATTTTAAGAAATTAGTAGTTTCAATCAACAGATGCTGTTATCACTTACATTTTTATCTCATTATACATCTGAGGGTTAAGGGCCTTGCTCAAGGGCCCAACAGTGGCAACTTGGTGGTTGTGGGGTTTGAACCGGGGATCTTCTGAAATGTAGTCCTATGCCTTAACCACTGAGCTGCCCCTGGCCAGTTAGTACGCAATGTAGTTGTGCCTACTTGTTTCTTAAAAAACAAACTCATAATGATTAGTTAGATGTACTTTTTTAGGAAGGTATAACTAACTTAAAACAGCAGTTTCAATTAACTTTTTAAAATGATTTGGCACAACTTTAACCACTGAAGTTGAGAGAACTCAAAATTGCTTTGCAACCGGTTGTCTAGGCAACTTTTTATTTTTTACAGTGCAGGATGTGAAACCATTGAATAAAGAAATCAAAATATTAAGTTTCCTCAACTTGATTGTTTATATTTGTTGGACAAAATAGTAGTAATGTTGTTGTTGTTGGTCTTTCGGCAGCTCCCGGCAAGGGGTCGCCACAGCGGAATATCCAGTCCGCACTACAACTTGGCACAGGTTTTACGCCGGATGCCCTTCCTGACGCAACCCTCCCATTTTATCCGGGCTTGGGACCGGCACTGCATCCAGTGGCTGGGGTGTGGGCACTGGCTGGAATCGAACCCGGGCCGTCCGCATGGCAGATCCAGTTAAATAGATTTTATAAGTAAATTCAACACTGTGCTCAAAAATATGTCCACCTAACTTGGAATTTTAAATTGAGTTAACAATTTGCAAGTTGGATTTTTTACTGTGTATAACCTTAAACATATCTGCTATTAATTAAAATTCAATGGACAAACTGTTGAAGAGAAAACTATTTCTATACTGCAGGACAAATCAGATGAAATGTAAAGGACCAGGGGGCCATCATTAGGTCTAGAAAATGATGGTTGGAGGATGGAGAACAAAACTCTTCCTATTCTTTAAGGCTTGAAAAAAGTCGTCCTAACTCTAACACTATACATAAACTCATGAAATGGTTTCCTTTTTGCTCTGAATTTTATAAAAGTCTGTACTGCTCATAAAATTGCTATAGGTGACAGTGCCTGTTGTGAAAGATCTTATGTACTTAAAGAAATTTCCGGTGCAGTAAATCATCTTAAATTGAACAGCTCTAAGTGGATGGGTAACTTCAGAGTTCTATAAGCTATTTTCCAAAACAGTTGTCTCCTTTTCTTTTGTACATTATTTATAGAGAAAACTTACATAAAGGCAACACTTACTCAAGGCCTCATTACTCTAATTCCTAAAGCTAGAAAAAGTCCTTCTCTTAAATAACTGGTGCCCCATTTCTTTACTTAACAATAATTATAAGATTGTTGCTTAAGTCTTGGCCAAACATCTTACAAATGTTTTAGACAACATCATTGACGAAACTCATGAATCCTGGATTCATGAAACATAATTCCCTGGTTCATGAACATCATCTTGGACGTTACTGAATATTCTGATCCAATAGTAGATGATGGCTTTATAACTATTTGTGGACTTCAAGAATGCCTTTGATCTGTTGGAGCACAATTTTCTTTTCCTCATTCTATAAAAATTTGCTTTCATTTCTCTTTAAATTAAAACTATTCAGACCCTCTATGCTCATAGTAGCAATGCCATTAAAATAAAAAATGGAGCTTCTCCAAGATTTTGTGTACACTGTGGACAATATATTTTTATTCATTCATTCATTCATTCATTTTCTATACCGCTTAATCCTGTGTTCAGGGTCGCGGGGGACCTGTAGCCTATCCCAGGAGACTTCCGGCACTAGGTGGGGTACACCCTGGACAGGGTGCCAATCCATCGCAGGGCACACACACATACACACACTCACACACCCAATCACACACTACGGGCAATTTTGGGAACGCCAATTAGCCTAACCTGCATATCTTTGGACTGTGGGAGGAAACCGGAGTACCCGGAGGAAACCCACCAAGCACGGGGAGAACATGCAAATTCCATGCACACAGAGACAGGAATCGATCCTGGCCGGGGAATCGAACCCAGACCCTGGAGGTGCAAGGCGACAGTGCTAACCACTACACCACCGCGCCGCCATAATATATTTTTATATTGATTTATTTTTAATTTATGCATTATTATGTATTTGCTATATTTTACATGTTTGTCCAGATTGATAAGTATGTGCGTGTGGATGTGTGTTTTGTATGCATGTTCCAAGATGATGATCCAAGAAAATGATCCAAGATGGCGCCGGTGAGGTCGGCTGCCGTCACGACTGCTCCGACCACCTTTTCTGTTTTTGTTCTTTAAGTTAGTTTTCAGTGTTTTAAAATCGGCAAAATCACCACCATTGAGTACATTAGGTATGATAGAGACACTCTTGTTTCTATTGGTATACAATGTACTCACAATTCGATGTTTTTAACTCCGGATCCGAGCTGGCCGAGTGAGATCCTGAGGGAGAACAATGGACGCGACGCGAAGCGACGGACCCGAGGGAGACGAGCTGGGGTGAGGAACCGGCTCAGAGGCCGTGCACACCGCACACCTCTGCCTAGCATCCTGCTCGCCAACGTCCAGTCACTGGAGAACAAACTTGATGACCTCAGGGCCAGGATAAAGTTCCAGAGAGACATTCGGGACTGCAATCTCCTCTGCTTCACCGAGACATGGCTGAACCAGGCGGTGCCAGACCACGCCATACAACCAGCCGAGTTCTTCTCGGTTCACTGCATGGACAGGACGCGGGACTCGGGGAAGTCAAGGGGAGGCGGCGTGTGCTTAATGGTGAACAACAGCTGGTGCAACAGCGCGAGCGTTGTTCCTCTTACACGCTCCTGCACACCAAACCTGGAGCTTCTGTCCATCATGTGTCGTCCTTTTTATCTACCCCGGGAGTTCACATCGGTCATAATCAGTGCCGTTTACATCCCTCCTCAAGCAGACACCGAAACTGCCTCATGCGAGCTGCATGAGGCGCTCACACAGCACCAGACACAACACCGGGACGCTGCGCTCATTGTGGCGGGGGATTTTAATAGTGCCAACCTCAAACGCGCAGCGCTGAACTTTCAACAGCACATCACCTGCCCCACCAGGGGCGAAAGGACACTGGACCACTGTTATACCACGGTCAAAGACGGTTACAAGGCACAATCTCGTCCAGCGTTTGGTAAATCCGACCACGCCGCCATCTTCCTCATGCCAAAATATAAACAAAGGCTGAAACAGGAAGTTCCGGTTCAGAGGGAGGTCGCGCGCTGGACGGCTGCGTTACAGGATGCACTCGATGACGCAGACTGGGACATGTTCAGAAACTGCTCCGATGATGACGTCAGCGTGTTTACCGAAGCGGTTGTGGGATTTATTGAGAAGCTGGTAGACGATACGGTGGAGAAAAAGACTATCAGAACGTTTCCCAACCAGAAGCCGTGGGTGGATAAAACCATCCGCGACGCTCTGAGATCTCGCACAGCTGCCTACAACACGGGACTTGCGTCGGGGGACATGGAACCGTACAAGGCTGCGTCATATAACGTCCGGAAGGCGGTGAAAGAGGCGAAGCAGCGCTACGGGAGAAAACTAGAGTCACAGCTTCAACAGAGTGACTCTAGGAGCCTGTGGCAGGGACTAAGAACAATAACGGACTATAAAGCACCAGCATCCGGTATGACGAACGCGGACGCGACTCTGGCAGACGAGCTCAACACCTTCTATGCTCGCTTCGAGGCTGCAGCTAAAGACGCTAGCGATGCTAATGCTAACGGCGCTAATGCTAGCGGCGCTAACGGCTGCAGACAGGAAGACACAGCCAACACCGGGAACGCGCTCATCATCTCCGAGCACGACGTGAGGAGAGCCTTCAAGAGAGTGAACACCAGGAAAGCAGCAGGACCAGACGGCATCTCGGGTCGTATTCTCAGAGCCTGCGCAGACCAACTAGCACCTGTGTTCACCGAGCTATTCAACATCTCTTTATCTCAGTCGGTGATCCCCACATGCTTCAAAGTGTCCATCATTGTTCCTGTCCCGAAGAAACCACACCCTGCTTCCCTCAATGACTATCGCCCTGTAGCCCTCACCTCAGTAGTGATGCATACCGTCAGAACCGCTCCACAGACGATGCAATCTCTCATCTCCTCCACACATCACTCACTCACCTGGACACTAGGAAAGGGAATTATGTTAAAATGCTCTTCATCGACTACAGCTCTGCTTTTAATACCATAATTCCCTCCACACTCACCACCAAGCTGGAGCACCTGGGACTGAGCTCATCTACAGTATATGTCAGTGGATCTCCAATTTTCTGACTGGCAGACCACAGGCAGTAAGGATGGGCGGACATGTCTCAGCCACACTCACTCTCAGCACTGGAGCCCCCCAGGGTTGTGTTCTGAGCCCCCTGCTGTACTCTTTGTACACCCACAACTGCGTGGCCACTACCAACTCCACCTCCATCATCAAGTTTGCTGACGACACCGTCGTGGTCGGACTGATCACCAACAATGATGAGTCGGGCTACCTAGAGGAGATTGGAAATCTGGAGAACTGGTGCCAGAGGATCAATCTCCTCCTGAACGTCAGTAAGACAAAGGAGCTGATAGTGGACTTTAGTACAAAGCAGGAGAGGAACTACCAGACCCCCGTCATCAACAGGAGCCCAGTGGAGAGAGTGGACAGCTTCAGATACTTCGGTGTTCACATCACTCAGGACCTGTCATGGTCCTGTCACATCAACACCGTGGTGAAAAAAGCCCGGCAGCGTCTCTACCACCTCAGACGCTTGAGAGACTTTAGACTGCCCTCCAAGGTGCTCAGGAACTTCTACTCCTGCACCATAGAGAGCATCCTGACGGGAAACATCACGACCTGGTTTCGGGAACAGCACCATGCAGGACAGACGAGCTCTACAGAGGGTGGTGCGATCAGCCGAGCGCATCATCCGCACTGAGCTCCCTGACCTGCACTCGATCTACAGCAAGCGGTGCTGGACTAAGGCCAGGAAGATCATGAAGGACCTCAGTCACCCCAGTAATGGACTGTTCTCTTTGTTGCGGTCTGGGAAGAGATTCCGCTCCCTAAAGGCCAACACAGAGAGACTGAGGAGGCGCTTCTTCCCGCAGGCGATAAGGTCTCTCAATCACACCTCCACACAGGACTAATAACATCTTTTAAGCTCACAACACTGACTGGACAATCATGGACACATTCATACACACTTGCACTAAATACTCATACATCTGGACAATTGCACATGTCACCTTTCATGCATATTTGCACAACCACTGACACTTTAATTCTATATACATATATACTGTACCCTATATTTCTATATTTTTGCAATATTTTATTATGCCCTTATTGTACAGTTAATTTTACTAGTTAAAATAATTTCTTTAGTATTTCCTTTTTATTGATTATTTATTTTACGTACAAGCTTTTCTTTTCTTTTCTTTTTTTAAGGTCACTGGCGGTCGTATAAAGCATTTCACTGCATATTATACTGTGTATGATTGTGTATGTGACTAATAAAATTTGAATTTTAATTTGTTTTTGTTGTATTTATTGTAACCTATAAAAAATATAAAAAACTTAAATTCTGTTTGGGTGTGTGTCTCATCTGCGATATGTCATACTGTGATATAATAATATCTTCATTTGATCACCACATCATCATTACGTGGATGTACAGGAGCGCAGCCAGTAGGTAATTTATTCATTCATTCATCTTCTATACCGCTTTATCCTGTATTTAGGGTCGCGGAGACCTGGAGCCTATCCCAGGAGACTCTGGGCACGAGGCAGGGTACACCCTGGACAGCGTGACAATCCATCGCAGAGCGCACGCACACATTCACACACTATGGTCAATTTGGGAACGCCAATTAGCCTAATCTGCATGTCTTTGGTCTGTGGGAGGAAACCGGAGTACCCGGAGGTAATTTAATGGAGCTTCATTTATAAGCGCGTTGTGCTGGCATCTAGTGGACAAAGTTTGTATAGCAAATAAAAAAGCTCCACGTGCACGCGTCTTTAACTAAAGCCAGCTGAGGTGCCGAACGAATCAGTCACGTGACTCCGGACAACGCGCGGGCGCGGTTGTCATTGGTCACGTGACCCTCAGGGAACCGACACACTGCTGAAGCGAGGCTTTATTTCGAGCCGACTCTTCTGCTCGATACAAGGTTCGGTGTTTCAGCGTCATACATCACAGCCCTAGAAGCGATAGTTTTGGTGACGTCATAGTAAGAGTTGGTGCTCGTGCAGCGTTAACTGAGGTAAAATTCCGCCGAGCGGTTGGATGTGAGTTAAACACCAGCTGGACTCCAGTAACCAGAACATTTACTTACATTTACATCAACGGCTCACAGTTTAAACTTTAACGGCGAATTTACATCAACGTGTCACTGTTTTTAAACCCTCAGCGGTGACAAAGTTACGGGTCGTTTACAGGTAACGTAAAACAGCACAGTTACACTTTCTCATAATTATTGGCACCCTTGATAAAAACAAACTGACATGAGCTGAGTGAAATGTTGAAGCTAAATCTGTGTGTAGAGTTTTATTGTAATGCTGTGCTGGTTTTATATGTTTATGCTAATTAGTGCACTTTTATTTGTGTGTATGTGGAGGAGTGTCAAAACTATTGGCACCCGTACTATTAATATTTGGTCTTTTGTTCCTCCGATTATGTCATAAAAATAAAACTCAGAGGAAGATTTAACACATTGTTAGTTTAGTTATTTTTGTTTTTGTTGCTTCATAGCTAATCTAATTGTTTTATAATAATAGCAACTGAAATAACAAACAAATCACACGATAAGGAATTTGCTATAAAATAAAACAAGATACTTAAAAGTTGCAGATTGTCATGTCTCTCCAAGGATTTAGGACGCAAATGCAGTTCTTGAACACAAAAGTCTTTTATTGGTCGAGCACCCAAACTCAAATATCTCAATCTCCCAACACAAACTTAATCACAACTGAAAACTGTTCCATGAAATAACGTGGGAGTCCTTTTCTTTAAATAGACGCCGGCTTTCCTTTGCCGGCTTTAACGATGGGAGTTCCAGATCCCCTTTAGTCCTGGAGGGGAAAACAGGCAAAACACAAACACATGCTCGAGTGTATTCAGAAGCACGCACAACGGTGGACAGACATGGGACTCCGGGGTCGGCTGGTATAAATAGAGAGAGAGACATAAGGATGCACAGGTGATTTTAATAATTAGCCAAGGGGACAGACATACACACGTAGACACACTAGGGGGAGATAAAGCGCCGGCTCAGTAATCCGGGGAGCTGGATCTCACTCCCCGAGGCCGTGGTGGTCCAGATGTTATAGTACCCCCCCCTCCAGAACCGGCTTCTGGAGGAAGGCGAGGGCGCCCCCTACGTCCCGCCGCGGGGAGCGAGGACTCACCTGGGTGACGGGTTTGCCGGCCGGCAGGGCGTCCCGGAGGATGGTTCGCTGGGCGATCCGGCCGTGCTCGGTGGAATTCTGCGATGAGTTCTCGACTCAAAATGTCTCGTGCCGGGACCCAGCTCCTCTCCTCCGGACCGTAGCCCTCCCACTCGACTAGATACTGCAGAGCCCCCGCTCTCCTCCGTGAGTCCAATAGCTCTTTGACTCGGAACGCCGGGGCACCCTCCATTTCCATAGCCCCGGGGCGCGCTGGTTCTGCTGTTCCTTCATCCAGTGGTCCCCGAACTACCGGCCTGAGAAGAGAGATGTGGAAGACAGGGTGAATACGTAGGTGTGCTGGGAGTTTTAGTTTAAATGACACGGGGTTTATTTGTGCGATGATGGGAAAAGGGCCTATGAACCTGCGGGAGAGTTTTCTGCATGGGAGATTGAGGTGGAGGTCCCGTGTTGAGAGCCATACCCGATCGCCTACCTGGAGCGGACAACTCTCCCTTCGCCGCCTATCGGCGTGTTTTTTTAAAGCGCTGCACTGCTTGGGAGATTTGTGTGTGTGCATCCTCCCATACTTTCTCCGCTCTTTTAAACCACTGATCCACCATGGGAACATCGGTGGGCGTGGCATCCCAAGGACATAGCGGGGGTTGATAACCAAGTACACACTGGAACGGCGTTAGGCCGGTAGAGGAGTGACGCAGAGAGTTTTGTGCGTATTCCGCCCAGGTTAAACAGTCTGCCCATTCGTGCTGTCGGCTGCTGCAGTATGCCCGAAGATATCTCCCGAGTTCTTGGACAGCCCACTCTGCCTGCCCATTCGATTCGGGGTGATAGCCCGACGTTAGGCTAACAGTGGTCCCCAATTTCTGGAAGAACGCTTTCCAGACCCTGGCGATGAATTGGGGACCACGATCGGAAACAATATCTTCCGGTATGCCATAGCAGCGAAACACTGAAGTGAATAGGCTTTCTGCCACCTGGAGGGCTGACGGGAGGGAGCGAAACGGGATGAACTTGCATCCTTTAGAAAATCTGTCCACTACTACTAGGATTGTGGTGTACCCTTTAGATACCGGCAGATCTGTGACAAAGTCCACGGCGATGTGGGACCACGGTCTGTTTGGTATGGGCAGGGGATTTAATTTTCCAACAGGAAGTGTACGTGGGGTTTTGGTAGTCGCACACACTGCACAAGATAAAACTACTCTCTTCACGGTTTCCCGCAGTTTTGGCCACCAGAACTTTGGTTCTAGCAGGTGCTGTGTGCGTGAGACGCCGGGGTGACCTGATGCAAGGCTCGTATGAGCCGCGATCGTCACTCGCTCGCGTAGTGGCTCCGGCACGTAGGTTCGATTCGGAGGACAGCCCTTAGGCGCGGGGTTGGACCGCGCCCACTGAACTATCTCCGACTCGATGTCCCACGTGATCGGTGCCACCACGAGTGATGATGGCAGGATAGGCTCCGGAGTGATAATGGGCCCCGGCGACGGATAATAGCGGGAGAGCGCATCCGCTTTTAGATTTTTAGAGCCGGGGCGATATGTAATAGTAAATTGGAAACGCGTGAAGAAGAGCGCCCATCGGGCTTGACGTGAGTTTAACCTTTTTGCCTGTTGGAGGTACTCTAAATTTCGATGATCTGTGAGCACCGTAAATGGGTGTTTCGCTCCCTCTAGCCAGTGTCTCCACTCCTCTAACGCCGCTTTCACTGCCAGCAGCTCTATCATTACCGATATCATAGTTTCGCTCGGCAGGTGTTAGTTTCCTAGAAAAGAAAGCGCAGGGGTGGAGTTTCTCAGGGTGGCCGTGGCGTTGTGACAGAACCGCCCCTATGCCTACTTCTGATGCATCGACCTCGACTACAAAGGGCTTCTCCGGGTTTGGTAGTTTTAACACAGGTGCGGTTGTAAATGCTGTTTTTAGGCATTGAAACGCACTTCGCGCTTCCACTGGGAACTCGCCAAGGCGTTTCGGTTTCCCTGCTAATAGTGAGGTGAGGGGCGCTGCCACCATACTGTAGCCCCGAATAAATCGCCTATAAAAATTGGCAAACCCCAGGAATCTCTGTAGCTCCTTAACTGACTTCGGTTCCGGCCATTGTTGTACCGCTGCGACCTTGGTCGGTTCCATTTCGACCCCCAGTGGCCCTATGTGATAGCCGAGAAATGCCACCTCCCTTTGGTGGAAGGTGCACTTCTCCGCCTTCACATAGAGCCCGTGTTTGCGCAGGCGACGAAGGACGGCAGTTACATGAAGAACGTGTTCCGAATATGACCGCGAATATATCAGGATATCATCCAGGTATATTATAACATAACGGTTAAACATATCCCGAAACACGTCGTTCATGAACCCCTGAAACACCGCAGGTGCGTTTACCAGTCCATATGCCATTACATTGTATTGATAATGCCCAGATGTAGTGCTAAACGCCGTCTTCCATTCATCACCCTTACACACACGAACGAGGTTATATGCGCTGCGGAGGTCGAGTTTGGAGAAGATGGAAGCACCTCGGAGTTGGTCGATAGCGGCCGGAACCAGGGGCAGTGGGTGCTTATATTTTACTGTTACTGCATTCAGCCCTCTATAATCTATGCAGGAGCGTAAGCCCCCCCCTTTCTTATCTATGAAAAAAAAACCTGCCGAGGCGGGAGACGTGGACCTGCTGATGAGCCCCTGCTGAAGTGCCTCACCCACGTATTCCTCCATTGCCCTGGTTTCTGCCACTGACAATGGATAAATACGTGAGCAAGGAGGTGCCTTCCCCAGCAACAGCTCAATCGCGCAGTCCCACGGGCGATGAGGGGGAAGTTGTGCAGCTGCCCTAACACTAAACACATCCTTAAAACGCATATACTCTGATGGTACATTAGTGATTACCTGGGCAGTGGGGCTCTCAATGGTGGTAGTTTGGACCGCCAATGTAGGCGGTGTACAGAATTTCGCGCACCGCGGAGACCAAGAAGTGATGCGGGGGTTGGTCCAATCGAAATTGGAGTTGTGAGCGCTAAGCCATGGGAGACCTAGCACGACGGAATGGTCTGACTGAGGTATCACGAAAAATTTTAACTCCTCTGAGTGACCGGGGAATGTTAACCGGAGGGGCGCTGGATCTCACTCCCCGAGGCCGTGGTGGTCCAGATGTTATACAGATTTGAAAATGTGTATCGATACAGTAATCAATATTATTCATACAACTATATAATAAAGGCTGCCAAAATGTTTTGATGATACAAAAAAGGTCAGAAATTGATCCTGTATTTTTCTTTTGCTCTACACAGTGTGTACATATAACCTGGATAATTCATTTATGCAGAATAATCATGTTTAGTAAATTAAGCGTAATGAGTGAATTAATTCTTTAGGCTTTGAGTCTGTGACGCCTGAGATCGGAGCGCACCGCCACTCTCTTCTCCGTCGCTGTAATTTTTGACCTCTGACCCCAAAATTTTTTACGTCACCATGGCAAACCAATTCCTGGACGAGCCGGAGAGCCTGATGTCCCTGTGCACCGTGTTTTGTCTGAAGAACCTCAAGAGAACCATGTGCTACACGGGGAGGAGGAACAAACTGTGCCTGCATCCCGACATCATCTTACCCAGCGAGATCCTCGACAAGCTCGTTAACATGTACGTACACACGCACAGATGTGGATAACGACACCAAACACACAAAATGACATCAAGACATAAGATTTTTAATTGCTATAGTACTCATTTCACACACGGCTCCAGATGAAGAGTGTCTCTTGCATCATCTCCTAATCACTGATCTGAATCACCATCTGAATTTGCTTCTTTAATTAGTAGCTAATAAATAACAAGCTTTGTATAACACCTTAATAATAAGCCATTGTAGTGTTATAAGAACTTAATACTACATTATTCTTTATTTTATTATTGCAGCAGTGTACTTAGTACACTAAGTATCATTATTGAAATAACTTTTAAAGGAGTTTTTTTATTACTATTAAGCATTAATAACATGTTTTTCTTAGATAAATCTTTAAATTTTTTATTAATACTTTATAATCAGTAATCTTAATGTTTTTAATAATATGTTTTAGTAATATGTGAATTTGAGACAGGACTAAACTATTAGCTCATTTTGTGATGTCACTACATTTTATATTGCATATCATATTTTATATTGATTTTTATGGAACTCCAAAGTGTTCAAACTTAAATAAATAAATAGGACATTATGAAATAAATAACTCTATGAATAAATAAGACACATATATGAAAAAAGCTTATTATTGTGAAATATATTTACTTATTATTATGAAAAAATATTTCATGGTCATTATTTTCCCCAATAACAGAGCTTATTGCAGAAACATTTTATTTAATTCCTGCTGTTTTTATTTCAAAATGTCATTTTTTCAAAGTCAGTTTTTATTTCAAAATCCCGTTTTTCACGATGGCCTATTTATTTCATAATGCGACTTTTCAGCAGAATGAGTCGTTCTGTCAATCAGCGCCAGTGGGTTGCACCTGCGCGCCTATTGGCTGATCCTTTAACATCGATTAGTTTTCCTGGATACCTGCTCCGCGGACTGCCGCTACAGCTAGCAATAACGTGCTAGGCTCAGTGGAGGACTGGCCCTCTGGAGCACCGGGCGTTTTCCCGGTGGGCTGCTGGTCAATGTGGCCGGCCCAGTCAGTACGTAAATTTATTTTAAAAAAGACAGAAACTATAATATTGCATCTCATTTTTTACGCAGACAGATGAGTGCGTTAATCGTATGGGTGCCGCCGAAAAAAATTGCGTGTTTTTTTTACTATGTTGTATATCACATTATGTATGTACAGTATGTTGTCCTTTATGAGCTGCTGCGCGTGTCCGCTGAGGAGGTGTGTGTGTGAGGAGGTGTGTGTGTGTGTGTGAGGAGGTGTGTGTGCGCGTGAGGAGGAGAGAACAGAGCAGGAGCTCAGCTGTGCTGCTCCCCCCGAAACGCTCTATTGTTTTACCCTTTTCTTTACTTTTACTGTATGTTTTGTATTATAATTTTGTGACGCTGATAAAGGTTTTGTGCTGAACGCTATTGTTGGCTCTGAGATCTTTTTCCCGGCTATCTGGCCCAAAGCGGCACAGTTTGTGTGCATGTGAATGTATTGTAATCCTATTCCATAAGTGTTCTGAAACCACGCCCACTTTCACCTTTAATTTACAGAGGGAAAGAGATGGATCCTTTCTCGATACAGCAAATAATGAATAATTGCCATGGATGTAAATTGAAAAAAAGAAAAGAAAAGGTGGAGCTGAAAATTTATGTGACAAGAAGAAAAAGCTTTAAAAGCAGATACTGTGAAATTCTTCAAATAAACAGATTCTGCCTTTGGCGTGAGGGGAAATTACAGTTCTGGAGGCTCTGACAGCTCTAACATTACGGTCAGGGACAGTGAGTCTGGATCCAGCAGCCTCACGGTCAGGCATGATGTTGATCAGCACCTCTCCCCTTCTGTACCCGAGCCAAGTGAAAATCAACTAAACAGATAAACTGGAGTAAAATCAGAGGCAGCATTACCTCGAGCTAGTAAACTAGTTACTCATTTTTAATTATTATTATACACAATATTAATTCAAAATAAGGCTGAGAAAATATTATTTAGAATTAATATTGACAATAATAATTACTAGCATAAGCTGATGCTGCTACTGATTTTATGCCAGATTACCTGTTCAGTTTGATTGGCATCATTTTCACTCGGGTACAGAAGGGGAGTGGTGCTGGTCAACATCAACAGCACTGGTTCATCATCACTGACCTGCTGCACTTGCAGCTTACACTGATAAGTGGGATATCTTACACTGACTGCATCAAGATGACCCCCCCCCATACTAGCTAAAATATTGTCTTTATAGTTTTATATGTTGTTTGTTTTAATGTTATTTCCTTTGTTTTACAAATATGACCCAATATATGTTCAGTGATACTTCAAATGGGTTGTTTGGGTTGTTTTTAACCCAGCTGCTGGACTAACTAAATGCTGGGTTAATTTAACCCAGCAAAATGGGTTATTTGTTTAACCCAACAAAATGGGTTAAATATTCAACCCAAATGCTACGTCATATTTAACTATAATGCTGGGTTAATTCTACCACATAAATTGATCAAATTTTCTACCCATATGTTTGGGGTTTGTTGGTTCATTTTAACTGGAATGTTGGGTTAATTCTACCTCACAAATAGGTTATTATTATTTTCATGTTTTACAGTGAATCTGTAAGAAAAAAAAAATGTCTATTAAACAGTTAAATTACTTTTATATACTGGTTTATTACAAAAAAACTTCCATACATATATGCAATAAACAAAATCCTATTAAATGTTCATAGTAAAAACATTTCTTTTGCAAAAGCACAAGAACAGATAATCAACAGTGACATCATTACTCTACTATTACTCACAAGGGCAGAATGGAGTAATTGCACAAATAGACTAAGGCGGCTCCTAACCCTAACCCTAGCGCTGGTCAATATCTCCCAACGTCAGGATGTAGGGGTACGGCCTAAGGGGTATGGCCTAAATGAAAAAAAGTAAAAAAAATTGTTGAATAGCAAAGATTAAACTGAATAAGACTATTAATTTAGTGTGTAATAGGATTGATACTAAATATAAAATGACTGTAGCTAGCGCTACAGTTAACAGTTTAACATTCATTCATCACTTCACCATCTTCGTAACCCTGCAAACATTCTACAGAGAAAGCTAAAAAGCTCAGACATCTTAGCCGTTTCATTCATACACAGGTGGGGTATTTTGGCTAACTAGCAGCTATTCTCAGTTAAATTATCATACAGTACCTCAGACCAGCCGGAAAGTTTGTGTGTAACCTTAACACGGTAACAGTAATAAATGTTTCATATAGTAATCATTTTTCAGTCATATGTGAATTAGGTGTGTGAACATGTGTATACAGACCTTGTATTTAACGTCCATGCATCCATCCATCCATCCATTTTCATCCGCTTATCCGAGGTCGGGTCGCGGGGGGCAGCAGCTTCAGCAGGGATGCCCAGACTTCCCTCTCCCTGGCCACTTCTTCCAGCCCTTCCGGGGGGATCCCAAGGCGTTCCCAGGCCAGTCGAGAGACATAGTCCCTCCAGCGTGTCCTGGGTCTTCCCCGGAGTCTCTTTCCGGTGGGGCGTGTCCGGAACACCTCACAAGGGAGGCGTCCAGGGGGCATCCTAAATAGATGCCCAAGCCACCTCATCTGGCTCCTCTCGATGTGGAGGAGCAGCGGCTCTACTCTGAGCCCCTCCCGGATGTCTGAGCTTCTCACCCTATCTCTAAGGGAGAGCCCAGACACCCTGTGGAGGAAACTCATTTCGGCCGCTTGTATTCGCGATCTTGTTCTTTCGGTCACTACCCACAGCTCATGACCATAGGTGAGGGCAGGAACGTAGATTAAATTGAGAGCTTTGCCTTTTGGCTCAGCTCCTTCTTCACCACGACGGACCGATACAGAGCCCGCATCACTGCAGACGCTGCCCCGATCCGCCTGTCGATCTCCCGTTCCATTTTACCCTCACTCATGAACAAGACCCCGAGATACTTAAACTCCTCCACTTGGGGCAGGATCTCACTCCCAACCCTGAGAGGGCACTCCACCCTTTTCCGGCTGAGGACCATGGCCTCAGATTTGGAGGTGCTGATTCTCATCCCAGCCGCTTCACACTTGGCTGTGAACCGATCCAGTGAGAGCTGTAGGTCGCAGGATGATGAGGCCAACAGAACAATGTCATCTGCAAAAAGCAATGACCCAATCCTTAGCCCACCAAACTGTACGCCCCTCAACGCCCTGGCTGCGCCTAGAAATCCTATCCATAAAAATTATGAACAGGATCGGTGACAAAGGGGAGCCCTGACGGAGTCCTACTCTCACCGGAAACAGGTCTGACTTACTACCGGCAAAGCGGACCAAGCTCCGACACCGGTTGTACAGGGACCGGACAGCCCTTAACAGGGAATCCGATATCCCATACTCCCGGAGTACCCAGCACAGGACTCCTCGAGGGACACGGTCGAATGCCTTCTCCAAGTCCACAAAGCACATGTAGACTGGTTGGGCAAACTCCCATGCCCCCTCCAGGACCCTGCTAAGGTCCACTGGTCCACTGTTCCGCAACCTGGACGAAAACCACACTGCTCCTCCTGAATCCGAGGTTCGACTATCCGACGGACCCTCCTTTCCAGGACCCCTGAATAGACTTTCCCGGGGAGGCTGAGGAGTGTGATCCCTCTGTAGTTGGAACACACTCTCCGGTCCCCCTTCTTGAAGAGGGGGACCACAACCCCGGTTTGCCAGTCCAGAGGCACTGTCCCCGATGTCCATGCAATGTTGCAGAGACGTGTCAACCATGACAGCCCTACAACATCCAGAGCCTTGAGGAACTCCGGGCGGATCTCATCCACCCCCGGGGCCCCGCCACCACGGATCTTTTTGATCACCTCGGCGACCTCGGCCCCAGAGATGGAAGAGTCCACCTCTATGTCCCCAGACTCTGCTTCCTCATCGGAAGGCATGTTGGTGGAATTAAGGAGGTCTTCGAAGTATTCCCCCCCACCGACCCAAAACGTCCCGAGTCGAGGTCAGCAGCGCACCATCTCCACTATACACTGTGTTGACCGTGCACTGCTTTCCCCTCCTGAGATGCCGGATGGTGGACCAGAATCTCTTCGAAGCCGTCTGGAAGTCATTCTCCATGGCCTCCCCAAACTCCTCCCACGCCCGGGTTTTTGCCTCAGCAACCACCGAAGCTGCATTCCGCTTGGCCTGCCGGCACCTATCAGCTGCCTCCGGAGTGCCACCAGCCAAAAAGGCCCGGTAAGACTCCTTCTTCAGCTTGATGGCATCCCTCACCGCCGGTGTCCACCAACGGGTTCTTGGCACCGACCACCTTACGGCCACAGCTCCGGTCGGCCGCCTCGACAATGGAGGCGCGGAACATAGTCCATTCGGACTCAATGTCAACGTGGTTGAAGCTTTGCCGGAGGTGGGAGTTGAAGCTCGTCCTGACAGGGGACTCCCATCAAACGTTCCCAGCAGACCCTCACAATACGTTTGGGTCTACCAGGCCTGACCGGCATCCTACCCCGCCAATGAAGCCAACTCACCACCAGGTGGTGATCAGTTGACAGCTCCGCCCCTCTCTTCACCCGAGTGTCCAAGACATGTGGCCGTAAGTCCGACGACACGACCACAAAGTCGATCATCGAACTGCAGCCTAGGGTGTCCTGGTGCCAGGTGCACATATGGACACTCTTATGCCTGAACATGGTGTTCGTTATGGACAATCCGTGACGAGCACAGAAGTCCAATAACAAAACACCGCTCTGGTTCAGATCGGGGGGGCCGTTCATCCCAATCACGCACTTCCAGGTCTCACGGTCATTGCCCACGTGAGCATTGAAGTCCCCCAACAGAACGATGGCGCCCCCTCCAGAGACCCCAAAAAGGGCAGGTACTCCAAACTGCTGTTCGGCGCATAAGCGCAAACAACAGTAAGGATGCGTCCCCCCACCCGAAGGCGGAGGGAGGCCACCCTCTCATCCACTGCGATGAACCCCAATGTACAGGCCCCGAGCTGGGGGGCAATAAGTATGCCCACACCTGCTCGTCGCCTCTCACCGGTGGCAACTCCAGTGTAGAAGAGAGTCCAGCCCCTCTCAAGGAGACTGGTTCCAGAGTCCAAGCTGTGCGTCGAGGTGAGTCCAACTATATCTAGTCGGAACTTCTCAACCTCACGCACTAGCTCAGGCTCCTTCCCCGCCAGAGAGGTGACATTCCACGTCCCTAGAGCCAGCTTCTGCAGCCGAGGATCAGCCCGCCAAGGCCCTTGTCTTCAGCCACCGCCCAGCTCACACTGCACCCGACCTCTTTGGCCCCTCCTACAGGTGGTGAGCCCATGGGAAGGGGGACCCATGTTGCCTCTTCGGGCTGTGCCGGCCGGGTCCCATGGGTGCAGGCCCGACCACCAGGTGCTCGCCATCGGGCCCCACCTCCAGGCCTGGCTCCAGAGGGAGGCCCCGGTACCCACGTCTGGGCGACGGAAAACATTTTCCAATGATTTTTCTCATCATAAGAGGTCTTCTGAACCACTCTTTGTCTGTTCCCTCACCTAGGACCAGATTGCCATGGGTGACCCTGCCAAGGGCATGAAGCCCTCGACAACATAGCTCCCAGGATCATTGGGACACGCAAACCCCTCCACCACGATAAGGTGGTGGTTCAAGGAGGGGGTATTTAACGTCATTTTCCCTTAAATGCCCGAGGAGGATGAACCGTCATCAGCGGTGTGCAACTGCCACCTACTGCATAGAATACGGTTTGCACCATTAGACCTAAATCGATACTTCATGCGCTATTACTTACGTCTGAATATAGGAACACCCAATCACACAGCTGGCTCCTCCCTATCGCTCTTGATTGATAGAACGACTCATTCACTTCTCTGTCCTGCTGTGTGTGATGTGTGTCATGAGGAAGAGCCTGGGCTGAATGAAAGAGAACGAGAGGGACAGAATCCGTCCACAGGGGCAGAGGGACATCAAGACAGAGAACTGGACAGGGGCAGCCATCCTGCTCTCTTTACTAAGTAAGTACTTTCATGTTGTATTACTTATGATTCAGCCAAGTCATATTAGGGACTAGTAGGTAGTACAAAAGGAGAGTGTCCAAAAGGCTTGTGTCTAGACGACTGAGGTCGGCCTGTCTGGGGGAAAAGTCCAGAGGACAGAGGAGCTGATCGTCAATCCCAGGATGTGGCTGATACAGAGCCAAATCTCATGGCCTGCCTGTTTCTTAAGAGCTAAAGAAGGCTAGGTTAGCTGTTAGTTAGCCTTCTGCAATCTTAGTTTCATTTGAACTTTAATATAACTAACCACTGAGGATGGTATTAAACATTAGAACATTCAAACAGAATAGAATGAATGCTACTGAAAAACTTTATTTTGTACATGGGAAATGCAGGTAGGAAATGCCTTAATTGTCTAAACATGCTCAATATTGTGATATTAATGTTATAATTTCATTTTTATATTGTAGTTATTAGGTGAAACAGTGGTTTAGTCATCAGCATGGGGGTCTGAATCTCTTCTCCATTCTCTGTGTGTGAAGTTTGCATTTTCTCCCTGTGCTTGCTGGCTTTACTCCTGGTTCTCTGGCTTCCTCCAACAATCCAAAGACATGCGTGTGTGTGTGTGTGAGAGAGATGGGCTGTTACACCACCCATGGTGCACCCCGCTTTGTGTGCTGAATTTCCTGGGACAGGCTCTCCAGACCCCCTACACAGTAAAGTGCTATAAATAACAGATGGAAGGATGGAATTATTCTATTCTATTATTTAATAAAGTATAATTGGGTTTACTTAAAACATTTTTGTTAAACATGTAAAATGTAAAAATGTTTTGCTCCTGTCAGTTAACAGATTAACTCCTGTTTAATTCTTTTTATTTTATTTTACCGTTTTACAGCTAGCCCTTAATGATGAGCAACTACTGTATCATTTTACTAAACTCCTTTGTCTTAAATGGAAACAAAATGTCTTTTAATAGGAGATGTAGTAAGTCTGTACCAGAAGAGGGCGCTGTCCCATATAATATTTTCCAAGTACAAAAGTTTCATACAGTACACTGTGCTGACGTTTGAGCTGTTTTTAATCTAATAATGCTTATTAAAACTTGCCAGTCCAGTCCAGTTCCAATGCCAGTTCCAGATCTTTCAGTCCTGCACGTCACCAGTGTGTTAAGAATCCAGCTGCACCACCAGTTACCCCGGTGTAGTTTATTACCCCACAGCATTTCAACAATAAGATCTTGTAATGAACTCTTTATTGCTTCATTACAAACTTGTACTGTATCTGCACAACCTTCTCTTTCACCTGTGACATGGCTCCACCCCCTGCATCTGTCCTCCCTGCAGGACCTCATTGTCCTGCTTATGATGTGTTTGTAGATTTTAATAAGTTGTAGTGATAAATTTGTGACAACAACAATAATAATAATAATTAAAAACACTGAAGTCTGTCAGTAATCACTTATATTTCCATGGAACTTCATGCACACATTAAATGCAGCTCAGCATGCTTTCACAATGACATTTACTAAACACAATTTACTAGTAGTAATAATCAGATAATTAGAATAAAGGATAAAATATGATCATTAAACCCTCAGCAAATCAAATCAAATCACTTTTATTGTCACATCACGTTACTGGTACAATGGTACAGTACATGTGAGTGAAATTCGTATGTGCAAGCTACACAAGCAACAGTGGTGTACAATTATAAATATAAATATGCAGATGAATAATACAGTAGTATTAATATTGTGCAAGTATTATAAAAAAAAATATATATATATACATACATATACATATATACACATCTATATATTTCTCTATAGTGTATAAATACAGTACATATATCTACATATACACATGCACATATATGCATACATGTATATACACATACACACACGTTTGTGAGAGTATGTCTACTTCTATGTCTATGTGTATTAATGTATAAAGGATGTCCGCAATGAATGTTGTGCAAAAGGCAATTATGTGCAGTATGGAGTGCAAAGTGTCTTAGTGACTATAAAGAGACAGTGTGACAGTGTAGTGTCTATGAAGACCTATTGGTCAGTGTTCGGCAGTCTGATGGCCTGATGATAGAAGCTGTCCCTCAGCCTGCTGGTTTGGAACCAGATACTGCCATACCTCCTGCCTGATGGGAGTAGTTTAAATAAGTTGTTAATGGTGACTGGAGTCTTTGATGATCCTCCTCGCTTTCCTCAGGCACCGTTTCCTGTAGATGTCCTGGAGGGAGGGAAGCTCATCTCCAATTATCCTCTCGGAACACCGCACCACTCTCTGCAGAGCTTTGCGGTTGTAG
Organism: Channallabes apus; assembly: GCA_030522415.1. Classification (NCBI taxonomy): domain Eukaryota; kingdom Metazoa; phylum Chordata; class Actinopteri; order Siluriformes; family Clariidae; genus Channallabes; species Channallabes apus. Next base: position 1,579,866 of record CM060106.1, on the reverse strand, counting down.
GCGGTGCTGTTGCCGTACCAGGTTGTGATGGATCCAGTGAGGATGCTCTCGATGGCACTGCGGTAGAAGGTCCTGAGGATGCAGGGGCTCATGCCAAATCTCTTCAGTCTCCTCTGCTATGTGAACACCCAGGAAACGGAAGCTGCTCACTCACTCCACAGCAGCGCATTGATGATGATGGGGGAATGTGCACCTCTACACCTCCGGAAGTCCACTATCAGCTCTTTGGTCTTTCCGACATTGAGGGAGAGATGATTCTCCTGGCACCAATGTGTCAGGGCACTGACCTCCTCCATGTATGCCGTCTCATCACCGTTGGTGATAAGACCCACCACTGTTGTGTAGTCCGCAAACTTCACAATGATGTTGGAGCTGCTAGTGGCCGTGCAGTCGTTTGTGTAGATTGAGTACAGTAGAGGGCTCAGTACACACCCCTGTGGAGCACCAGTGTTCATTGTGACGGAGGATGAGGTGGTACTGCCCAGTCTGACCATCTTGCGTCTGTCGGACAGGAAGTTGAGAATCCAGCTGCAGAGAGAGCTGCCCAATCCTAGATCATGTAGTTTCCTGTCCAGCTTCGAGGGAACGATGGTGTTGAATGCAGAGCTATAATCTACACTCTTCTCCAGGTGGGTGAGGGCAGTATGTAGAGTCAGGGATATGGCGTCATCAGTGGACCTGTTGTGGCGGTATGCAAATTGTAGAGGGTCCAGTGAGTCCGCCAGCGCAGAGCAGATGAAGTTCCTGACCAGCCTCTCAAAGCATTTGCTCATGATGGGGTTCAGGGCTACTGGTCGCCAGTCATTCAGGGATGTGATGGTGGAAGATTTGGGTACAGGGACGATGGTGGTCGTTTTGAAGCTGGTTGAGACTACAGACAGAGAGAGGGAGAGGTTGAAGATCATGAACACTCCAGCCAGCTGAGCCGCGCATGATTTAAGGACACGGCCCGGGATTCCGTCAGGACCAGCGGCTTTGCGTGCGTTCACCTGTCTGAAGCACTTCCTTACATCCTCTTCAGACACTGTGTGCGCACTGACGTCATCCTTGATGCATTCGCTGTTCAGTCTCGTGGTGTTAGTTGTGTCGAATCTACCGTAAAATACGTTTAGATCCTCACACAGAGGGGCCGTGGTCTGCGGTGTGTTGGTTTTCCCTCTGAAGTCTGCGATTGTATTCAGTCCCTGCCACATTCTTCGAGGATCATCAAATTGTTGTTCCACTTTGTCCCTGTACTCACGTTTCGCAGTCTTCCTATAGGCAGGCAGAAGCAGAATGGAGCGATAATCTGATTGGCCGAATGGGGCGCGAGGGAGGGCTTTGTACGCATTCCGGAAGAATCCTGGTAGCTTAATCGCGGAGTCCGGTATCTTGTCCGACAACCAGGTTTCTGTATGGCAGATCACGCAGCAGTCCCGCGTCTCTCGCTGGAATGAGATTCATGCCCGAAGTTTGCAAAGCTTATTCTCCAGAGACTGCACATTAGCCAGTAATAAGCTGGGGAGTGGTGGTCTGTTACTGCGCCGTCTCAGTCGAACCAAAACGCTGGATCTTCTGCCTCTACGCCGGCGTTTGCGACTTCCAGGGATCCAGGACAAAGGCGTCTCGGATGAGATGAATGGGTGATTTGTGAATGCAGGATCTGTGTTCCAAAACTTGAACTCCGGGAAATGGTAAGAAAGTCCTGCTCTTATATCCAGTAAGGTTTGGCGATCATACACAACAAGACATAACGTGTTACTAGTAATAAAATAAAATAAAAATAGAATTTATTTACCAAGATGGCGCCGGTGAGGTCGGCTGCCGTCACGACTGCTCCGACCACCTTTTGTTTGTTTTTGTTCTTTAAGTTAGTTTTCAGTGTTTTAAAATCGGCAAAATCATCACTATTGAGTACATCAGGTATGATAGAGACACTCTTGTTTCTATTGGTATACAATGTACTCACAATTCGACGTTTTTAACTCCGGATCCGAGCTGGCTGAGTGAGATCCTGAGGGAGAACAATGGACGCGACGCGAAGCGGAGGCCTCGAGGGAGACGAGCTGGGGTGAGGTACCGGCTCAGAGCCCGTGCACACCGCACACCTCTGCCTAGCATCCTGCTCGCCAACGTCCAGTCACTGGAGAACAAACTTGATGACCTCAGGGCCAGGATAAAGTTCCAGAGAGACATTCGGGACTGCAACCTCTGCTTCACCGAGACATGGCTAAACCCAGCGGTGCCAGACCATGCCATACAACCAGCCGAGTTCTTCTCGGTTCACCGCATGGACAGGACGCGGGACTCGGGGAAGTCAAGAGGAGGCGGCGTGTGCTTAATGGTGAACAACAGCTGGTGCAACAGCGCGAGCGTTGTTCCTCTTACACGCTTCTGCACACCAAACCTGGAACTACTGTCCATCATGTGTCGTCCGTTTTATCTTCCACGGGAGTTCACATCGGTCATAATCAGTGCCGTTTACATTCCACCACAAGCAGACACTGAAACTGCCTTATGCGAGCTGCATGAGGCGCTCACACAGCACCAGACACAACACCGGGACGCTGCGCTCATTGTGGCGGGGGACTTTAATAGTGCCAACCTCAAACGCGCAGCGCCGAACTTTTATCAGCACATCACCTGCCCCACCAGGGGCGAAAGGACACTGGACCACTGTTATACCACGGTCAAAGACGGTTACAAGGCACAATCTCGTCCAGCGTTTGGTAAATCCAACCACGCCGCCATCTTCCTCATGCCAAAATATAAACAAAGGCTGAAACAGGAAGTTCCGGTTCAGAGGGAGGTCGCGCGCTGGACGGACCAATCGGTGGCCGCGTTACAGGACGCACTCGATGACGCAGACTGGGACGTGTTCAGAAACAGCTCCGATGATGATGTCAGCGTGTTTACGGAAGCGGTTGTGGGATTTATTGGGAAGCTAGTAGACGATACGGTGGAGAAAAAGACTATCAGAACGTTTCCCAACCAGAAGCCGTGGGTGGATAAAACCATCCGCGACGCTCTGAGATCTCGCACCGCTGCCTACAACACGGGACTTGCGTCGGGGGACATGGAACCACACAAGGCTGCGGCATATAACGTACGGAAAGCGGTGAAAGAGGCGAAGCAGCGCTACTGGAGAAAACTAGAGTCACAGCTTCAACAGAGTGACTCTAGGAGCCTGTGGCAGGGACTGAGAACAATAACGGATTATAAAGCACCAACATCCGGTATGACGAACGCGGACGCGACTCTGGCAGACGAGCTCAACACCTTCTATGCTCGCTTCGAGGCTGCAGCTAAAGACGCTAACGGCGCTAATGCTAACGGCGCTAATGCTAACGGCGCTAATGCTAACGGCGCTAATGCTAGCGGCGCTAACGGCTGCAGACAGGAAGACACTGCCAGCACCGGGAACGCGCTCATCATCTCCGAGCACGACGTGAGGAGAGCCTTCAAGAGAGTGAACACCAGGAAAGCAGCAGGACCAGACGGCATCTCAGGTCGTATCCTCAGATCCTGCGCAGACCAGCTAGCACCTGTGTTCACCGAGATATTCAACATCTCCTTATCTCAGTCGGTGATCCCCACATGCTTCAAAGAGTCCATCATTGTTCCTGTCCCGAAGAAACCACATCCTGCTTCCCTCAATGACTATCGCCCTGTAGCCCTCACCTCAGTAGTGATGAAGTGCTTTGAACGCCTTATCAGAGACTTCATCATTTCTTCACTACCCGACACACTGGACCCACTACAGTTTGCATACCGTCAGAACTGCTCAACAGACGATGCAATCTCTCATCTCCTCCACACATCACTCACTCACCTGGACACTAGGAAAGGGAATTATGTTAAAATGCACTTCATCAACTACAGCTCTGCTTTTAATACCATAATTCCCTCCACACTCACCACCAAGCTGGAGCACCTGGGACTCAGCTCATCTATATGTCAGTGGATCTCCAATTTTCTGACTGGCAGACCACAGGCAGTAAGGATGGGCGGACATGTCTCAGCTACACTCACTCTCAGCACTGGAGCCCCCCAGAGTTGTGTTCTGAGCCCCCTGCTGTACTCTTTGTACACCCACGACTGCGTGGCCACTACCAACTCCACCTCCATCATCAAGTTTGCTGACGACACCGTCGTGGTCGGACTGATCACCAACAATGATGAGTCGGACTACCTAGAGGAGATTGGAAATCTGGAGAACTGGTGCCAGAGGAACAATCTCCTCCTGAACGTCAGTAAGACAAAGGAGCTGACAGTGGACTTTAGTACAAAGCAGGAGAGGAACTACCAGACCCCCGTCATCAACAGGAGCCCAGTGGAGAGAGTGGACAGCTTCAGATACCTCGGTGTTCACATCACGCAGGACCTGTCATGGTCCTGTCACATCAACACCATGGTGAAAAAAGCCCAGCAGCGTCTCTACCACCTCAGAGGCTTGAGAGACTTTAGACTGCCCTCCAAGGTGCTCAGGAACTTCTACTCCTGCACCATAGAGAGCATCCTGACGGGAAACATCACGACCTGGTTCGGGAACAGCACCATGCAGGACAGACGAGCTCTACAGAGGGTGGTGCGATCAGCCGAGCGCATCATCCGCACTGAGCTCCCTGACCTGCACTCGATCTACAGCAAGCGGTGCTGGACTAAGGCCAGGATGATCATGAAGGACCGCAGTCACCCCAGTAATGGACTGTTCTCTTTATTGCGGTCTGGGAAGCGATTCCGCTCCCTAAAGGCCAACACAGAGAGGCTGAGGAGGAGCTTCTTCCCGCAGGCGATAAGGTCTCTCAATCACAATCACACCTCCACACAGGACTAATAACATCTTTTTAAGCTCACAACACTGACTGGACAATCATGGACACGTTCATACACACTTTCACTAAATATTTATACATCTGGACAATTGCACATGTCACTTTCATTAGTCACTTTCATGCATATTTGCACAACCACTGACACTTTAAATTCTATATACATATATACTCCATCTACCCTATATTTCTATATTTTGCAATATTTTATTATGCCCTTATTGTACAGTTAATTTTACTAGTTAAATTTATTTCTTTAGTATTTCCTTTTTATTTATTATTTATTTTACGTACAAGCTTTTATTTTCTTTTTAAGGTCACTGGCGGTCGTGTAAGCATTTCACTGCATATTATACTGTGTATGACTGTGTATGTGACAAATAAAATTTGAATTTGAATTTGAATTAGACACAAAAAAACACTATTGCTTGAAGGAGCTCGCGACGAGGCAGCCATACTCGGCGCCATCTTGAATCATGTATAGTAAGTACGCATATAGTAACAGTGAGCATGTCTGTGTAATAAGCCATAGACTCTAGTGTTATAAAGTAGAATTAAAATCTATATATCTGTAATATTACCATTCAAATGTTTTTCTCATTAAACCTCAAAGGTGTTTAGAGTTGTTAGAGAATAAGTACATTAGCACTTCAGTGTCTAAGCCCTGATGACCGAGTGGTGCAATGATAATCATTAATCCTGCAGACCTGGGGGGTATTCCAGGAAGCAGGTTATGTGACATACCCGGATAAGTTTGAGGGTAAGTTAGTGGATAACCTCAACTTCCGGTTCCAAAAACGGAGGTAACTTTCTGGGTATGTATGTAACCATAGCAACTTACTCTCTGAAGATAACCTGCTTCGCAGCAGGTTATGTTCCAGGGTAAGTTTGTTCCAGAAGGTTATTCAGCATGGCGCCGCCCTTTTAATGATGATCCTGTGGACGCGGAGGCACAAATTATACAAGGTTTTTTTCGCCGGGAGAGAGTTATAAGACCTCGTATTGATGTTTTTTTTTTTTCTAATGATTATTTGAAAGAGCGTTATTGGTTTTCAATGGAATTAAATTATTTAACACATCTCTTGAAACCGCATATTGCAAATGTCACACACGGCGGGTCTGCGCTTAGAAAACATTCCGTGTATATCACTTCGTTTTTTTCCAGGGCATTTTTTGTGCAACGTGGGTGATGCAGAGCATGTGGGAAAGGCAACTGTATGTCTGGCACTTAAACACTTCTTACACACATGTGTACAGCAGGTCCCTGGCCATAAACCTCTGTGTGGTATTAAAGAGGAATTCCACAGAGTGGCAGGTTTTGTCCTTTGTAGTAAAATTGATGACGCATATTTAATATGTAGTCATACTATTTATATACATGTATTCATCCTGCACACACACACACACACACACACACACACACTTGATCCTCCCATATATGACTTTCTATTTCAGGGTTTTCAGATGTAATTGGGTGCATTGATGGCACCTATATTCCTATTAAAGCTAAAGCTATAGCTTCAATAAATGAGGGAGACGATGTTAATAGGAAATCTATTCATAGTATCAATGTACAGGTAACAACTTAATTTTGCGTCCTTAATTTTTTGCCTTGTTAAAATCATTAAACTCATTACTTTTTTCACACATATGTGAGGCAATTCACATCATTACTAATGATAAGACAAAATGGCCAGGATCTGTGTCATCATTATGCCAGACATTTCAGCAGGGTATGTTTTTCTTCATACAATGTTTTTTTTTCTTTTTACTATATTTGTATTGTACACTTGAATCATTACAGGACAGTACAGTAGTTACTTGCTGGGGGACAGGGGATACCCTTGTCTGCCCTATTTAATGCCACCCTACCCTGAACCTGATCCTGGACCATAGACACGCTATAACCTGGCTCACAGTCGAACACGGGCCAAGGTGGAGATGACCATAGGGATCCTCAAGTCTAGGTTTCAGTGTAGCTCAGTGTGGGCTCCGGGTCAGTCCAGAGAGGGCATGTGACATCATAATGGCTTGTGTTGTGCTTCACAACATTGCCATTATAAGAGGAGAGAGCCACCCTCCTTATATTGAAGAAGATGGCCCAGAGGAACCTCTACAGATTTTTGCACACAACAGAGATGGAAGACTTTTGAGAGACAGGATTTGTCAAAATTACTTTTATTAAATAGTTTGCACTGGTCTGCTGTACAGTTCATGTCTTTTTTTCCTGAAAAACAATGAAAGTAAAATGAAATAAAATGTGTCTTTTTTTTATGACATTGCTTTATATACACAACACTTTTAACACGCAACAGATTAATATACGCACAAGTTCTCACCTTAAGGCAATGCTCCAGTAATTAAATTTCTAGTGTTGCTTTTTTAATGGATAGCCTTTTCTCTTCCATTTGAAGCTGTATAAGGTCTATTTCCATGTCACTTTTTCTTATTTGTTTTTGAAGATGGACCGTATACAGCTCCTGGCAACTACAGTAGGAAGGAAACTATGAATTATTATTCAAAAATAATTAAATAAATTCTGAGATTCTGTCAGAAAATAAAATGTAAATATGGACAACTGCACACAAATTCTTACACCGCTTAGATCGTGCATTGAGGTTGAAGGACCTTCATCTGTGAAGAAATCCCCAGGTATGTACTGTGAAAGAACAATGACAGTTTGTTACTCTAATGTAAAAAGGGGGCGCTGCATTATAATGGTATGCATCCCACCTCGGTGGATCTACCAGCATTGTCCACTTCTGTCACAGCAGATGTGTCTCTTCATCTTCATCCTTCAGTGAAAATATGCAAGTATACGTTATCTGGCAAAAAAGAAAAAAAATAACCTAAAAGCAACTAAAGGTACCTGACAACAAAACACTTGCAACTGTGACAGACTGTGTTCTTTCTGTAGCGTCCAATAATATAATCCCTTTATCTAATCAACCCAGTATCTATAAGAAAATACAACCCAGCATAAAATTCTCAATATTATCAAAGAAAAAACCACTAATGCAAGAAAAAACATGTCAAAGTAATACAGCTAAGATCACAATAGCCTACTGTATACATCATGGGCTGTTAAATACAGTAAGCCTGCATAAAAACGTTAAGCATGTTCAAAAGCCTTTAAGTGATAGAGATAGTAATTTATTAATTCATATAATGAAAACAAACCATAGTGGTAAACTTACATTTCACCATGTTAGTGTCACTGGTGGCCCTTTATTAAGGGACAGAGCCGCTCCTCAGATGGGGTGAGGGGGGGGGGGGGGTGGGTCTCCGCCAGTTAGACGGGCTTCAGCCTTCTTTCTATTAGCTACATGACAGATATACTAAACCGTGTTTAATAAATAGTTCAGTGATCGTGTAATAAGATATTACCTTTTTGCAGAACGTTTTTTTGTTTCATATTCACTTGGCTTCTGCCTCCAGAAGGATTAAACCTTATTAAATAAGAAACCATACAGTCAGTATACACTGGTATTTTAACCTAAAGAAATTAATGGCAGGAAAAGTAAATGCTTTCATTTAACAGCCAAAAGGATGCGGAAGGGATGTTTAATTATTTTTGCATTATAGTAAAAGGAGAGGCGATGTAAATTTTGCAATTTAATACACTCACACATTTACTCTGTCTTTTATTTTTTGCCAAGTCAGCTCTCTTTCTTTAGCCGATGCAGCCGTATTGCTTTTTTTTAAATTTATTATTATTGGCTTAAATTCCTCATATGCGCGCATTAAAACCTCTGTGAAGTAATGCGCTCTCTTTTTTCACTTTGATGTTCCATTTTGACTCGTGAAATCGTCGATCCATTGAAAATGTCTTTATGTACGCACCGTGCACGCGCACTAACTCTGGGTAACCAGTAGGGGGTTGATTAAACTTAATCTTATCAGGTGTTTTGGAACCGACATACTCTCGGTATGCGGGTTTGGGGTTAATCAACCCAGAGTTTAAGATTAACCAAATGGTAAGTTAACCAAGCTTTCTGGAACACCCCCCTGTTCCATTACATCAGGTTTTTTTTATTATTATTTTTGTTTTAAAACCAAACACACAGTCACTTTAATGAGCACTAAAACTCAGCTTGTAGTTGGGCTCAGCTCAGTGGTTAAGCTGTTGGGCTATGGAGCAGAAGGGTAGGGGTTCAAAACCCAGTGCCACCAGGATACCACTGCTGGGAGCAAGAGCATTGCTTCAGGAAATCTCCCGGCGCTCTGCACATAACACCGGGCCGACTCATGTTGGAAAGAATTTATAAACGTTTTCTAAACGTGGGCTATTGTTTTTTTTTTTTACCTATAATACTTGTTAATTTAATTTAAATGAAGTTTGGGCTCAGGACTGCGATTCGGGATCATGATTCTCCTCTTTAATTTACTACATAGTTTTAATCAGCGCTCAGCACTATTCCTGTTAATCCTGGTAGCTCAGTGGTAGGTGATTCGCCTTCCATGCGGAAGACCCGGGTTCGATTCCCAGCCAGGGAATCGCTATCAAATATTATATTAGAACATAAATTCATAGGTTTATTATTATCATCAAATATGATATTACTATTATAATGAACCCTAGGCAAGTGACAGCCATCAAGAGCATTAATACAAAATCTTGTATAATGTTTATTTTGTGGCACATTTGCAAATATGCAATGTGCAAATAAACATTTATATATAATAGAAATAAATATTGTTTATGATGAAAAATTAGACGAAACAAATTTTATTATAAAATAAACAATATAAAAGTGTACATGCTGTATATGAAAAAATATTTCGTCATACATGGTCGTCAACTCGCACGTTCTATATTCCACTGTCATTCATATTGCCGTAGTTTTTAGAGCCCTTTACTAAAGCATTCGCTAGTTAGTATGTTGTAAAGTTAGTAATTCGCTAGTTAGTAAGTTGGTTGTAGTTATTAGCAATGACAGAGTGGATTATAGTCCAATTGGTTTTACCTGTGTAACCCACTTAACGAAAAAGCTATTGAAAATTCATAATTTTTTTATAAAAATATAATAAAAACATTTTCAAACTGAATATTGCAAAGGGAATTGTTGTAGGTATTAGCAATGATGGAGTGGATTATAGTCCAACTGGTTTTACCAATATATTTTTAGGAGAAGATGTAAAAATATATTTATTTGTAATAGTTTCTCTGTCCACTCCGGAGTAAGAAAATATGTGATTTATCGTTTTTGGGTATTTATTTCTTGATAAACAGATGAGATAATCTTGAATGTGTAGCGAATGTCCAGTATAAAACCAACTTCACCGCGGTTTAATTTACTACATATAGTTTTAATCAGCGTTCAGCCGCATGCATGAAGTTTTCAGAGCGCACCAGCAGAAGTAAACTAATGATTATGAATGCGTCGGGAAAACAGTAAGCAGACTGTCTCTGACCATTTTAAAACAACGTTTGCGTTCATTTTCTGACGCGCTCAAGTTCACCAAAAACAATACAGAGCAGCGCACCTTTTTTGCTTTCAAACATTTACAAAATCACTAAGTTTTTTAGTTATTGTGAGTGCGCTTAAATCAAAGTTGAGTCTTATAAAGGCTTATATAGTTTTATTATATAGTTTTTGAACATTAATCTGAGTTCTCATCTGTTACATTTTTGAGGACAATAGTTTTTTCAGCCTGTCACGGCGTGCGCCAAAATCAATATCGCTCACTAGTTAGGCGGCCTCCCCTTCAGATGACGCGCGTGCAACAACGCGGAAGTGCGGCATGCAAGCGGGGCAAATGGAACACGCCCCACCTGGGGCCTTCAAAAATAGCTGCTGTCCGCAGATGGCCGTCGCACTCGTATTTTATAGCGCAGGGTGCAAGGCCAGGATCATTAGCAAGGATAGCTCACCAGCCGTGCCTAATTCCGTCATGTCATGTGGGCATTATAAGATTTATACTCAAAACTTCTAACTAAAAAGTGGCAGCTGGCACGCCTAAAAATATACGAAAGTTAATTTTTTTATAGTCTAAATAAAAATCCTCCTTTTTAATGCCTTATGGGCACTGGTGGCTCAGTGGTAGGTGTTTCGCCTGCCATGCGGAAGGCCCGGGTTCGATTCCAGCCAGTGCCCACACCCCAGCCACTGGATACAGTGCCGGTCCCAAGCCCGGATAAAATGGGAGGGTTGCGTCAGGAAGGGCATCCAGCGTAAAACCTGTGCCAAGTTGTAGTGCGGACTGGATATTCCGCTGTGGCGACCCCTTGCCGGGAGCAGCCGAAAGACCAACAACAACCAAAAAATCCTGAAGGAGAATGTCCGGCCATCTGTTCGTCAACTCAAGCTGAAGCGATCTTGGGTGCTGCAGCAGGACAATGACCCAAAACACACCAGCAAATCCACCTCTGAATGGCTGAAGAACAACAAAATGAAGACTTTGGAGTGGCCTAGTCAAAGTCCTGACCTGAATCCTATTGAGATGTTGTGGCATGACCTTAAAAATGCGGTTCATGCTAGAAAACCCTCAAATAAAGCTGAATTACAACAATTCTGCAAAGATGAGTGGGCCAAAATTCCTCCAGAGCGCTGTAAAAGACTCGTTGCTAGTTATCGCAAACGCTTGATTGCAGTTATTGCTGCTAAGGGTGGCCCAACCAGTTATTAGGTTCAGGGGGCAATTACTTTTTCACGCAGGGCCATGTAGGTTTTTTTTCTCCCTCAATAATAAAACCCCTCATTTAAAAACTGCATTTTGTGTTTACTTGTGTTATCTTTGACTAATAGTTAAATGTGTTTGATGATCAGAAACATTTTGTGTGACAAACATGCAAAAGAATAAGAAATCAGGAGGGGGGCAAATAGTTTTTCACACCACTGTATGTATATATATATATATATATATGAGAGAGAGAGAGAGAGACTTTAAAGTGATAATGGTTGTGCAAATATGCATGAAAGGTGACTAATGAAAGTCCAGATATATAAATATTTAGTGCAAGTGTGTATGAATGTGTCCATGATTGTCCAGTCAATGTCAATGTTGTGAGCTTTAAAAGATGTTATTAGTCCTATGTGGTGTAGTGATGATTGAGAGACCTGGGAAGAAGCTCCTACTCAGTCTCTCTGTGTTGGCCTTCAGGGAGCGGAATCGCTTCCCAGACCGCAACAAAGAGAACTTTTTTCAAAGAGAACTTTTTTCGGGCCTTTTTCACCACGGTGTTGATGTGACAGGACCATGACAGGTCCTGAGTGATGTGAACACTGAGGTATCTGAAGCTGTCCACTCTCTCCACTGGGCTCCTGTTGATGACGGGGGTCTGGTAGTTCCTCTCCTGCTTTGTACTAAAGTCCACTATCAGCTCCTTTGTCTTACTGACGTTAAGGAGGAGATTGTTCCTCTGGCACCAGTTCTCCAGATTTCCAATCTCCTCTAGGTAGCCCGACTCATCATTGTTGGTGATCAGTCCGACCACGACGGTGTCGTCAGCAAACTTGATGATGGTGGTGGAGTTGGTAGTGGCCACGCAGTCGTGTACAAAGAGTACAGCAGGGGGCTCAGAACACAACCCTGGGGGGCGCCAGTGCTGAGAGTGAGTGTAGCTGAGACATGTCCGCCCATCCTTACTGCCTGTTGTCTGCCAGTCAGGAAATTGGAGATCCACTGACACATTGATGAGCTGAGTCCCAGGTGCTCCAGCTTGGTGGTGAGTGTGGAGGGAATTATGGTATTAAATACAGAGCTGTAGTCGATGAAGAGCATTTTAACATAATTCCCTTTCCTAGTGTCCAGGTGAGTAAGTGATGTGTGGAGGAGATGAGAGATTGCATCGTCTGTGGATCGGTTCTGACGGTATGCAAACTGTAGTGGGTCCAGTGTGTCGGGTAGTGAAGAAATTATGAAGTCTCTGACCAGGCGTTCAAAGCACTTCATCACTACTGAGGTGAGGGCTACAGGGTGATAGTTGTTGAGGGAAGCAGGATGTCATGGTGTGTCTGTGTCTATTCAGCTTGAGTGTTTGAAGGAGAAGCAAGCTGCACACACACTGCTCTTCTCAAAGAGGCTATCCATCGTCTTGATGCATTTGAGCACAAGTTTGATGAGAGAAGACCGCAGGAAGAGTCAATCCATGTGCATAATAGAGCTAAAAGCATGGATAATGTGGGCATTGCGGTAAGTTGACCTTTATGTTACCTGACAATACAGCAGTAAATTATACCTTGTAGCGCTGCCACACAAAAGGGGCGTTTTCATACACAGGGTATTGGTTGTGGAGCTAATGCTGCTCACCTGTGGCCGAAGGCGTGCCCTAGCGGTTTCTGTTTCCCCATTGACAGTGGTTTGGTCACCGGGCAAGTTCCCGCGCATGCGCGATCGCAACGCATGGGAACCCGGAAGTGACGGGGGTCACATGATCCGGCATAAAGCCGGAACCGGCATTGAGGCCGGCACGGAGAGATGAAGACAGCGCGCTGCATGATTTTGGAAGCTGAGAGCCTGTTTGTGGATTACCCGTTGATAATTTCATTCAGTACCCAGCTGATGACGTCATCACTCTCAGTCAGCAGGCTGCTAGCATTAGCCGCCTGGCTAACCTCGAACCGGGCGAAGAATGCGTTCAGCTCGTTGGCGAATGCAGAGTCGGCGACGATCGTCGTGGTGTCTTTGGCAACCTTGTAGTCCGTGATTGTGCGTAATCCGTGCCACATGCGGCGTGTGTCACCCTGATGGAAGTGTGATTCAGTTCGCTGTCGGAACCGCCCCTTTGCTTCCCTCACCGCTCGCCTGACGCTATAAGAAGCCGCTTTGTATGCGCTCATATCGCCGCTAATGAGTGCGGCATTATAAGCAGCGGTCCGGGCGTTCACAGCATCGCGGATCGATCGGTCTACCCAAGGCTTCTGGTTCGGAAACGATTTGAACCTCACTGTCGGGACAACTTCATTTACGAGCGTGCTAACGAAGCTAACTGCTACATCCGCAAACTCGTTGATGTCTACTGCGCAGGCTCGGAACATGTCCCAATCTACGTCATCGAGCGCGTCCTGTAGCGTAGCTTCTGATTGGGCAGACCAGCGTTGCACCTCCCTCATGACCGGAGCTTCACGACGAAAGCTTTGTTGATATTCCGGTATGAGGAAAATGGCGTTGTGGTCTGATTTCCCGAATGCTGGATGTGAAACAGCTTTGTAGCCCCGCTTGTATGGTGTGTAACAGTGGTCCAGGATGTTGAGTCCCCTTGTCGGACATGTAACATGTTGGTGAAAGTTTGGCATAACCTGTCTGAGGTTCGCTTTATTAAAGTCACCTGCTACAATGTGCGCTGCGTCCGGGTGTTTGTTTTGGAACTCACTCAGCACATCATGTAGTTCAGACAGAGCAGTGCCTGTGTCCGCGTGGGGTGGGATGTAGACCGCCGTGGCAATGACCGAGGTGAACTCGCGAGGCAGGTAGAAAGGACGACATTTAACACTCAGATATTCCAAATGAGGCGAGCAGCTACTGGAGAGAATGGAAACACTCCTGGCATCGCACCACTTCTTGTTGACCATGAAGCACACACCTCCACCTTTAGCTTTGTTAGACTCTGCCGTCCTGTCCATGCGGAACACAGAGAATGAGTCCGATGGGGTTATGACTCGGTCCGGCACAATGGGGGTCAGCCATGTTTCTGTAAAGCACAGAAGATTACAATCCCTGATATCTCGCTGGAAAGTAACTCTGGCTCTGAGGTCATCAAGCTTATTCTCCAGTGACTGTACATTAGCCAGCAGGATACTCGGCAGAGGGGTGCGATGAGCTTGTTCTCTCATTCTGTTACGGACGCCGCCGCGTTTCCCTCGACGCTTCTTTGTTCTTCGCCGCGGGTTAGCGTCCCGTCCATTGTTGTTGTCGTCTGAGCAGCGTAGTATCTCAGAGGGCCACGACGGGTCAGGCTTAAAGGTGGTATAAGTAAGCGCCGAAATCTGAATTCCTATATCCAGTAGTGTTCTACTGTCATAGGTCACTAAACCTGAAGTACTCTTAGCGAATGAAAGTAAAATAAATAAAGAAAGAAGGAAAAAAACGCACAGTTTGTACGGAGCGATCAGGAAGGCGTCTGGACGTGGCCGCGCCATCGGTAATGCTAGCAGCCTGCTGACTGAGAGTGATGACGTCATCAGCGAGGATTGCGTCATCAGCATCGCAGAGCACGACGTTCGCACGGCGCTGAGGAGGGTGAACACCAGGAAAGCGGCGGGTCCAGATGGCATCTCTGGGCGCCTGCTGCGCTGCTGCGCTGACCAGCTGTCAGGTGTGTTCACCTGTATCTTTAATGAGTCCCTGGCGAAGTCTGTGGTCCCGGCGTGTTTCAAGAGATCCACCATTGTCCCCGTGCCCAAGACCAACAAACCCTCATGCCTGAATGACTACCGGCCTGTTGCACTGACATCGATGGTCATGAAGGTATTTGAGGGTCTGCTAAAAAACATCATCTCCTCCTCCATCCCTAGCTCCATAGATCCACTTCAGTTCGCCTACCGCCCCAACAGATCCACAGAGGATGCCATCTCCCATGTTCTGCACACCACTCTCAGCCACGTGGACAAGAAGCAAGGTAACTATGTGAGATTGCTTTTTATAGATTACAGCTCTGCCTTCAACACAATAGTGCCTAACAGACTGTTCACAAAGCTGAGAGATCTAGGACTTAACAAACGCTTGTGTGCCTGGGTGTTGGACTTCCTCTCGGACAGATCTCAAGCGGTGAGAGTGGGCAAGTGCTTCTCCAGCAGCATCACCATCAACACAGGTGCTCCACAGGGATGTGTTCTCTCTCCACTGCTATACTCTCTCTACACTTCAGACTGTGTGGCCATGTTCGACTCCAACACCATCGTTAAGTTTGCTGACGATACGGTGGTGCTGGGCTTCATCTCCAACAACGATGAGTCGGCCTACATAGATGAAGTGGAGAACCTGGCACTATGGTGTGAAGAAAACTGCCTCCGACTGAACGTCAGTAAGACGAAGGAGCTGGTGGTGGACTTCAGAAGGGGACAACTGGACCACAAACCCCTCATCATCAATGGAGCTCCAGTGGAGAGGGTGAGCAGCTTTAAGTACTTGGGCGTCCACATCTCCGAGGATCTGACATGGACTGAGCATATCTGTGCTCAGACGAAAAGGGCAAAGCAGCGTCTGTACCACCTGAGGCAGTTGAGGAAGTTTGGGGTTTCCCCTGCTGTCCTTAAGGCTTTCTACTCGGGTGCTGTTGAGAGCATCCTAACACAGAACATTTCATCCTGGTTTGGGAATAGCTGTGTACAGGACAGGAAAGCCCTCCAGAGAGTGATCCGGGCAGCTGAACGCTGCTGCAGGTTAACTCTCCCCTCCATGCAGGACATCTACACCAGGAGATGTAAAACCAGGGCAGCTCGTATCATTAAGGACTTGTCGCACCCCAATAACGGACTGTTCAAACTTCTGCATTCAGGCAGAAGGTTCCGGGTCATTATGGCCAAAACGGAGAGACTCAGGAGGAGTTTTTATCCACAGGCGATTAGACTCCTCAACCATGATGGGCCACTCTCCCATTCATAGGACTGGTAACAGTTCACCCACACACTGCTGTGCTGACATTCCACACTGCACACTGCACTTTAGTCTGGACTGTAAGCATCACTTGCACTAACATCTTTATCCTGCTCAGATACACACTTTATTATTATGTTTACATTTGCACCTTTTTTTTTTTTTTTTTTTTTTTTTTTTAAATTTCAACTTCTATTTCTATTTATAGATTATTTCTTTTCTTTTGTTTCTTGTTATTTGCACAAAGTAGGAGCGGTTCAGGATACATTTCACTGCGTGTTGTACTTGTATAACTATGCATGTGACAAATAAAGAATCTTGAATCTTGAATCTTGAGCTCATTCCGTTTATCGATCTCCCAGACCTACCATCGTCATTTGGTGAGATCGATCCATCTCTCCAACTCACCATATTCATAACTTTTGCCATATTTCAGACACTGGACTATCACACACACACACACTCACCCGCATACATCGCGCACACACTTTTTCTATTTGTATATATTTTGTATATATTGGTTTGTGGTGCACCGTGTTTGTTTATTTATCTGTCTGTCTTGTTTAATACACTTGGTTTAATTTATTATAATTGTTTTGTGTCGCGTCGTGTTTTGTACAGCTGCGGTTGCGCAATACCGGAAGTGTTGTTATCAAGCCCCTGTTTAGATTCCCGAATCCGT
This sequence comes from Channallabes apus, assembly GCA_030522415.1. Lineage (NCBI taxonomy): Eukaryota > Metazoa > Chordata > Actinopteri > Siluriformes > Clariidae > Channallabes > Channallabes apus. The sequence goes on along the minus strand of CM060106.1, from coordinate 1,562,835 downwards.
TTTTTTGTAACCAAGCGGTTTAATAAATCCAAGCGTTACAACCTTGCTAAGGTAGCCTAAGCATTTGGCTACACATCTACTTTTTGTTACTTGTATTGTTGTATGTGTCCAGCATATTTAAAAGTTTGTCACGTCTGAATTATACGATGTTGTTTACAAATGTATGTATTAAAGCATTTTAAATTCAACATTACAGGAAGCTGTAAGTAGCCTCCATAATTCAGAAAACAACCCACATAAATATGATCCACAAACTGGGTAAGAATGTTGTTTCTTTACATGCTATGTACGGGGTTTTGCATAATCATTTTAAATGTAAGTAATGATACTACTCTCTTTCCACACAGAATAAGTTTACTTTATAATCAGGCAGTGATGACATACTGTATCTGCTGGAGGAATTAAAGATGACTTTTGCAGATGCAGACCCTGAGTGTATAAAGGGTCATCAGAAATTGTTATTGTAATTATTTTCATGTCCCTTTATTTTTGTCCCTCTAATAATTTGAATTGTTTCTGTCACTTATCTGATTTTTTTTATCCAGCATGTTACAGGACTATGAGACATTGCAGAGGAAATACTCTTTGTCTCGGCCAGGAAAGTCTCAGCTAAGAGACATTAAGACAGGGGATAAAAACTGACAAAGATAAATAAGTGTACAAATTCATCTATGTATTAAGTTCGGTATATCTCTGAGTGTTTTTAGGGTGAATCTCTGAGTGTAACGTATGGTGTGTTTTGCAGTTGCTGGAGTCCAGGTGTCGGGTCATTTAAACAGATGCAGAGTGAGAACTGTGGCAGACTGCAATACTGGAACTGATGTCTGATGAGGAGGATGCCATTGCGTGCCGTCAGTGTGTAATATCTAATGGGACCGAACTAGAAGGACATTTATTTTGGATATCTAACAAGCACTGGTGCATGTTTGTTTTAGTATTGCTTTTAATTTAATTCCACCTTCATAAATGCACATTTGTTCATATTTACCATATTTTATGATTTTTTTTCATTATTCTTACTTTGCTTTGTATATTTATTAGTGTTTGGTTTGATTTTAATTAAAAAAATTCTGGGTTTGGGGAGTGTTTTTTTTTTAAACAGCCAATCAATGTTGAGATAAGAAACCAATAGGGAAGAGCAGAGTTGGGCAAAGGTGTAAAATGCAAATGGGGCTTGAGCTGTGACTGTCTCCTGACAAAATCCTTGAGTGGATTATTTGCCATGGCAACAAATGGCTGTACCATGGAAGGATTCCTCAGCAAGATACATCTGAATTGGTATCAATCCAGAAGTATACTAGCTTGGTGGAATTTGATGTATACGCTCAGTGGTACTGGTATTTGTAGATACTTCCGGAAATCAGTGGTGTATACAGGAGTTTCCTAGTACAGATACACCACTTTTCATGCAGTGACAGGTGCTAGCTGGTCTGCGCAGGCTCTGAGAATACGACCTGAGATGCCGTCTGGTCCTGCTGCTTTCCTGGTGTTCACTCTTTTGAAGGCTCTCCTCACGTCGTGCTCGGTGATGATGAGCGCGTTTCCGGTGCTGGCAGTGTCTTCCTGTCTGCAGCCGTTAGCGCCGCTAGCATTAGCATCGCTAGCGCCGCTAGCATTAGCATCGCTAGCGTCTTTAGCTGCAGCCTCGAAGCGAGCATAGAAAGTGTTGAGCTCGTCTGCCAGAGTCTTGTCCGCGTTCGTCATACCGGTTGTTGGTGTTTTGTAGTCCGTTATTGTCCTTAGTCCCTGCCACAGGCTCCTAGAGTCACTCTGTTGAAGCTGTGACTCTAGTTTTCTCCCGTAGCGCTGCTTCGCCTCTTTCACCGCCTTCCAGACGTTGTATGACACAGCCTTGTATGGTTCCATGTCCCCCGATGCAAGTAAACGGCTGAATGAAGTTACAGTAAATATACACAATAAATTAATAATTGCGTTTGCTTTACATTTGAGCATTCATGTGTAAATAGCCTTTTCATTGCATATACTACCATATCATATAGTTGTGTCTAATACTGTTTTATTCATATTTTACAACATTACATGCAGTTTGTAATTTACTTGCGATTGTACTTTTAAAATGTAACCTACGTACGTATACAGACAGTATAAGCATATTTAACTACTTCAGCAGTGAATGAGAAATTTGGTCGGTCTGGCTTTTAGATAAAGTTCTTATTTGATACAATTTTATTATTTAATTAATTATCTTATTATAAAATTATTCTTATTCTCTATATTCTTGTCGAGTATAGTCCTTCATGTCTGCATTTTTTTGTTTATCATCCTTTTGATCAAAACGCTGCCTTTTGTTAAGGCTGTGGGTTTATACACGCCGATGAATGGATTTTAGATGAAGTTTAAAGCATCTTTTTAGGCCTAAATATTAATTTTTATTTATGCCCAGGTGTATTACGAAGTGAAGACCTGTTGTTGGTTTTATCAATTTATATTACTCCCTATAATAATGTAAACATTGCTAATTTATGTTTTGGAAAGAAACTTAAGTAATTATTTCATCTATATCTTTCATAAATCACACAACTAAAATATAATTAAACAGTTTATTCACCAACATTACCAAATATTTGTGACATTCACAGTCTAGATACAGGTTGTCTTTTTAATAAAAGTGCATTCTGTCATGTTGGCACAGAGTAAGGATGCAAATGCAGGGTGAACAGAAATCAGGTGTCTTTATTTACACACTCCAACGCACAGAAGATCCTCTTTGTTCAGAAACACACACAAAAATCCCCCAAACGAACGTGACCCTGAATCCCAAAAAAGCAGCTGGTGTGCTGAGCACCTTAGTCCACAGAGGCTGCGTGACTGGGGCTGGTTTAGTCCTGGAAAAAACATACGAGAATAAAACATAAAGGTCCTCTGCGAAAAGGCAGGTAGAAAAGTGACGAGTCGCGTCGGTAACGAGGCACTTGCAAAAACACGTAAGAAAACACTGAGAGATGATAACTGTGGACGAACAGTGGGCTACGGGGTCGGCTGGTTTAAATAGACACACACATCAGGAAGATACAGGTGACACTAATTAGTGATTGTGACATGACATACACACACAGACACACTAGGGGGAGACGGCAGCTCAGTAGTCCGGGGAACCCGATCTTCTTCCCTGAGGCCGTGCTGGCCCAGATGTTACACATTCAGCTAAATTTTGCATCCATAGGAACAACTGCACGGCACCAGGGCCTGAAATACTTGTTTTAAACAAAATTGTGTAAAATAATAATAATAATAAATAAATAAATAAAATACAGCATTCGTTTAGAAATAAAATACAGCAGAAAATACATTAAACAAAATGTAGAATAAACTTTAAAACTTAATAGCCCTCTGAAGCAGTGAAGTTGCAACATTCAAATCAGCACTCTGGACTAGTGCACTTATAAGTATGCCATTGAAACCATAACGCATTAAAACATTTTAAGCTGAACATGTAAACACTTGTAGTCAAGCCATATCAAATGTTTTAAGATGATAACTTCATCTTTAAAGCTTGCAGTTTTCTGAATCTGAATTGCTTCAACCTGTGCTGACTTCATTATCACAGAGAAAAAAAAAATGTATAATAAAAAATGACCATCACTTCATATACTTCAGATTGTTAAACTTGGGTTAAATTGCCTTAGCAATAATCTTGCATCAGTAAAACATTGTAAAACATGGCATGAGATGGCTACACTCCATAGATTACTCTGCACCTTTACAGTGTCAGGAAATCCTATGATGAATGCTGAGTTTGTATTTAAAGGGTTAGTCCAAACATGAAAATTCTTTCAATAATTACTCAGATTTATGTATTCATTTGCATTTGGTATATGCTTCTGTCCAATGCAACAAACACTATATTCAAGGTACAAGTTTTTATTGATAACTTGCAATTTACAATTACTTGCTTTTCTTGGGAATCAAACCCATGACCTTGGCATTGGTAGCACCATGCCCTATTGTTTGCAGTAAATCTGCATCACTAAGCAGAAAATGTCCACCCCTTCATCTACCTTTATCTTGTAGTGAATTTTTACATTTTAAATTGTATAATTAATAAGAAAACAATGCTTTACCAGGCAATCATCAAAGAGATACTCTTCAGATTCACGTCTCATCTCTACGCTTTGTTTCTGTAAAAAATTTTACATTGTATCATTACATAATCTTTTATTTGTACAACTACATTTAGTCATTTCTTCATCTTTTGTAAGTTTGCCTTTATCCAAAGCAAATTACAAAAGAGGAAAGCATCAAGCGTGTCAAGCAGTACTTCTAACACAAAGTTTCTGACACCGGTAGAAAAATACAAGATAGAATAGTGAGGGATTAAGGAAAAAGTGAGAAGCAAGAATCGTGTGTGGAAAGATTAAGCATGCAAGGTCACAGGATGACTCTCTGTCACGCATCTCGGTTTATTAATCCGCGTGCTCGGTTCGTTATTATTTTATTTATTTATTTATTTATTTATTTATTTACCACAGGACCCCTGGGGGGCTGCGTAGGTTCAGGTTTTTACATGAAAAACGGTGTTTTGTGAATCTCCACACTATTTAAAACTGAAATATTGCTAATTGTATGTCCTGAGATTAAGATGAACATTAATTGGGAGTCATGAAAGTGAGAATCACATCCAAAACAGAAAGGTAAACTTACCTCGAACACGACAAACTCCAGCTCCAGCCACGCCGTGTAGTACCTCCGTGATAATTCCCAACCAACTGATCCATAGCGCGGGTACATTGTCTCCAAACACGCATGCGCGGTTCATGTCTGTAGTTTTATCCATAAATCTGCTCATATCTGCGCACACGTTTATCAGCGTTTTGATCAAAAAGCCGCACGCGCAACTCACGTTCACTTTGCACAAGGCAGTGCTTATTGTTTAGTGTATATTTAAAGTGCATAAACACAATAAAACAATAATGTTTTAGGCTAACATATCATACTGTACATCTTTGTAGACTTTTTGCACACACGCGCGGTTGCGTTACAATAATAATAAGAATAATAACAATAATAAATTCGGAGCACTACTACTACTAATAGTAATAATACTGAATGAAGAAAGCGCAGTCAAAGAAGTATCATCATTGAAGGAGAGAAGAAAATGAAGAATAAATACATATCAGTTTGAGCTTGACACGTTTACAGTATGAGCTCTGTCGCTTGCTGTCAATGGGCGCCTAAGAGAAACAATACATTTTCAGCTTCAGTAGACACACAATACTTCAGACTGAAACACGACTGCCCCCTACAGGTAATGAAGGGCATTTTCACAGCTTCCACGCGCAGCCGCGGCAAGTCACGGAATCCCTTTTCTGAAAACGTGCGTTTTTAAAGGCCAGATCTGTAAAAGGTGTTCCTTTATCTGAGTCGATAGCATGAGGCACGCCACAACAAGGTATTATTCCTTTCGCTAGGACTTGGGTCACCACGTTCGCGTTCTCTCGAGCACACAGGAAAGCTTCCACCCACCTAGAAAACTTGTCAACCAAAAACAAGAAGATATTTGAATGGGCCCCATGCAGGCATAACAGGCGCAACACGGATAATTATGTAATTTTTTTCCCTCAAATCTTGTGTAAATCTCCACGTACCATCAGGTTTCGGTACTGGATTAACAGGTGTGTTGTAAGAACTTACACATGGTTTAACGACACCCTGCTTGAGCAGTGGGCTTAAAATTTCATCTATTCCTGAGGCCTTGGCCTCGGAGAGTGGATATTGTTTGATGTTTTGAGAATTACATAAATATTGGAAATTGGAAAACTTGCTGCTTAAGTTTTTATAATCGCAATTTGCATATACTCCAGAATGTTATGAAGACGGAGTGCCACCAGTGCAGAGCTTGCTCAGGAATGGCAGCAGGCAGGTGTGAGAGCGCATCTGCACGCACAGTGAGGCGAAGACTTTTGGAAGATGGCCTGGTGTCAAGAAGGGCAGCAAAGAAGCCACTTCTCTCCAAAAAAAACATCAGGGACAGATTGATGTTCTGCAGAACGTATGGTGAATGGACTGCTGAGGACTGGTGCAAAGTCATATTCTCCGATGAAGCCGCTTTCCGATTGTTTGGGGCATCTGGAAAAAGGCTTGTCCGGAGAAGAAAAGGTGAGCACTACCATCAGTCCTGTGTCATGCCAACAGTAAAGCATCCTGAGACCATTCATGTGTGGGGTTGATTCTCATCCAAGGGAGTGGGCTCACTCACAATTTTGCCCAAAACACAGCCATGAATAAAGAATGGTACCAAAACACCCTCCAACACCAACTTCTTCCAATAATCCAACAACAGTTTGATGAAGAACAATGCATTTTCCAGCACGATGGAGCACCATGCCATAAGGCAAAAGTGATAACTAAGTGGCTCGGGGAGCAAAATGTTGAAATTTTGGGTCCATGGCCTGGAAACTCCCCAGATCTTAATCGCATTGAGAATTTGTGGTCAATCCTCAAAAGGCGGGTGGACAAACAAAAACCGACTAATTCTGATAAACTCCAAGAAGTGATTATGAAAGAATGGGTTGCTATCAGTCAGGATTTGGCCCAGAAGTTGATTGAGAGCATGCCCAGTTGAATTGCAGAGGTCCTGAAAAAGAAGGGCCAACACTGATTGTGCCAACACAAATACTGACTCTTTGCATAAATGTCAAGTAATTGTCGATAAAAGTCTTTGAAATGTATGAAGTGCTTGTAATTATATTTCAGTACATCACAGAAACAACTGAAACAAAGATATAAAAGCAGTTTAGCAGCAAACTTTGTGAAAACTAATGTGTCATTCTCAAAACCTTTGGCCATGACTGTACAAACCCCACCTCATCCCTGTGTTCAGCCCACAGACTGCTCAGGACACATTCAAGGGCAGCAGGAAGAGATCTGTTCTGTGAAGAGAGGAAGCAATTATTTTACACGCATATTTGTGAGATGGGAGAAGGGAACTGAATCGGGCACCTCAACAGTGAGTTTTGCGCCAGAAAAAGTCAAGGACGTGTAGCTGGCTCATTAAATCGCGATCTAACAGATTAAAAGGACAATCAAGCATACAGACAAAACAGTGAGAGAAATTAATTTCCTTATCTAAAGGACATGTTACAGTTAACTGTGGAGTAAAATAATTTCATTGGACAACCCCTTCAATTCCCACAGAGCTGATACTTTTATTCGAGAGTGGTCCCTCATAATCACGACCCAAAGACGACATTGTAGCTCCCGTATCCTCCAAAAAAGAGAACATGGAACCATCTACTGTATACACAATTCTATAAAAGGCAACTCATTAACCTGAGGTGACTCGAAAGTACAAAGTAACATCGCGGGGCTGGAACTCTGTGGGCATGCCTATGCATCATATAATCCCACCTGCATCCCTGAGAAGGGATTGGGTCTATATTGTTGTTGTTGTTGCACTCTCTGCGGCGGCTGCTGGGATGCATTAGGAGAAAACACCTCATTAGAATCATGCCACTGACCATCATTCAATTTGTTAAACACATTTTGTCCACCACGTCCCTCATCTCGGGCCCTTGTGCGACATTCACGAGCCCAATGACCTTCTTTATTACAATAATAACAATTACCAGATCTACGGGGTGCACTCTGACCCTGCAGACCTCCTCTACCTCTGTATCCTTCACTCTCCACAAACAAACATGCCACTGGTTTACTTTCTAAAATACCAACTCCTTCCATTGTTCTTACACGCTCACCTAATTTTTTAATAGTCATTGTAGAACGATCTGACAATTGAAACTTTAAAAATTTTCACAATCTCTGGTCGACAATTATTCAAGAAGGTGGTAAGGAAGAGTGGGTTAGAGTCTGCCTCCGGCATGGGCATACCACCCAAAAGGGTCCAGGTCTCTCGGAACCTCTCGAGAAACTTGGACACAGTCTCTCTCTTTTCTTGTCTACAATTAGTTACCTGTGACAGATCTTGACTAGCTTGTTGACGTGTGAGAAGATAGGCAGTTAGCTCATCTTTTAAAAGTTTCATAGCCTCATTAGAATTACCCCAAAGAAAGTCATATTCCTTCTTTTTTCGTCGATTACGTCTTCATATTTCACCACTACAGCCCATTTGTCTGTCTTAGGGTCTAAGCATTTTGCAGTTTTTATCAAATCAGCCTTATCGTACCCATCTCCCAAAACCGATTGCAAAATAAAGCGATAATTCGCACCCACGAGCTGACAATGCCTGGAAGCCTTTATCAGCATATCAACAAAATGCAAAGGTTTGTTGGGAGAAGGGAGCATCTTAATAATGTCCTTCAGTGTGCTTACGGATGGTGGAAGGATTTTTTGGACCCTTTGGTCCCATGGAGAAAACAAACGCAGTGTTTTCTTGACGAGGTTTGGGGCTCTCATCCGGACCTTCATCGTCCCGGTTATCATCCTCACCATCCGTATCCTCGGGATCATCCGTAAGAGGTCTGTCAGGAGTTCGGCCCGACACCCTCTTGGGAGTCTTTCCCTTTCCTGAGGCACACCCTTCCGGCGAAGGTGAGCGTGGTTTTGTGGGTAGGGGGGAGACAGGCACAGATGGGCAGCTCACAAAAGGATTTCGGATAAGTAGTTGTGGTTATTAAAGGGTTAGGCTTATTACCCATTTTATAAATATGAATTAACCCACGACAGAAACAACCATTATCTTCAACAAACAACACACAAAGAGACAACAAGTAGCGGGCAACAGAATACAGCTTCCACACTTATGCTTCAGTTCAAGGAACCTTTCAGAAGCGAGCGCGCGCTATACTGGCTTAAAAGCCACAAGTCAATCCTCCCCCTTATGTGGTCCCGATACCAAAAACCAGGTGAGCGTGCTTGCTTTATCCTTATAGAGAAAAATAAAAAGCAGCACTGACCTGATTATAGGCATCCCGGACGAGCCCCCAGATTGTAAGGATTTCTTGTTTTTTGGTAGACCCCTTTTGGTCTACTCAGTGCTCCGCCTGTATTCTGCTGTCCCGCCTGAGCTCAGGGAACCCCTCAATGAAACACACAAGTCAGTGCTCAGTGAGATGTTCAAAGTTTATTGTGGAAGACGTCTCGGGTTACTTTGCTGTAACCCTGTTCCCTGAAAAGGCGGGAATGCTATGGGAACGAGAGTACCAACGCCGCCGCACTGCAAGTGTCTGGACCCCATGGTTGTGTAGCATGTGCACACAAGGCCGAGAAGGTCTCAGAACTATATCTGGGAAGCTGACTCGAGGACCCGTGAGCCTGGAGTGGCATGAACATCCAGATTATAAAATCTAACAAATATGTGCGGAGAGGACCACCCCACCGTGTCACACACTTGCTGCAGGGGAATACCTCTTGCTGGTGCAATAGATGAGGCGATCCTGAATGAGCCCTGATTCCTAGAGGCGAAGTGAGCCCGTGCACCTCATAGGAGAGGGCAACAGCATCTCTCACTCAGTGTAGTGGCGGCCGCCCCCCGGTTGCGGCCCCAAAACATGTAAAAGCTGCTCTGACTTATGGCACTGGCTGATGCGAACCTCCTGTATTGTGGCAATATTTCTATATGAAAATATGCGTCCTTCAGATCAATTGTCACAAATAAATCGCTTGGTAGGATTTGAGAGCAATCATTTTGACAGCCAACATTTTGAAGCTGTATTTATTTATTTTTAGATAGTGGTTCAGCCTGCGAAAATCTAAAATTGGACGCAGCCCCCCGTTCCTCTTGGCAACCAAGAAACCGACTGTAGTAGCCTGACTCTCTGTCTGGTAGCTTCCATGCTGCCAGTTTCTCCGAAAGGGGCACAAGTCTTAGCACTTCGGCTGCACGGGGGGTGCTAGTGGTTCGGCATCCTGGAGTACAGCAGGATTTAACCAAAGAACTATTCGGTATTGTCCGAAACACCAAAAGGCGGCGGAGACTAAACACCGACCCCCTGGGGGTGCTAGGGAGGGCACCTTCTTATATGAAAGAATGTTACGCGCCCACCCCGGGGGGGGGGGGGGTCGTATAAGCTTCAGAACTTCTTCTTAGAAAAGAAGCCAGTGCGGCGATATGATCTCTTAGAGGCGGCCTGTGAAGGGCAGCGAGCCGTACCCCAATCCTTATGGGGGGACGTGCCCGGCTGCTAATGCTCTCCTTCTGTGCCTCTCCTCTGGCGAGAATCAGATCTGGTCGAGACTGGGTGGCTGACGCCTCGACTCTTGAGCACAGCGTGGGAAAAATTTCCCAAAAGCCTATTCATACAGCATAGCCCAGGCAATGTCGGTAAAGACAAAAGATCTGAGGAATGTTTCTGGTTCACTCCTATTTATAACCTGCAGGTGCATCTCATCAGATGACGAGTTTATATAAGCCAAAGTTTGGCGTGTTTGATACACACATGCTTCACAACCGGCAATACGAAAAGATGTTCCCATAGCGTTTTCACGCAGCATCGAGTGTGTGATATATATATATATATATATATATATATATATACAGTGGTGTGAAAAACTATTTGCCCCCTTCCTGATTTCTTATTCTTTTGCATGTTTGTCACACTTAAATGTTTCTGCTCATCAAAAACCGTTAACTATTAGTTAAAGATAACATATTTGAACACAAAATGCAGTTTTTAAATGAAGGTTTACATTATTAAGGAAGAAAAAAAAATCCAAATCTACATGGCCCTGTGTGAAAAAGTGATTGCCCCCCTTGTTAAAAAATAACATAACTGTGATTTATCACACCTGAGTTCAATTTCTGTAGTCACCCCCAGGCCTGATTACTGCCACACCTGTTTCAATCAAGAAATCACTTAAATAGGAGCTAGCTGACACAGAGAAGTAGACCAAAAGCACCTCAAAAGCTAGACATCATGCCAAGATCCAAAGAAATTCAGGAACAAATGAGAACAAAAGTAATTGAGATCTATCAGTCTGGTAAAGGTTATAAAGCCATTTCTAAAGCTTTGGGACTCCAGCGAACCACAGTGAGAGCCATTATCCACAAATGGCAAAAACATGGAACAGTGGTGAACCTTCCCAGGAGTGGCCGGCCCACCAAAATTACCCCAAGAGCGCAGAGACAACTCATCCGAGAGGCCACAAAAGACCCCAGGACAACATCTAAAGAACTGCAGGCCTCACTTGCCTCAATTAAGGTCAGTGTTCACGACTCCACCATAAGAAAGAGACTGGGCAAAAATGGTCTGCATGGCAGATTTTCAAGGCGCAAACGACTTAAGCAAAAAGAACATTAAGGCTCGTCTCAATTTTGCTAAAAAACATCTCAATGATTGCCAAGACTTTTGGGAAAATACCTTGTGGACCGACGAGACAAAAGTTGAACTTTTTGGAAGGTGCGTGTCCCGTTACATCTGGCGTAAAAGTAACACAGCATTTCAGAAAAAGAACATCATACCAACAGTAAAATATGGTGGTGGTAGTGTGATGGTCTGGGGTTGTTTTGCTGCTTCAGGACCTGGAAGGCTTGCTGTGATAGATGGAACCATGAATTCTACTGTCTACCAAAAAATCCTGAAGGAGAATCTGTTCGTCAACTCAAGCTGAAGCGATCTTGGGTGCTGCAGCAGGACAATGACCCAAAACACACCAGCAAATCCACCTCTGAATGACTGAAGAAAAACAAAATGAAGACTTTGGAGTGGCCTAGTCAAAGTCCTGACCTGAATCCTATTGAGATGTTGTGGCATGACCTTAAAAAGGCGGTTCATGCTAGAAAACCCTCAAATAAAGCTGAATTACAACAATTCTGCAAAGATGAGTGGGCCAAAATTCCTCCAGAGCGCTGTTAAAGACTCGTTGCAAGTTATCGCAAACGCTTGATTGCAGTTATTGCTGCTAAGGGTGGCCCAACCAGTTATTAGGTTCAGGGGGCAATTACTTTTTCACACAGGGCCATGTAGGTTTGGATTTTTTTTCTCCCTAAATAATAAAACCCCTCATTTAAAAACTGCATTTTGTGTTTACTTGTGTTATCTTTGACTAATAGTTAAATGTGTTTGATGATCAGAAACATTTTGTGTGACAAACATGCAAAAGAATAAGAAATCAGGAGGGGGGCAAATAGTTTTTCACACCACTGTATATATATATATATATATATATATATATATATATATATAATAAAACCTGAATGCACCATCCTAAACCACGATCTGTGTTGTACATGGTCACCACTTGACCTCTTACCACATCAAACCGGTCCTGTCTATCCTGTCTATTGCCAATCCACATCACTTTTGCCAGTTGGTCCACATAGATTTGATGGTTATTCATATTATCTATGATATGATTCACCCGTTGTCTCTCCTCCGGTGTCTCCTCACCTGGGTTAATGTTTCCCAGCACATCTAACAAAGCATCAAGCAGGACTCAGCAATATTCACCGTACACCACCGCATTCGCATTCACATAGAAGTCATTAATATCAAAGTGGACCACCATGTTATTCTGAATATAATTTTCTGTGTTTTGGGGAATTCAGAAATTGTTCCCTGATTATATCCTCGTAGATTATGAATATTTTGTCTCTGTACAAACGCATCCAACACATTGTTATCCACGTTATTGTTAAAGACATGCTCACCTCTTTTAGACCGTTCAAGTTCCTCCTTCAGCTCCTGATTAAAGTTTTGATTGATGAGATGGATCTTCTCTAACATCTCCCTCTGAAAATCCTGCACTCTTCTCCTTCTCTCTTCCGGTTGAGCAGGAGTTGGTTTTGCTCCCGTTTTGGATCCTTTAGCCACATATTCGATAATCTGTTCCTTTCTGACCTCTGTTAAGAAACGTGAAACACAAAATGATTACCTCCATGATTAACACTAAATATTTATATAAATATCTAAATATTTAGTTTATAACTAGAACAGTGAGAAGAGCAGTAATAATACACACCTCTCACATTTCTGAGTCCAGAAAAGACTGACTGTAAAGGCTGCTGCTGGTTTACCAGAGACAGACTTCTAAAGAACGACAGATTAAATAAATAAATACATAAATAAAATCTGTTACTATGAACTGGCCTGATGTAATTGAGACATACAATTATTATACTATTCATACATTATTTAAGGAAGGGCATGATGGACCATGCCACTCTGAGACAAGTTTATCAAGTTGATCAAGTTTATCTTTAATGCAGGCTGGAGTCTGTAATGGAAAAATCATATTTTTATCATATATTAATTCTGATCTTTGTGATAAGATATCACATACCTAACCAGTCTTCTGATACGCTACAATCCACCACGCGCCTTAAGATCACAAAGCTCCGGACTTCTGGTAGTTCCCAGAATTTCAAAATCTACAAAAGGGGGTAGGGCTTTTTCATATTTAGCTCCAAAGCTTTGGAATAGCCTTCCAGACAGTGTTCGGGGAGCAGACACGGTTTCTCAGTTCAAAAGTTGACTCAAGACGCATCTTTTTAATCTGGCATACACATAACTCATCCCATAATCTCATACTCCAGTACACCTATACCGAATGGCAACTACGCTAATTCTCCCCATCTGTTCTGTATTTCTCTACCCATCCCGAGGCATCGGGAGATTTTGCCAGCTTCAGTAGACAAAGGCCGACCCTGCGAGGTTCCTGAGGCATCCAGAGAAGGACCAGCTCCAGCTGGATTCAGCTTTATGATGGTTGGAGCTACACATGCTGCTCCTGTGCTTCCAGTGATCCAGACTTCATCTGCCCTCTGCACCTACTGACTCGTCCCTATGCTGAACTGGTCTTCATGTCAATTTAAATAATTTCTGTCATACTGAATTTTCACCTGCACAACACACAAGATGTTATATCATTTCTATCTGTTATCGCCCAAATGAGGATGGGTTCCCTGTTGAGTCTGGTTCCTCTCAAGGTTTCTTCCTAATGCCATCTCAGGGAGTTTTTCCTTGCCACCGTCGCCGTCACCCTTGGCTTGCTCATCAGAGAAATTTCATTCATTCGTCTCATTATTATTATCTGCACATTTTTCTCACACATCCACACTTCCAATTATTTTCTTTTCTATAATTATTATTATTATTTGTTTTTATTTATTTATTTTCTATTATAATTTTATTTAATTATTATTTTATATATAATTATTCTATATATAGTTTTTTTTGTTTTTGTTTTTTTTTTGTTACATTTCTTTAATTTTTGTGAAGCTGCTTTGAGACAATGACCATTGTTAAAAGCGCTATATAAATAAAATTGAATTGAATTGAATTGAATATATTAATTCTGATCTTTGTGATAAGTGTGCCACGTAGACTATAGAAGCTTTAAACCTGTCTTAATGAATTAATTACTTGTCTTTATAATTTTTTCAGAATTTCCACCATAACTTGGCGCCCAATGTGGGGCTCCATGTTTGAGGAGGGCATTGGAGGATCCCGGGGAGGCCTAAGCGCGGCCTAAGGCTTTTTCACTTCATCTCGAACGCTTAATTGGCAATCGAGCGTGAGAGGGCCGGGGATTCACCATGTCACCTCAACACCGGAGTGAGTTAAAAGAACAAAAAAAATTTTTTTCTTTAAGTTGTCATTAATTGAGTAAGAAGTGCGCTTTCTCACAGTGACTGGGATAGATTTAGACTTGGATCTATCACACGAGTCTGGGACTCGTGAAGTACCCAATAAGTGCAAGGCGCACAAAAGAGAGAGAGAGGGTACTGGTTTCGCCTCATTTCCGAAAACTTGGCCCCGCAGCGGATGTGCTCGGTGTAAGGACCTCCGGAGGTAAATCAAGTCAGAGTACAAGGTGCACAGGTAACAGTCAAGGAGACTGAGTTCACTGTGAGGTAATGGCACGCGTAAATTGACAAGTAAAAATCAGATGTTACAGCAAAACAAAACAAAAAAAATATATTGAGTCGTTCCTGTGGTAAAGATCTAAATTATGTTTGAGAAATGTGGAATTCCAGGGAACACAAAAGAAAAAAAAAGAGAAATGTAAAATTATTAATTACTGAAATTGCTTTTGAGATGTGGATGTGTGAATCATGTGTTAGGGACAGAAAAGCAATGCAGTTAGGGACAGGTCAAATCTCACAATCAATTCAGTGTGTTAAGACAGATCCTAACCTGGATGGCTGCCCACCTCGAAGATGTCCACAACCTACTGCTCCTGACTGCCCTCAACCCCATCATACAGCTCTGCAGCACTCGCAGAAACACCAGTCCTGACCTCACCTGTGTCATCGTATATCGGAGAAACGGAAGAAATGAAGCTGGACAATCGACTCAGCAGCAAGCCCCTGAAGAATGAGGAACTGCTCAACTCATGAAACTTCACATGAACCTAGAGGACTGCTCATGTCTAAACTGCTGACTTTCACAAAACTCAGGCAACTGGCCTGAAGACAAGCACGTGATGTGAAATCCTGTCTGGAATAATCAACATAATCAGGAGTGTGTGACGTGGATCGACAGACGCTTTTCCAGTGAGAATGGACATGACAAACATATCTGCTTGAGGTTGAAGAAGCGCGCAGAGAGGAAGAGAACACGATGGCAGAAAAGAAGAAGGAGCAGGGGGAGGGGACTAAACTGAGGTGATGCGGCCTGAAAGGGAGTCAAAAATTTTTTTTCCTACTAACACTTCTTGCTCTGATCGCAATGAAGCTTGCTATCTTTTTCAATTATTCAATTGTGATTAATAAAGTATTTTTTGTATCTTAGAAACATCCACACATGTTAAGTTTGATCTTTAAGAATATCAGCAAAATGCCAACAATTGAATTGCAGCTCCACAACAAACAAAATTAATTTTGCTACATTCTATGCAGGTCATTCAGTCATTAAAGTGTGTGAATTTGACAGTTTAGTGAAACAGAGGTGCAGATTCCTGAACTCTGTGGGCACTTCAGGACGTGCAGCTGAAAAAAAGCTTCATAAAGCCAAGTGTGTGGCTTTTCCCAGGTGTGTATGATAGGGGTGTGCATTGGCACTGCCCTCACGATTCGATTCGATTATGATTCACCAGGTAACGATTTGATTCAATTCGATTCTATGATGCATTGCGATCCATCAAAATTCTACTGCACACAAGGCAAATATTTTATCAGTCATGAGGCAATACAAGCAGATATTAAACAACAGATTTTATTGGCTGCTATGTGTCTCCTGTATCTTTGACATAAAAGTTATTAAATTAAATAATATGTGATTAAATAAAATGTAATTAAATAAAATTACAGGTTATTGGATAAAGTTACAGGGTATTGGATATGGCATTTTCAAACCTGAAAAAGAAAACAATCAAAATCAGTGCTTTCAGTGCTTTGAATAAGAAATGTTTCTCTTCTCTCTGCTTAAGAACCATTTGAAATTAAATAAAATAACAGCCAACTTTTTTCAGCAGTGAACATAAACATTTTTTTTTACACACAGTAAAATAGCAGCTCTAAGACAGGCCACTTCCTGAAGTCCTGTGCAAATATTAAAATAATAAGTAGTACTATTTTAACAACAATCACCCAGCCATCTTGCTCGTTGTTGTTGTTATTCCCCCGGAACCGGAAGTATTTGAAACTTCACAACTTTATTTTCCGCCAGAAAATAAACAGTGACATAAGCGATTATGGCACTTTGCCGCATCGATGCTGAATCGTTCATGCCCCGCATCGCGATGCATCGCCAAATCGATTATTGTTGACACCCCTAGTGTATGATAAATTTTGATTTTTTGCTCTCTTATTGTTGCCCAGTAAATCTATTGGGGCGAAGATTTCATATGTAAATTAGGTATAAAACTCTTGAGACTAAACCAGTATTGAGCCTGAGGATTTCACTCTTGTGAAATGTGATGTGTAGTTAATGTAGAGTTAGTTTATACAGTATATATTATATTATATATATTAGATATAGTAATGTAGATGCACATGAGAAAATGTCACAAGTGTCACACTAATGTCCCTTAATCACAGTAGGTACACCCCTAATGTGTTATTGGATAAAAGTAATAAGGATGAGTAAAGAAAAAAAAATTGGGCCTTTGAGTGACATGTGGTATGAATGAGAGAGATTGAGAATGAACCTCTTATCTGACATTACATTACAGCCACAGAGAAACAAATGCTGATGCAATGCTGAAAAATAATGTGGTAAAGTATAAAAGAATTGGATACAGTATATTACAGTACCTACAGTCACAAGACCTGGCCAGGCAGAAAAATGAGGTTATCAGCATGCGAAGCCTTTTCTTTTCTTTTTTTAATGACAATTTACGTTTATCATTACTCACTAAACTGTATGGGCTAATGGCAAGCACCATGTACAGTAGGTTTACTTAAGCGAATTGAACTGGTGGTGATCACCCCAAAGTAAAATTTTGATCCTACAAACTTCATACTACTGTATATCCCCTCCTACACGAGTCTTTAGCTGAAATAATTCCAGTGTTTAATTCTTTATTGAAAGTGGTTGTCATGGCACACACCAGCAACTCCTTAATGTCCAGCAGAACAAGGCCATAAAGCAAATCATATAAAAGATACAATTTGCACATACAAGTCATATATTAGGTCAAATTGTTTTGGGACAAGATAAAACTTTGGATCCAAGTACAGTAGTAGTCCAAAATATTCTAAAACAAATAAGTTATTTTGATCTATACAATCCTCGAGGCCCTAGTGAGAGATACACACCCATGGGAAGGGCCTACTGGCCCACAGTGCACTTAGTTGAACTCCGGAAGCAAGAATATTCTTTCACTGAATTAAATTTGGCAGTATAAACTACTTTAATATTGGACATTTCAAATTCTAAAAGGCCTTTTATAAAAACTGTTGATGAAATGTTGCATGATTTTATGCTACAGAAGCATAAAAAAAGGAAAGAAAAAGAATGAGATCTTTATCTCACTTCTCAGCCAAATCAGATCCTGTAGCAGCAGCATCACCCATGTGTTTATGTCCAGTACCAGAGGCTGAGAAGGCAGGTATAGAATAAAGATGTATAGTGGGCTACAGAAATGTGACATTTCAAGTTCATGAAGTTTCAGTATCTTTTATACAGAGAAGAATCACACTTATTTACAACAGAGTGGTTAAAGTTCAATGCTGAATTACTGTATAAACATCACTGTGAAAAGATATATAGTTATAACCCTGTAACTCTTTTCTTTTACTGTTAAACAACTTGGTTCCCCTAGGATTGATCCACAATAAGCGCCACTACAGAATCCGGATGTAAAATGAACGTGGATGGATCAATATTTTGTGATACAGAAATAGGTGCTAACAGGAGTTCGCCGTGGTTATAGCGCATGAAATGTAAAAAGTGTAAATGCAATGCTCACACTAACAAATTAGATTCTATTTCAGAAAAACAGATACAGCAGCGAAGGCCAAACTTCCCCTTTCCTATAACCATGATAACGTGTGTGTGTCTAATGGTCTCACTCCCACAGTTAACCTTGAAGAGCTTCAGAGCGCAGCCACTGCAGAGAGAAAATACCACGGAGAAAATCACCAGCAGTTCAGACTATGAAAAGACAATGCCAAAAAGCTGAGCGGATGTGGCGGAAGACGAAACTTGAAATTCACTACAGCATCTATAAAGACAGCCTTCATGCTTTCAATTTGGAACCAGCCACAGCTAGACAGACATTTTTCTCAAACATTATAAACAGTAACTTAAACAACACACGCACTCTTTTTGCTACTCTTGAGAGACTGACAAACCCACCAAGTCAGATTCCCACTGAAATGCTCTCCGATAGCAAATGCAATGAGTTTGCTTCCTTCTTTTCTGAGAAAATCAGTAATATTAGAAGGGCTATTAACACATCAAGTTATGCCGAGGTCAGAAGTTAAGATAGTGGAAACAGATGGGGGTACATGCCAGCAACTCCAAACATGTTCCAGAACCTAAGAGAAAACAGAGGTCAACAAGGGTGAGCAGTGACGTGCTAGTAACCTCTCCTCAAATCCAGCACCTAGAGGATATTTAAACCCGGCTAAATGCTCCCCCTGATTTTATGGCTTGTACAATGATGTGTTTAAAGTCTTCATATGTTGTCATGTGTGCCACTGGAAAGGTAAGTGTATTAGTGCAGGCGCTCACTATTGGGTAGAATAAGGTGTGCTGTGGCATTCTGATTTGACAATCATGGTCAAACTTGAAAATGATCTGAAAAGCTTTCTGTTCCGAAAGCAGTAGTGGCTTATGCCCTTGGCCTGTAATCCACTGCATGACTCTAGGAACAGTGAGGTCGGACAGTAAACAAGTGTTACTGCAACAAACTACTGAGAGACTCTGGTTTTACAGCAATACTTTGTTACACTGAAAAGACTGTTGATCTCAAATTTCATTTTCTAAAAAACTCTTTTTTGATCCCAGCTCAGTATCTCAGTTTCTATGCAGAAGGTCATATCTTGGACAGCCTGAGAGTGAGTAGTGTTGGTCAGTATTATTTTTGGATTAACCATCTCATCAAGAACATTAATAATAATAATTTAAAAAATGTACTATACAATGCAAAGCCCACCTCCACATTCAATATCTTGTAGGAAGTCTTGAAAGTAGTTTATGATTTTGCTCTCTAACTAAGCCCTTTAAGTTCCTCTCGCATTCATTTCAGGAGCAACACTGCTGAGAATGTATTCGGCATCCGGCTGGTAAAACAACAAACTGTCAGTAAAACAAAAAAATTGGTGTTCGGTTCAAAAAACAACATTATTGCAAACATTTGACTTACTGTACAATCCTCCCCAGGAACAAACAGACTCTTGCAGAGATTTGGATACTCCTTAAGTATGTCCAGCAGTCCATACAGCTGGAGGCCTTTGCACAAGTCTCCATTGGGGTAACTCGAAATGTTGCATGGAGAACAATTGCCCTTGTGGAGAAAACAAAAAAGTGACAAATTTAATATACAAAAAAAAAAACTGTGCAAGAATAATAACCAATATAGCAAAAGTTTGTTTTAAGTTGTAAGTTAACAAGCAACACTGAACAGTCTTTCAAATGTCCTTCATGACACAGACTGGTTAAAAGATTATTGGAAGGGCAAGTATGTTCCATATTTACCAAATAACGGCATCTTTTTGGTCTATGTTGAGTGGTCCTGTGTATCCACAGCTGATGATGTCATCTGTAAATTCAGTCAGATCACCTGTCTCTTCAACCTCATGAAAAATTGTAACAACAGGATACCAAATTAACAGTACATTATTACTTTGTGGTAAAATGCAAACCAACAATGTAATATATTACAGTACTCAGAGTGAAGTTACCTTTGAGATCAACAGGGAGTATTCAACATCATCTACATCGTCCTTGCAAATTCTGAGGACATCAACTTCCCCAGTGGTGAGATAATAGCAGAGGTGGAAAGTAACGAATTACATTTACTCGCGTTACTGTAATTGAGTAGCTTTTTTGTGTATTTCTACTTTTAAAAATCTGTAATTTTACTTTTACTTAAGTACGTTTTGTTTGAAGTATTGTAATTCGCTACATTTTAAATCATATTCGCTACTGAGTAAAAAATAAATGAATGAAAATGATAAAATAATAAAAAATATTATGCTTTGTATAAATGCTCCGTTGCGCCGCGTGTGTGTATCATGTCCTGGTCGCGCGCCGCTCCAGACTCCACTCCAGGTTTTCTGACATCGGCATCTTCCTGACCTTCCACACGGTCGCTTCCGCTCTGAGAGTGACGTCATCGACTAGCGCGACCATATATAAACCGGAGAGAGACGTGGGAAAGAGGTTGTGATTTTGGCGTTTTGATATTTGGTTGTATATTCCGGTTTTGACTTTTTGCCTCTCATTGATTTGATTATTGCTTTGTCCCTTTGGTTTGGTTGATCTTTGTATATATTTGTAGATAATTTCACTGTATGTTTATGCACTCACTAGTAGTAGGGGCGTGGCTGCCATTTATTTTGGGAAGAGGGAATTTATTCACTGTTTTTAATTTGCAAGTCCGGGAAGGTACCTGAATTTTTGTTCGTGTGATTTATTTTAATTTTTTTTGCAGGTAATCTAGCTACTAAATATAAATACCATTTTGTTTATTATTTTGGCCTGGGTCCACCTGAATCTGATCCTCCTCCTCCTGTTGTGTGTGTGTGTGTGTGTGTGTGTGTGTGTGTGTATTTTTTTTGTATATACAAACCTCATTATTTCATCAGTTAATGATTGGATCTAGTTCTTTTTGCCATATACCACCATTTCCATACAATTATTCATTCATTCATTCATTTTCTATACCGCTTAATCCTGTGTTCAGGGTCGCGGGGGACCTGGAGCCATACAATTATATATATTATAAATAGAACCCTGAACCATTCTTTTGCTGTTTGGCCCTAGACTGGGATGCAACACCATTGTGATTTTCAAGCACAAGAAAGACAACAGCTTTATTATGCAAAGGTGTTCCTTCAGTTGAAAACAACTAGTTTGAGATTTATATCTGCTCATCTTTTTTGAACTACGCTAGAATGCCTCATCCCCCCCCCCCCCGCTCCCCCTTGACTTTTACTTGAGTATATTTTTATAATGGTAACTTTACTTAAGTAAAATTTCACTGAAGTAACAGTACTTGTACTTGAGTACAAAATTTTATTACTCTTTCCACCTCTGGATAATAGTAGCACCCCTCTCTTATGAAACATGGGCATGGGCCACCTTGAGCTCAGCTAACTAGAAAGATCTCTCCAGCAGTCCTATTATTCCAAAGTGAGATTATAAAAAGCACTCAGTCAATGCCATTACACCTAATTAAGAAAAAAAATAGCTACAATGTTACAAACCTGAAGAGACCATTGTCAAGGTCACTGCTAGAGTACTGTGGACTCTTTGTTCTCTGACCCAAGAAGAGGCGTTTTTCAATGCCACTGATAATTTCTTTGAATAATATATTGAGAACAAAACTGTGTAAATTACCAAATAAATGTTATTTCTTTTTGTTACAGCTTTTCCACTTTTATTATACTTAATAACCTGCCTGTCAGAAACTCCTTTCGCAAAGCACCAGAGTCGATTCCAGCTTCGCCAATGAAGGTTACCTTTAGCTGGTTGTTCTTTTTTTTTGTCTTTGCCACTGCTTGAGCCCCCTGTCTAGGAGATTGTCCCGTCAAACACAAATGCTACAGTGGTTTTCTGCATTTACTCGGCTAGCAAGCAGCTCCATAACGTTTACTGACTTTTATTGAAAACAAAGTTTACCATAATACTTGTTGAGAGCTTGAATTGCCTGTTGTATCAGCAGTAATACAAGGATCATCATTGTGTAAAAAAAGAGCTGTGATCTGGAGACTCCACTGTAATGTGAAGAGAATAAAGTGTGTTTTTTTTCCTCCAGTGGCTCATGTGGCATTAAAGCACAAAGATTTATAACATATCTGTTTCCAAGAGCTATGTTTTCTAAAGTGTGTGTTACTCACATAGATTTTGTTCTCCACAAAGGCTGGCATTTAGTTCAAGATTGTCCACAGGAAACTTCAGCTGACATATTGGGCATGGTAAAACGGACTACAAACAGCAACAGCAGCAATAACAACAACAACAAAATGTTAAATAATATAAAAGCACCATGGGTTAGAGAAATGTTTAATTAGGACTGGAGAGTTTTAATGCCACATTACCTCAGATGGAGAATTTTCTTGTTTCATCTCATCCAAATTGTTTTCTGAGACAAACTGGACTTCTGTCTGCTCCAACAACAAAGAAATTAAAAGCATATCATACAAAGCACTTCATCATAAGTATGTGATTAGCAATCTACTGACAGAAAAATACACTGAAATCATTTGGTATTCTTTTGAAGGTTTGAACACAGTTCTAGATCTAATATAAAATCAATGTGGAATGTTAAATTAATAAAAATTAAACATTTAGTCGAAATACATCATGAAATCATCAAATAATTAACCAGCATTACTCCATTACCTCTTCATTTGAAGATGCTGAATCATGTGACTTGCAAACCTGCATGTGGAGAGCCAGCGGCTGCAGGGACATGCTTTTGTTGCATATTTGGCAAGTAGCCTTTGGCATTTTTTTTAATTCTCTGTTATCATTAGGGAGAGGATTAAGGTCCAGCATTGTCTTTCCTGATGCAGAGGCAGTTTTGATTTGTGATCCGGTGTAACCTTCTGAGTCTGGAGGAATAATGTTTAGCCGTCTTACACCACACCCCCTATAAATAAAGATAGCATTAACATGACATTTTTTAAAATAACCAAATACATACTGACTTGTATGGAACGATATCGCGGACAATATTCAAATGCAATTGCAAATTACATTTGCAATTGCGTTTCCCAGATGTGGACGCACAAAGTGTGCCATAATTCAAATGCAATTGCAAACTTTGCATTACCGTTTGCTGTTTCGCCTTTGCGAGCGCACACTGACTGCCAAATTTCAAATGAAAAAACAAAGTCCATTTGCATTTGTATTTCCCAGGTCTTACACGTCATGAACCTGTCATATTTAAATAGCAAAATCAATCACCACATTTGCTTTTTCATTTTCTCTGCGCCGCGCGTCAAGCCGGCCAAAATTCAAACGCAATCGCTAATCCATTTGCAATTGCATTTCCAACACGTTACACAGAAACCTGTCAATCAGCGTCAGGGGCGGGTCTATACTGTGGGGCAGGATTGTATGGGGAGTGACGTCACTCGCACTCGCCGACCAAGAGGGGGATATTTGAGCACTGGAGGTGAACCGAGATTATCTCATTTGTTTATCAAGAAATAAACACACAAAAATGACAAATCGCATATTTTCTTGCTCCGGAGTAGACAGAGAAGTTTTTACAAATAAAAATATTTTTAGATCTTCTCCTGTTACAGCCTGCTGGAGCTAAATCTTTCAGAAACGCTGCGTACCGGTGTTATGCGCTAAAATGCCCCCCTGCCACTGATTGCACCCCCACAAAATGTCAAATATATGAGGACATCACAATCAAAAATTCATATTATTATTATCAAATATAATATATGAGTATTATCAAATATATTATTACTATTATAATTAACCCTAAGCACGTGACATGGAAATTAAGACACATAATACAAATTCTCATATAATGTTTATTTTGTGGCACATTTATTTTGCAGGGGTTTGTCATGTAATACAAAAATGTTTACACTAAACAAATATTGTTTATGATGAAAAATTACACGAAGCGATTTTTATTATAAATAAGAAATATAAAAATATACATGTACAACCCCTGGCAAAAATTCTGGAATCACCGTCTCAGAAGATGTTCATTCAAATGTTTAATTGTGTAGAAAAAAAACAAGCACATACATGCCACAAAACTATTTTCACTCACCAATCCAAACTTCTGGCTGTATAAAACACTTAAAAAAAACAAAGAAAGATAACTATAGTCAACGACAACTGTTTTAACAGCTCAAACAGAGGAAAAAAATATGGAATCACACAAATATGAGGAAAAAAATATGGAATCACCATGCACTTTGCAATTCTGCACCTGCTAATTAGTCTACAGTTAAAAAAGAATGCTTGCACACATTAGGGATGTGTTGAACCAAGATGATTGACATAACTCATAGCTCCAACACGAGAGATGTCAGTTGAAACAAAGGAGAGAATTATCAAACTTCTTGAAGAAGGTAAATCTTCATGGAATGTTGCAAAAGATGTTGGTTGTTCCCAGTCAGCTGTGTCTAAAATCTGGACCAAGTACAAATCAAATGGAAAGGTTGTAAAAGGGAAGCGTATTGGTAGACCAAGAAAGACATCAAAGCGCCAAGACAGAAAACTTAAAGCAATATGACTTGAAAACAGAAAATGCACAACAAAACAAATGAGGAACAAATGGGCAGAAAGTGGAGTCAATGTCTGTGAGCGGACAGTAAGAAATCACCTAAAAGAAATGGGATTTACATACAGAAAAGCCAAAAGAAAACCATCATTAACATCTAAACAGAAAAAAACAAGGGTTCAGTGGGCTAAAGAAAGACAATCTTGGACTGCGGATGACTGGATGAGAGTTAGAGTCAGTGATGGATCACGAATCTGCATTGCGCAGGGTGATGATGCTGGAACTTTTGTTTGGTGCCGCTCCAATGAAATTTATAAAGACAACTGCCTGAAGAAAACATGCAAATTTCCACAATCATTATTGATATGGGGTTGTATGTCAGGTAAAGGTATGGGAGACATGACAGTCATTACATCTTCTATAAATGCACAAGTTTATGTTGAGATTTTGGACACTTTTCTTATTCCATCAATTGAAAGGATGTTTGCTGATGGTAGCATCATTTTTCAGGATGATAATGCATCGTGCCATAGGGCAAAATCTGTGAAAACGTTCCTACAGGAAATACATATAATGTCAATGGCATGGCCTGCAAATAGTCCGGACCTTAATCCAATTGAAAATCTGTGGTGGAAATGAAAGAAAATGGTCCACGACAAGGCTCCAACCTGCAAAGCTGATCTGGCAACTGCAATAAGACAAAGCTGGAGACAGACTGATGAAGTCTACTGTTTGACATTAGTTAAATCCAGGACTCAGAGAATTCAAGCTGTTATAAAAGCCAGAGGTGCTGCAACAAAGTACAAGTAGTGTTTTTATTTGGTGCTTCCATATTTTTTTCCTCTGTTTGAGCTGTTAAAACAGTTGTCATTGACTATAGTTATCTTTCTTTGTTTTTGTTTTTTTTAAGTGTTTTATACAGCCAGAAGTTTGGATTGTTGAGTGAAAATAGTTTTGTGGCATGTATGTGCTTGTTTTTTTTTCTACACAATTAAACATTTGAATGAACATCTTCTGAGAGGGGTGATTCCAGAATTTTTGCCAGGGGTTGTATATGAAAATAATATATAATTAATATATTTCCCCCTATACTACATGTGTTTTTTTTTATATAGATTATTTTATAATCAAATTCGTTTGGTGCAAGTTGTAAATCATAAACCTATTAATTTATGTTGTAATATAATATTTGATAGAGGTTATGTTGGGGGGGGGGCAATCCGTGGCAGGGAGGCTTTTTAGCGCATAACACCGGTACGCAGCGTCTCTGAAAGATTTAGCTCCAGCACGCTGTAACAGGAGAAGATCTAAAAATATTTTTATTTGTAAAAACTTCTCTGTCCACTCCGGAGCAAGAAAATATGCGATTTGTCATTTTTGTGTGTTTATTTCTTGATAAACAAATGAGATAATCTCGGTTCACCTCCAGTGCTCAAATATCCCCCTCTTGGTCGGCGAGTGCGAGTGACGTCACTCCCCATACAATCCCACCCCACATTATAGACCCGCCCCTGACGCTGATTGACAGGTTTCTGTGTAACGTGTTGGAAATGCAATTGCAAATGGATTAGCGATTGCGTTTGAATTTTGGCCGGCTTGACGCGCGGCGCAGGAGAAAGTGAAAAAGCAAATGTGGTAATTGATTTTGATATTTAAATATGACAGGTTCATGACGTGTAAGACCTGGGAAATACAAATGCAAATGGACTTTGTTTTTTCATTTGAAATTTGGCAGTGAGTGTGCGCTCGCAAAGGCGAATCAGCAAACGGTAATGCAAAGTTTGCAATTGCATTTGAATTATGGCACACTTTGTGCGTCCACATATGGGAAACGCAATTGCAAATGTAATTTGCAATTGCATTTGAATATTGTCCGTGATATCGCTCCATAGTTTACTATGGTGCCAAACCAGCCAGTAATGCTCTGTGCATGATTTTTAAGTATGTCAGTGCATGTGTGATTTTCAAGTATGTCTGATTTTAAAGTATGAACACTTCAACGATATGGTACCAATAATCATTTGAATAAATAAATGTAAAAGCATTTAAAATAATTTATTTTTCAAGGTAGATTGTGGCCGTCCACGACAACATTTCAGCAACAACTGTGGCATCCCACCTTCGTCACTTGTCTGTTGTTTATTAACAATTTCCCTCTGGGATTAGTAAAGTTCTTTGAATCTTGAATCATTGTTCTGATGGTAAGTTTATAGAGCTGATGGGTTTTTTTTTAAAACTCGATTTTGATCCAGTATAGAACAAATGTATTTGTAATGTTTACAATTCCAGTATTCCCTGAGTTTTGCAACCATAAGGGAACTTTGATTTTACAGAGGTGAGTAAAAACTCTAATGTATATTTGCCATATAAATAGAAAGTAATTAGAAAGTATAATTTTTTCCCCTCAGACAGACATGCCTGGTATTAGGAGTTGGTATTTGCTTCTTTTGGAGAATTTCACCTTAAGGTTTATTTCTCTACATTTTATGAACTAGCACTAAACTTTTTGCTGAGGTGTCGCTTTTACGTTATATATACTAGGCCTGTGCAATATAATAAAAATTATTCAAGTATTGTAAATGTACATATTGCGATATGTAACAATCGCTTCAGTTTGTAATCTATTTAGGGTCATGAACAAAAGCACAACGAGAGTAACTTTTGTATGTTTAATAAGAATCAGTCAATTTTTTTATTTTAAAGGCATAGCAATTATTATTTTGAAAAATTTTATTTACATAATATAAACATACCTCTCCTTTACTACATTTCATTAGAGGTCTGAAGAACAAAGAGACTCAAGAGGCAAATTGAAAATAATGTAATTTAATTACACTTACTATGACTTTTTTGTCGTATTTTCTTAACATAGTGTATGTAGAATTACATGTCTTCTCTGCTATCCTTTTTAGGCACAAAAGGCAATCATGACTCCTGAGTTGCAACTTTTTGATGTAAGTCTCTTAAGTGCTGTAATAATGTCCTGTTTCATTTAAGCAAATGAAGGGTTAAAACTATTCCATATACTTTCCAGTTCCCCCTGGAGATCTTGGAAGTAGTGCTACAGGATGGAGATGCTGCCTACATTAATATTTCGCTTACTTGCAGTTGCTTTAGTGCAATTGTGAACCCAGTTCAGACAGAAGGCACACTATGCATGGTTTGACAGTAAGCATCTGTCCTTTTTTTTTAATGTAATTTTGCTTATTGTATTTTTAAAGCTGTATCATGGCTAACAATCCTAGATGACTTCTGCTTTGTGTGTGTGTTATTGACTACAGGTATTGTGAACTGGGAAAAATGGAGTGAAACATCAAGGGCTGAATTACGAGTGCCTTTTGAAATTAAAGAATGCAAAATGTGTAAAATGTTATTCACGACCTGCTTGGGTTATTACGGAAATGGGAAACGTGTTTGCCTCAGAGGATTTTATGATGGCACAGAGGAGCCAGACTGCTGTTTCACCTGCCATTATTAGATTGGGAGGAAGAATTAATGCTTGACCACAGAGAGATGTATAAATACCTGCTTTCTCCTCTATCAGAAATAACTGTGAACTGTATAAATAAATAAATAACAGTGAAATTCATTAATGTCATAAATGTTTGTATTTATAAATGTTTAACAACCTTTTTCTATTTATTAATTTAATAACATATGGATAGTGGATACTTTGCTGAGAATATTTCACATTTATGTATTTTATTAACAATAAAAAAGGGGGAAAAAGGCTGTAAATAAACTCGATTGATTGACATTTAAATTTTTAGTCACGGATTGCCAGAAATGGGAGAAAAACAGCGGAAGTCTTGCTTGTAAATGTATGTAACCTTGAACCACAAACAAGTAATAAGCGTACATTTAAAAAAAAACTTAACTGAGTTTTATACGCATCTGAAAGCTGAATAAATAAGCATTTCAGCGTTTGTATAAAATGTATAATTCCTAAGTACTGTTTCCAACGGCATTTCCTGTTTATCGTGGCAGCGACTTCAATCCATTTCACTAACCAATGAGAGGAGTTGTGGGAGGAACGTTGCACGACGTCATTACTTTCCTTACAACCAATGAGAAACCATGTGGGCGGGGCAACACGTGCAGCCCCGCCCCAGATTCAGCCCCGCCCCGATCTGCAGGCTGCAGACAGGGGTTATTGTTTAAGGGTGCGCTGCCCTCTCTTGCCCCTGCGTAGAGCCTACACACACACACACACACACATCTATCTATCTATCTATCTATCTATCATATAAATACACATTTGGAATCTGCATCTACATTTTCTGTTACAAGTATAGAATTAGGTTCAGCTGAGACTCATGATCAATGGTGTTAGGGTACTTATGTAGTGATAATTAGTTTCAGCCAGATCATTAAAACTAACAATGGACTATGACACTCTTGAGAGGGGATATGAAGGTGTTATTCATTTATTTATTCTCTACAAGGGTGCGAACTACAGTACACAGACCACAAACTGTAACTCTCTCTTATACTTCTATAAAATTTCTAAATATAAACAAACAAAATACAGCTTTTTTTCCTCAGAGGTAAACTGAAAAGTGAAGTTGTTCAGCTGTTCACTGTCACTGCAGCTTCTTCAAAGTCTTCCCACTCCGTGACCACTGAAATCCGACACGACACCACGTTAGACTACGTCTTGACTCATTTGTATACCGACGGTGATTGGATGTTTCCCGAGGGCTCAGGGGAGTGTGTGTGTCTGTGTGTGTGTGTGTCTATGTGTGTGCGTGCGCGCGGGTACTTGTTCTACTGTTATAAAAACTCTAAATATAAACAAACAAAATACAGCTTTTTTTTCAGAGGTAAACGGAAAAGTGAAGATGTTCAGTGTCACTATGCAGATGTTACACTCAGTGGAGTTACCGAAATCATTGGTTTAGTCCTCATTGAGTTGCCACACATCATTTCCACATTTCACTCGCTTTTATTACTCTTATGTGAACATAAACAGTGCAACATTCCACAGGTTTATAATACACCGCGGCCAAGTGAACCACGTTCCCGTCGAACGAAACGAGGCATAATCGTGGTGTTTGCTTCGGTTATGACACACCATAGTTTATTACCTGCTGTGGTAGATCTGAATATTTATTCAAACACAATAATAAAGCTTTATATCCTCAGGAGGGGTCAGTACATTGTTTTAGCGATAGTTTCACGGAAGCGAGTTCAGAACTAATCTAACCAAACCAAAAAAAAAAAAACATCCGAAGCTTCAAATAGAATGAACGAACTAATGAAATTGATATATATGTAATTGATATACTGTATATACAGACGTGTGTGTGTCATTTTAATTCAAATGAACATTTTAATGCTTTCTGATACACTTATCAACTTATCCACATAAACTTATCAACACAAACTCTCCGTGCACGCACACACAATCTCTAAAAAATTTATATTAATAACATACATATACAAATAAACAAATGTAGGTGTAATAAAAGTAGTCGTGATGTCAGTACTCGCCCAGCAAACCAGCCTTTTGCAGCGGCTTAAAACGTATGAATTATCTTCAAATATACAAAAAAAAAGCGAAAAGACACTCGATTATTATGCATAGGTTATTTGTTTAATTCAAAAAGTTCATAAAAACACTTTAAAACGAGAGAAAAACTGTTAAAATCCTCGTTCGCCTTCTCAGCGTTAGGTAGCGAGTGACGTCATGATTTGAATCTGTGCGCCACCGGGGAAACATAGGGAAACTGACTTTCCCGGACCACCGGCTTTTAGATAAAGTCCTTCTATGCGCCATCTGGCGGATATTCAGTGAAGCACAACACATTTATTTTAAATTCCCGAATGTTGCCTCCGGCAAGTCGCGGCAAGCCGCGCGCTAAATTGCGGCATCCCGCGGGAAAACACGCGGGTTTTTAATGGCGACATCTGTAAACTCATCTCACTCCCTTTCTCTCACTCTGCAGTTAGGGATAGCAGCCCTGAAATGTCATAAGTATGATAAAAGTATCCAAGTGACGGGAAGCGCCGCTCTCTTCTACCTGACCAGTTCAGAGTACCGGGGTTTTCAGAGAGTGAAGATGCGCAGGCAGGTCATCGAGTTCATACTCAACGGCATGGAGCAGTACCAGGAGGTCACGGTAAGACACACACACACAGAGGTCAGGTCACAGGTGTGTGTGTTATTGGGATTTAACTGGTCTGATCTGGTATTTAACTTATTGTGTAATAATATTTATTTATTTGTTACTATTCTAATAACAAATACAGAGGAAAAACATCTTAAATTTAAAACTTTTTATTTATCAGAAGGCAACATATGCACCTATTCCATGTGCATATTATATATATTTTTGTAAACCAATAGAATAGTCTATGATCAAGGCTATGAACAAGGCTGCGTCAATGAATAACAAATCGAAACTCTGTGATTGCAGCAGGCGGTAGAAGTCGGTCAATGGCCGGGTCTGGTTGAGGGGCGGAAGCTGAGGAGGCGGTTGAGTTTTGATTTCCCTGGTTTTAGGGAGTCACTTTTGTGGAGACAGCAAATTAGAGGAGCATGCACCCGGATAATAGGACTCACAGCAGTTGAGGGTTGAGGTGTGCTGGACTGAATAAGTGGTCTTGCAGTGAGAGTTACCTGCAAAGGATGGTGTCTTTTGCACTTACGAAAAGGGCTAGTAGCTAGCCAGACCCAGGAATGCATGCACCTGTTTTTTCGTTGAGGGGAGGCATGCACTGCTTCCACCTTTTTTCCCTGGTGTTTTAACAATCCATGGCAGAATCTATCCCCCCAGGTACTGCACTTCGGTCAGGCTGAGGTGACACATTTTTTAGGGTTTGCCGTGAGTCCAGCGCTCATGAGCTCTTCCATGAATTGCCAGAAATAGTAGAGGTGACCCGCTTAGCTGCACAAGTAGATAGTCACATTCTCCAGGTAAGCATCTGCGTAGGGTTGGTGATGCCGGAGCATGATGTCCATGAGTCATTGTAACTTGGCTGGGGTGCCATGCAGACCAAAGGAAAAGCAGTTTTCTCCTTGACCAAGGCTGTGAGTGCTATCTGCCAGTACCCCTTTGTTTAGACCCATTGTAGAGACAAAGCAGGCTTTCCCCAGCCGCTTGATGAGGTCTTTCACTTGGGGCAACGGGTAAGAGTTAAACTCTGATTTGGATGCCAGAAGTGATTACAAAGTGTTAGAGATCAATCTGGTTTGAGCACCACAATGATAGGGCTGGACCAGGGCTCGGTTGACTCCTCAATGATGCCATCATGCAGCATACTAGCTACCTTGGCCTTGATTAAATGACGGTGAGCTCCCGGGGCTCAGTACGAATGCTGGTGGACGATCAGGGCAGCATCTTGATATCATGTCTCTCCAGGTGTGTAAGTCCTGGATTGGTAGAGAACACATCCTGGAACTAGTCGATGAGCTTGTTCAGCTCTTGGTTATGCAATGGTGACAAGTAATCTTCCTGCTGCACCAACTTGTGGTCCTGTTTTTCAGGAGATACCTCAGTCCACCTCTTTAAAAAATTGACATGATACAGCTGACTCTTGTAAATGATACTTGCAGTTAGCACTGAGCACCGGCGGAGCACCTTATCGCCTCGCTGTAATGTGAGTGGCTGTGCTGGCCGGTCATATGTTTATGCTGTTCGTCCACACAATAAAAGGGGGGTTGCTGGAATCTTGTTTTCAGCAGGTAAAGTGAGGAAGTATCCCCAGGTCCATGTTGCCTGCCCGCGATTTCCACAGGTGTACAGTGGGGCAGGTTAAACAGACTCTGAGACAGCAGAGAAGTGCAGAGTGGTGCACGTTCATTAAGTGATTTTTTTTGCGGTCGAGGTTCAGCCATGCCAAGCCTGGAAGCGAGGAAGCCGAGGAGGGCGGTCAAGCTTTGGCAAGTCCTTCTTTGCAGTTTTCCCTGTTTCCGGGAGTCTCAGAACCACTCTGTGTTTGGAAGGGTAGAGCAGAGAGAAAAAAAGAGGAGCATGCATCTGGAACGTAAGAGGCTTTAAATTCTCCAGGGCTCTGGCTGCAAGACATTAGAGTGTCACCTGGGAATCGAACTAGCGATCTCCAGATGATAGGGCGAGCACTTAATGTTTGCAGCTATTCTAAATAGTCACTCACTGTCAGCACACATACATGGAGTGGAAAGGTAAACCCGGGCTGCCTCGGCCAGAGCTGGTAACTAATCCTTATTTCTCTTTCATAAGAGAAATAATTTTCGTTATTATTTTTGTGATAATGGTTTTAATCTTTTTATTCTCTCCAAAGTAAGGCTTGAGGTGAGGGTCCACTTATAGAGTTAGCTACTGCTTTTGCCTTTGACACTTAGATTATTCACGCCATGTTCTGGCACAGTTCTGTAACGTGATTTTGGAACATTGCAAATTTGAAATTTTTTAGAGAGACTTTGCTGCAGACTGGTGATGTGACAGTCGACTTTTTTTGTATTTTGCGTCATCACAATAGTATCGGTTTTTGTGATTGGGTAGTTGAGAGACAACCAACATATAAAATTTCAGTGATTATTGGCTTATTCCGATCAGAGAATCCTTAATTAATTATTGTCTTGAATTTTTCTCCAATTCTGAGACAACAAATTAGGGGACAAATCCGTGTTCTGCATTCATGATTGGTTAAAATAGTTCAGTGGTTCTCATTAGTTCTCATTCGTGATTAGTTAAATGCTTTATTATGTATAAAATGGGGAGACAATGAGTGACCCTTCCTCAGCCAGAGACTCAGTGGATGAAAGTAAAGACGGGGGAGAGAGAGAGTTGTTCTTGCAGAGTTTAGCATTCAGGAACATTTCAGTTACATTTCCCTCCTGGAAACGAACAGAAACACAACGTAGGGCAACCGTACAGAAAAATAGATTCATTCCTAACAGTCTTTTGCAATAATAATGTTTTTCCTATTTAATTAATTATTAGGTTCATTAGGGTACAAAGTTCACACACACACACACACACACACACACACACACACACACACACACACACACACACACACACACACATTCATATTGAAAATTCATTCTGAATTTGGTCAGACTTTTCCTTATCCAGACTGTTTTATCTCGATTTTTCATGAACTATTAGGATCCCTGTAAGCACACCTTGTAACATTTCTCTCTCTCTCTCTCTCTCTCTCTCTCTCTCTCCCAGGTTCAGAGGAACTTCTGTCTGACACTGTGTAATTTCAACATTCCTGATGAGTTGGAGTTCCAGTATCACCGAGTCAACATGCTCCTATTGAAGATCCTGAAGCCAGCACGTCAGGACGAGTCCATCCAGCACATCGCCGTGCACCTCTGCAACGCCCTCGTCTGTCAGGTTGACAACGACCACAAAGAGGCTGTTGGCAAGATGGGCTTTGTTAAGGTGTGTTCCTAATGAGCAGTTCTTTGTTTGAGGCCTCTCTGGCGGGCCAATCATACTGGGAGGGGTTTTCATGTTATGCCAGACATAGTAGATGAACCCTGGTTCAGTTGAGAACACATCCTTAAATATCCCTAACCTCCAGCAGCTCGTTCAGCTCTTGGTGATGTGACGATATTGGTTCCTATCCTCTCTGCACCAGTTCACGAAACTGGGCTTTGGGGGATAGAGAGTAGCGAGAGGTGAGATGCACAGTAATGGTTCCATCCACTTTTTTAACAGATTCACACAATAAAACTCAGTGCACTTTTTCCTTACCTGGTTGTCGCAGTCTGTAGTCCACTGGATTTACTTGTTCTGCTATGGTGTAGGGTCCTTGCCACTGGGGAAAATTACAGGTGGTGCTGGGGAAAAATTGGAGCACTTGATTGCCCAACTGGAATTCCCTTGTGGTGTTTCTTAGACGGCAAAGAGAACATATATATTGGAGCAGCTGGGTCCAGATCCCTTGTTCACTACTCGCCGCAGCATCTTCTTCAATGCCTGGCTTACCTTGGTCTGTGAGGAGCTCCTTAAACAGACCCACGCAGCTGAAAAACCATAACAGGTCCCTGGTGATGTTTTGCCATCAGAGCAGCACTGCTTTGGGATATCACATAAGGTAGACTACTATGACGAAGATGTATTTATGGCCTTTCGCTGATTTTGGGCGCAGCACAATGGGATCTATTTGATGCGCTTGGAATGGGTTGCTAATGATGGTCAAGGGAATTAGCGTGGGTAAGGTCTTCTGGCGAATCCCATCTCTAATCCTTTCGGTCGTATACTTTGCTCCGAGGTGGCCACCAAGCGGATGCGAGTCTGCTTGGTGCATGATGGTGTTCACTTTTCCCTGGGGCACCGCCAGCAGATTTTACAGTTCATTACTACTATCAGTGTGATAATACAAGAATAATTTTTGCGCTTGGGTGGGTCTGCCTTGTCGACTTCTCTGTCTCTGTTTTCCACACCTGGCTCCAGCAGTGTTTTAAGTAGCTTCTTGCTCTAACTAGGCGAAATTTCCATTTTGCCTCACCTACTGGGACATGAAGGAATGAGTTGGAGTGAGAGTTAGCCACACCTTGAGTCCTGGTTCAGTGGATTAAACATCCTTAAAATGATCCATCAGCTCATTCAGACTGGGAGGGGCGGTCACACGATGGCACACCCACTGGGGTGACTGAAGTGCAAGCTAAAGTTGCTGCACTTTCTGTGTCCATGAGCGCAGAAAGTGGGGCTGATTATCCCAAAACCCCTGGGCGAATGCAGACTTGGGTAGAATGTCTCTCTCGGGAGGTTTTCTTTTCTCCTGGCTGAGGGAGAGCATCAAAAGTGTGCATTCTAGTGTCCACCATATCCCGCAGAAAGGTACCATTGTCCAGTCCATGACAAGCCCACTCCCCTTTTTACCATCTGTCTTGTTCCACTGTCCTCTGGCAGATGCACATCCCTTCCTAAACGCAGTGGGCTCTGCTGTGGATGCCTGCAGCCCCTGGACGAGCTGCTGTAGAAGCGTCTGTTGTCAGATGCTTGTTTATAATAGATGTTTGAGGCACTGATCCAGGGTGCTCTGAGCCTCTGGGTCCAGTCCACCTGATGGGAGTCAGAGAGTTAATTTGCATAAAAAAGTGCTCTTTTATTAATCTGAAGTAATAACATCACTTTTGCACTCACACAAACACATGTCACTTGGTGTTGAAGTACTGAAGAAGGGTGTCTTGTGTAAAGCACGCAGTCTCGGAGTTGTTGCCAATAGCTGTGGTCAGGCAAGGTTCGCAGACGAGTTAAGCTGGACAAGGTGGAATGCGAAAGAGCTGAGAAGATGCTGGTGGTGGCTCTGGCTCAGGGAATTACCAGATTGCTCGGAGTCTGTGGAGAGAAGACTGAGGCTGCCAGACTCAGCGAGTTAGGGCAGCCCGCCCCTTTGTTGTACACAGTGGAGCTGTTCATGGTACTGAACGCATGTTGTGCGCTTTTTTCCTCGATTGGGCGCGGAGTTTTCAAATCGTAAGAAGCATCGACTGTAAGCCTGACATCACAATAGGAAATTAGATTTATTCTGTTGTTATGGGTCATATTACTATTTAGTAAAACCAATTTAAGTAGTCATTTATTTGTCATTCGTTTCTCATTTATTTTGGTAGTTACTCTCAGATACTGGTCACTTGCTCCACATAGTGTTTAATGTGGTAGTGGAAACTTCTCTAAATTAGCTTCATTTAAAACTCAAAGGTGTCTTAAAAATTCAGGGTGTGATACACTATAATGCTAGTTGTATATGTATTAAAGTTTGCTTATTTAGAGGAGAGTACTGGTTCACTGATGCCAGTTTTGTTCCTTACATTTTGTATGCAGACCATGTTGAATTTAATACAGAAGAAGCTGCACGACAAACTGGTGAGTGTGGAAGTGCAGGATATGAATTATAAATATTATTGTTATAAATATATTAATACATTAACAAGTAATGATTGGTGGTTTGTTGTCTAATTGGATGATGATGGTAATGTGTGTGTGTGTGTGTGTATGTTTTTGTTCTTAATGTGATCAGGTGATGGAGTTCTCATGGAGTGCGTTGTGGAACATCACAGATGAAACGCCGGATAACTGCCAGATGTTCCTCAACTGCAGCGGAATGAAACTATTCCTGGATTGCTTAAAGGTACCAAACCGGTTCTAAAAACACATCTGGGAAAACAAGACTATGTTGATGCCCCCCGTTATGAGTTGACTTCTCACGTGTGTGTGTGTGGGTGTGTGTGTGTGTGTGTGTGTGTGTTCTTACCTCAGGAATTTCCAGATAAGCAGGAGCTGCACCGTAACATGCTGGGGCTGCTGGGTAACGTGGCTGAGGTGAAGGAGCTCAGACCTCAGCTTCTCACCAGCCAGTTCATCACCGTCTTCAGGTGCTCCACCTCTACACCTCCCTCTTCATTATAATCTCTATCTTATGACTTTCATTATTCCTACACATGGTGTAAAATATGTCTCTGAAGATGGACGAGCGATAACGGTCACAACCTCTTGTTAGACAGCTGAAAACCATGAAACGTAATTTATAAACACTTTTTTTCCTTAACCTGTTGGAGAGCAAGGCGGACTGGATCGAGGTGTCGTATAACGCCTGTGGAGTTCTGTCCCACATCATGTTCGACGGTCCTGACGTGTGGACCGTGGAGAACCCTAAACGAGAGATGGTCATGGACAAAATGTGGGACGCCATCCAGAGCTGGGACGTCACCTCGCGCCGAAACATTAACTATTGGTGTCTGTGTGTATTCAACCAGTGAATTCTAGTACAGCTTCTATTGTGTCTTTGTTTCTATAGTGATGGCTCTTTGTAACAGTCAGGGGTAAAGCCGCAACTTTACGCCCTCTTCAAGACTGGACGCTGCTTTGCAGGTTCTTGTTTTTTCCTGCATTTTATTTTTATTGTATTAAGAGGACAGAGAGGCCGGTGAGGGAGCGAGTGTACATCACTTCTGTACCTTAAATGAAACAGGAACTAACTGAAAGTCAGAATCATTAAATGTAACTATAAACAGATAAACATTTTTTTTCTTTGTTCTTCTTGGCTTCCATTATGTTGCATTAAATGTAACATATAACACACTTGGAAAAATCATCAACTTCAGAGTGATAACAGTGACTTTCCTTTTCACACCACACTGGCATTGATTAGTTTTCTCTGATAGTAGTTTATTAATAACTTGTTATTTATGGATATGATCTCTCTCTCTCTCTTGTTCAGGTCGTTCGAGCCTATTCTGCGTCTCCTCCCTTAGGGTATATCTGTCAGTCAGCACTGGGCCACCTGGGCTCTTTACAACCTGGTCTCTGTGTATCGTAAGTGCGCACACACACACACACACACACACACACACACACATATATATGTAAATATTTTATACATTATATATTTATATACACTACATTGCCAGCCCCCACACAACCCCCCCCTTCCCCCCCAGTTCCGGAAACGTCTCATATTTCAAAACACTCGCAAACTAAATAAAATTTTCCCATAAGAAATAATGGAAATTCTAATTGTTTGTTCTACAGCCCAAATAAAGAAATACATACAAATAATTAATACAAAATATGATAAAAATATTTTGTATTAATTTTTTTTTATTAAAAAAAAATAATAATAATATTATGGGCCAGGGGTAGTTCAGTGGTTAAGGCATTGGACTACAGTTCGGAAGATTCCAGGTTCAAACCCCACAACCAAGTTGCCACTGTTGGGCCCTTGAGCAAGGCCCTTAACCCTCAACTGCTCAGATGTATAATGAGATAAAAATGTAAGTCGCTCTGGCTAAGAGTGTCTGCCAAATGCCTAAATGTAAATGTAAATAAAGTAAAAGTAGAACAAATTAACCTGCACTTTACCTTTAAAAAAGTACAAATAAATCCCAACAGATAAGTGTTTCCAATTATGCGCACAGGCACTGTGTGTGTGTTTTCCTCTCTCTTGCTGACTGTGTGTGTTATGTGTGTGTAATTTGACAACGTGTCGGTTGTGTGTGAGTGAAGCACCCCCTCTCTGCTTCACACACACACACACACACACACACACACACACACTATAAAGGCAAGAGAGAGAGAGAGTGAACCGGCACGTTGTCAAATTACACGCGCGTACACACATAACACACACTCCGCAGCGCAAGAGAAAGAAAAACACACACACACACACACAAATGTTAACATTCATAAAACAGGAAAAAAAACTTTATTGCACTTTTATTACACAGTTGGCTGCGCAAGAGAGAGAAAAACACACACACATAACACACACACTCAAACACTGACACAAAGATGAGAGAGAGACTGTGTGTGTCTGTGTGTGTGAGCCGCGCGGTGTCAAATTACGCACACGCAGACACATAACACACACTCTGCAGCGCAAGAGAAAGAAACACACACACACACACACACGGATGTTGATTATACCAGTAAGAGACGAGCACTAAGACCCAGCAGGGGAGATGATGACCCGCAGCGGAAGAGAGAGAAAAACCGTTGGCTCAGTTGTGATCACGTGACGCTCTGCGTCAAATCAAAAAGCGCATGCTTTATACATGATACTCGGTCCTCGTAAACCAAGACAACTCGTTTTCCAAATCAAAATTTATTAAAAATCTTTGCTCGTCTTGCAGAGCACTCGTAAACCACGTTACTCATAATCCGAGGTTTTACTGTATAAAATTAAGCACCTAGGCATGCAGACCGCTTCTACACACATACACAAATGGGGCGGGGCCTGTACCTCTTCCTCCCAGAGGATTTTCTTATTGTTGATGAAAAGAATGGAGATTCTAAACCTTTCTGTAAAAGTCTTGATCTCTTTACAGTGTAATAAATATTCTAATATTATACAAAGAGCAGATATTTGAATATTTGCTGCATAAATAAATGTAAAGACCAACATCTGACAGTGGAAAGATAATAGAGATATGTATTGTTTTTAAACAAATGGTTCCTCTGGTTAATTTGTGTTTAATTCTCCTTCTCCCGTCTGTCTGTCTGTCTGTCCTTCTCCCGTCTGTCTCTCTGCAGCGAACAAATACTGTCCATTATTAGTAAAAGAAGGAGGTATTGCATTGTTAAAGAGACTTCTCGAACTGGAGTCTTCTCATCTGGACACAAAGACCATGGCACGGTATACACACACACACACACACACATGCTTGCTTACAACAAATTGATTGGTGATGGAGAAGTGTGAGAACTTTAAGGAGGATCCGATGGACACCAGCAGGTAAGCAGTGAAGAGCAGGAGATCTCCGGCTGCAGCGTCCGGTCCACCTTCAGACTCTCAGCGGGACGCCGCGACTACAGGAGGCTAATGAAGCTAGCGCACCACACCCACTCCCAATCTGTTCCACTTCATCCAGGATTTCTCAGTCTCCTCTCTACTCTATGCATCTGTGTGTGTGTGTGTGTGTGTGTGTGCGCGCGTCTTTTGGACTTGGAGGATCAGGACAGGCACTCATCCCCGAATACACACTCCTGTAAAAATAAAAATGACAGTACACACAAGGGAGATGGCTCACAGGAGTTTGTGTGTGTGTGTAACTTTTTCCTATTTTCTTTTGCACTCAATGAACAGTGTTCATATCACCCCTTTTCATTTTTGAGTGTTTTGTTATCAGGTCTACTGGTTAATGTGTGTGTGTGTGTGTGTGTGTGTGTGTTATAAAGAAGAAAGTTCTTATGTTTGGGAGCACAAAACAAGGACAGACCGAAATGCTGCCACTCACTATGTGTGTGTGTGTGTGTGAGATGCCACACTTTTGAATGTCTGTGAACAGTTTAGGGCTTGAACATGCACACACACACACACACACACACACACACACTCCTCCTTGTAAACAAGACTGCCTTTTTTCTGTGTTTTTATGACACTCCGGTGATACTCGCACTCTTCGTAAAAAAAAAAAGATTTAATCCAAGTTCGAGCGTGGGAGTGACGTTAATAACGCTTTATTTTCACTTTAACATCAACAATTAATTTTTCTTTTAAATCTTGTATGGAAGGACGTGTGTGTGTGTGTGTGTGTGTGTGATTTTCAGGATAAATGACTCGTTAAATCCATATTGCTTCATATTTTATTAAATAAATCATGCATTTATACTTCATTTTATGCCCTCTGGTGAAAGGCTGTGATAACGTCTGGAAACCAGTCAACCCAAAGGAAGTAATAATAAGTTGGTATTTTTTTATTAGTTCTTTAAAAGAAACATTACATGTACTGTATATACTCAAGTTTAATTCTGAACAGGAAAGTGAGAAACAAGGTCGCCAACGTTATCCCAGCCATTAAATTTTGCCTAATGAACATGATTCATGCAATAAAAGTGCAATAAAGGTTTGTTTTTTCCTGTTTTATGAATGTTAAACAATTCCAAGTACAGTATAGATCACGGAGATGACGGAGATCCACGTGCATCTACTGAAGCGCCGAGCGAATCAGTCACGTGACTACGGCCAACGCGCGGCCTCGGTTTGCATCGGTCACGTTACCCTCTGGGAACCGACACTTCGCTGAAGCGAGGCTTTATTTCGAACCGACTCTTAGAGTTAGTGATCATTATTAAACTCTGAGTGGCTTGGTATAGTTTGTAGCGCGCGCCGCTGGTGCTCGTGCAGCGTTAACTGAGGTAAAATTCCGCCGAGCGGTTGGATGTGAGTTAAACACCAGCTGGACTCCAGTAACCAGAACATTTACTTACATTTACATCAACGGCTCACAGTTTAAACTTTAACGGCGAATTTACATCAAAGTGTCACTGTTTTTAAACCCTCAGCGGTGACAAAGTTACGGGTCGTTTACAGGTAACGTAAAACAGCACAGTTACACTTTCTCATAATTATTGGCACCCTTGGGGGAAAAAAAAAAAACTGACATGAGCTGAGTGAAATGTTGAAGCTAAATCTGTGTGTAGAGTTTTATTGTAATGCTGTGTTGGTTTTATATGTTTATGCTAATTAGTGCACTTTTATTTGTGTGTATGTCACTGTAAAAAACGTTCGTAATTCTAACAGTAAAATACTGTATA
Source organism: Channallabes apus (assembly GCA_030522415.1). Classification (NCBI taxonomy): domain Eukaryota; kingdom Metazoa; phylum Chordata; class Actinopteri; order Siluriformes; family Clariidae; genus Channallabes; species Channallabes apus. Next base: position 1,521,127 of record CM060106.1, on the reverse strand, counting down.
AATGCTACAGAATAAAACCGTATTTCACAAAACTTGGGATAACCGTAGAATTTACAGTGAAAAACTGTAATTAATTTTACAGAGTAAGACCTTAAATTTAACAGTTAAAAACATATGAAAATATGGTTTATTGCAGTAAAATTTATGATATACTGTATTTATAAAAAGGAAACTCTCAGAGAAGGTATTTGTTACTAATATCATGAAGCATCAGTTTATATTTTACTAAACCTTTGTTGATAGAGTTTAAACCTCAGAAAAATATCTGCTCTGTAAAAAATAAACTTTAAAATTTTACGGTAAAAAACTGGCAGCTGTGATTGACAGAAATTTACCATAAAAAATATGGTAGCAACACTATTGTTTATACGGGACTGAACTCATTATACTGTATATTTTACGGATATTAATAGTTTTTTCTACGGTTTATATCCGTCTAATTTACATTAACCGAGGACTTCAAATTAGTGAATGCTATTCCACCCTTTGATGACTGTGGCGAGGACAGCCGCTAGCACGCGCCACTTCACCCGCCGCCACCGACAGCCTTAGATTGTCTGTCCAAAAAACTGTCCACCCTGACATTTGTATATTTGATTTTGAGAATTTAAATATTGTTTTGCTGTCTTTATTAAAGAATACATGGGACCATGCTGATGTCCGAGTCTTGAATAACTTTTGATGGGTTTTGATGATTTGATTTAGGTTTGTATTCATCAATTAGTATAAAAGTCCTCTTAATAGTTTATTAACAGTAAAATCCGAATGCTTAGCAATGTAACCTCTATCTCTTTTAGCTCCAGCTAGTGGGATAAAATGATGCTTTCACAGAATTGCTGAATGAATTCACTGTGGTTATTCATAATAAAACAAATAGTCCAACAACAACGACAGCAATTGCATAGCAAGCATGGTAGTGTAGCGGTTAGCACTGTAGCCTTCCACCACCATGGTCCGGGTTCGATTCCCGGCCAGGCTCGATTCCCATCTCTGTGTGCATGGAGTTTGTATGTTCTCCATGTGCTTGGTGGGTTTCCTCCAGGTGCTAGTCACCCCCCCAATATATAGGATAAAGTTGTATAGACGATGGGTGAGAGTGTGTGAGTACTGAGCTGTAAAAAAGATGGAAATAAACCGTTATTATTACAACATAAATCTTTAAATTAGACAGTTCTGAGCTGTAAAAAACATGGTTATGATCCGTATTTATTACAATGTAAACCCTGGAATTTGGCGGGAATAAACAGTTTTTATAACAACATAAACATGTTAATTAGACAGTTATAAACCGTAAAAAAAAAAATTTAAATCTGTAAAAAAAATTTACGGTTAACTTCTGACAATCACAGCTGCCATTTTTTACCGTAAAAATTTACGGTTTATTATTTTTTTCGCAGTGCAATAACGGTGCTACCGTATTTTTTATGGTAGAATTCTGACAACCACAGCTGCCGTTTTTTTACCATAAAATGTACTATTTATTTTTTACAGTGGTGGAGGAGTGTCAAAACTATTGGCACCTGCACTATTAATATTTGGTCTTTTGTTCCTCCGATTATGTCATAAAAATAAAACTCTGAGGAAGATTTAACACATTGTTAGTTTAGTTATTTTTGTTTTTGTTGCTTCATAGCTAATCTAATTGTTTTATAATAATAGCAACTGAAATAACAAACAAATCACACGATAAGGAATTTGCTGTAAAATAAAACTTAAAGGTTGCAGATTTGAAAATGTGTATCAATACAGTAATCAATATTATTCATACAACTATATAATAAAGGCTGCCAAAATGTTTTGATGATACAAAAAAGGTCAGAAATTGATCCTGTATTTTTCTTTTGCTCTACACAGTGTGTACATATAACCTGGATAATTCATTTATGCAGTGTAATCATGTTTAGTAAATTAAGCGTAATGAGTGAATTAATTCTTTAGGCTTTGAGTCTGTGACGCCTGAGATCGGAGCGCACCGTCACTCTCTTCTCCATCGCTGTAATTTTTGACCTCTGACCCCAAAATTTTGCGTCACCATGGCAAACCAATTTCTGGACGAGCCGGAGAGCCTGATGTCCCTGTGCACCGTGTTTTGTCTGAAGAACCTCAGGAGAACCATGTGCTACACGGGGAGGAGGAACAGACTGTGCCTGCGTCCCGACATCATCTTACCCAGCGAGATCCTCGACAAGCTCTTTAACATGTACGTACACACGCACAGATGTGGATAACGACACCACACACACACACACACGGCTCCAGATGAAGAGTGTCTCTTGCATCATCTCCTAATCACTGATCTGAATTTGCTTCTTTGATTAGTAACTAATAAATAACAAGCCATTGTAGTGTTATAAGAACTTAATACTACATTATTTTATTATTTTATTAGCTGTGTACTTAGTACACTACGCATTATTATTGAAATAAAAATTTTAAAGGATTTTTTAAAATTACTATTAAGCATTAATAACATGTTTTTCTTAGATAAATTTTTACATTTTTTATTAATACTTAAAGCGGTATAGAAGATGAATGAATGAATAATCAGTAATCTTAATGTTTTTAATAATATGTTTTAGTAATATGTGGATTCGAGACAGGACTAAACTATTAGCTCATTTTGTGATGTCACTACATTTTATATTACATCATATCATATTTTATATTGATTTTAAGTATAGGAATTCAGTAATTATTATAGTTTTACATAGAATAGGTTTGTTTAAATAATAACATGTAACCCTTGTGTCTTGATTCTAAAACTGACAGCTATTACAGGACATTATATTTTGTTGCCCCCTAGTGGTTAAGTGATACAAGTAATATGTTTAATCCTATTAACCCTTGAACCTGATACTGTACGGAGATGGGGAAGATGATCCTGTTACGTATCGCGATTCTTTTGTGTAGAAATTCATGTATAGGCACACTGACTCCAAAATAAGTTTTTAATTCATTTTTAATTTGCATACACTTGCATTTGAGTTGGTAAATTGTTGCAGTTCCTCTTTAATCAAACACATTACAGATGGCACGTTATCCTGTGTGGTAAGAGCAAATTGTTTGATAAGTCTGTTTAGAAATTTCACAAAATCAAATTGTAATATCGAATCAGGATGTTTTTTATATTGTGATACTTACATTGTAATATTTCTGTCGCCCTTTGTGAAAGCTTCTCAAGGTCTTTTCAGGACAAAGTAACTAAACCTGATCTGGAAGCTTTTATTTTCTCTCTCAAGCAGCCTGTTCCCCAGCCGTTGTCTCCATCGTGGAAGATTTTTGAACCAGTTTCTGTTCAGACACTATTGCTAAACTGAAACCATCTTTTTCTCCATATGATCTTATTCATCCTAGATTTTTAAGACAAATCATTGATTCGGTTGGACCAGGCCTAGTGTCCTTTTTTAACAAATGCCTCTCAACAGGCGTGGTTCCTACTAATTTGAAAGTGGCTACTATCACTCCTCTCCTAAAGAAGCCATCACTCGATCCGTCTGTTTTAAAAAATTATCGTCCTATCTCCGTTTTACCATTTGTGAATAAGGTCTTGGAAAAGATTGTGTTTTTTGAACTTCAATCCTTTCTTGGTTTAAACAGTCTATTTGAGCATTTTCAATCTGGTTTTAAGGCGGCCCACAGTACTGAATCAGCTCTTTTGAGAGTGTTAAACGACATCTTTTTAAAAGTAAAAGTAGGAGATTTTTCCTCATCGACTGCTTCTTTTCCCTGTGGTCTTCCACAAGGCTCTGTGCTGGCTCCCACTCTATTCTCATTGTACATGCTACCTCTGGGCTCCATTTTTAGGAAACATGGGGTATCTTTCCACTTTTACGATGACGACACGCAAATTTACTTACCTTTTAAGAAAAATGATGGCTTGGCCATGACTACCTTGATATCCTGTTTAGATGAAGTTAAATCTTGGTTATCTCATAACTTTTTATCCCTGAAAAGAAAACTGAGCTGATAGTCTTTGGCCCATCGGAACACATGAAGGCCCCTGATCTTGATCTGGGTCCTCTATCAGCTTTTAGATCCTCTCAGGTTCAGAATTTAGGTTTCCTGTTAGATGATACACTAAAACTTGAGAAACAAATCTCTACCGTGGTTGGATGTAGCTTTTATCAGCTCCGTACGCTCGCAAAGATTAAACCTTTTCTCACTGATAAGACACTAGAGATGGCCATTCATGCCTTCATTACAACCCGCCTTGATTATTGCAACTCTCTTTATTATGGTGTTTCTAAAGCTCAAATCGCCCGTCTTCAAATAGTTCAGAAAGCTGCTGCTAAATTTCTTTTGAAAAAGAAAAAAAGGGATCATGTGACTCCGCTTTTGGCTGCCTGTTCAATTCAGTATTCATTTAAAAATTTTACTATTTGTTTTTTAATCATTACACCAGCAAGCACCCATCTACTTATCTGAATTGCTGCACCATCAGACCCCCATGAGAAGTTTGAGATCCTGCGACCAGAACCTCCTCTTAATCCCACACTCCAGACTTAAGCGTAGAGGTGATTGTGCTTTTTCGATTATTGGGCCTCGTCTCTGGAATGACTTTGACCATTTGATATTCGAACTGCTCCTAGTTTGACTATTTTTAAATCCCTTTTAAAAACCCACCTGTTTTCCCTGGCCTACTAGGCGCTACTGTGCCTATTACGCTTTTGTGTGTATCGTGTACTTTTAGCCTTTTATGATGTTATGATGTGGATGTTCAGCACTTTGGTCAGTCTCACGGCTGTTATACATGTGCTTTATAAATAAACTAAACCTAAACCTACTTACAAAATGACGATACAGAAAGAATCAGTACCTGGGTATCGTGATCATATCGTACCGGCCGGCCCCTGGTGATTCTCGTCCCTAACATTTAATGACATAAATTTTTTTCATAATAAGATTTTTAATTGCTATAATACTCATTTTTCTTTTTCTTTGCTGTAACAAATTAGTGACAAGTCAATTTGTTATTATAACATGTTAATAAGTAGCAGTGTTGTATTAATACCTTAATATGTTTATTGATTGTTAATCCTTCATTAGCCCTACATTAATCCTTCATTAGCCCTACTTTTGTCACCTTATGGACGTTACACCGTCCCCATCTCAGTCAGAGACAGCGCTGCTTTCGATCACGTGATCCGCCTGGTTCCTGTGCTGCAGGTACATGGAGCTGGTGCACACAGACAGTGAGTTCGAGCCTCAGGAAGGTTTCTTTCAGCTCTTCAGCGACCCGCACAGCACCCGCCTGAGCCGACTGCACCTCAGAGAGGACGTCGTACGAGACAGTGACCTCGAGGCCATCGGGAAACAGGTGCACACACACATACATACAGCACCATTTATTGGTTATTTATTGGGTAATTTTTTAATTATTTTATTTTCATTTCATGAAAATTCTCACTTAAAATTACTTTTATTCAACAAGCAAGTTTTTTCTTGATTAGAAATGACACGCCCTATCCCATGTGTTATCTCCCAGAAGATAATAAGATGATGTACAAGAGGCATCGTTGCGGAAAAAAATAATCTTTTATTTACATTTGAACAAAAAGTGGCATGTCCAAAATTATTCATAAAATGTCACAGTCTATGGGAAAAGTGCGGCTCCCTATGGCTTTAGAAAATAAATAAAAATCATTTAAATTAATCATAAATCTTTTTTTATTTATTTATTAGTTTTTAATGTAATATTAAATTTGACGATTATGGTGATCTTGTACCATGAAAAAATAAAATGTTTTATTGATGTTTTATTGTGTAATTTATTTATTGAGCTTTTCAAGCTCTGGTTTTATTCGGGTTGACCGCTGACTGCTCGCTCCAGTACACGCAATAAAAGCACATGCCATTTTTGTTTTGCTGCAGGTGGATAATTTAAGTTTGGGTTTTTTATGTATCATAAATACAAGGAAGACTCAAATAGACATTGAGTATTTTATTTGAAAGTAACCTTCAACCCAGCGTCACTTCAAAATGTTTTTGTGCAGAAATTAAATTAGTTTTTCTTTGTAGCAGTTCATTGATTTCATGCTCTATAGTTTTTTTATACATAGCATAATGGTAAACCCCCCCCCCCCGATATATGCAGTCTTATCTTAATTTTAGATAAAGGGTTTTGTGGCTCCCGGTGTTTTCCTTTCTGTGGGAAACGGATCCAAATGGCTCTTTGAGCATTTAAGGTTGCTGACCCCTGGTCTAGGTGAATTATACCATCACGGACCAGTATGATCTCAGGATGTTATGGATGCAGAATAGGTTCAGCCATGGAGCGGCCTTAAACTTATGGCAAAAAAAAATCATGGAAAAAAAATCATATTGAGTGACATCACATTAAAAGAGATAATCTTCAGTGATGTCACATTGAGTAACATTTTAGTTTGATGCTTTTTGAAGGTCTTGACAAAAAATCTCTCCATTCTAAAATTGTCACAATGGTAGTAGTATGTCCCCTTTAAATGCATGTGCCCGCTGTGCCCACTGTCTCTCTGGTGTGACCAGGGGCCATGTGGGGGTGCGGCGTGGACGGTGCATGGTGCTCATTCGCTTGCATTTCACTAGAACCAGGAAATCTGAGCAGATCACTCCAGTCCTTGGGCCCTTACACTGGCTTCATGTAACATTTAGGATAGATTTTTTAATTCTTTTACTCGTACGTTTTTCTCCACTCAGATCGTTAGGATCGAGTCAGTTGGAAATACCAAAAGGGTTCACACAAAACAAGGGGAGTCGCTTTTAGCTATAATGCTGCCCGCAGTTGGAACCAGATCCAGAAGAGATCAGATGAGCTAAAAAAACATTAGTCACATATAAATCTAGACTCAAAAATCATCTGTTCAGCTGTGCATTTATTGTATGAGCTCTGTGCTACGTCCGAACCAACTGCACTTTTTTTTTCTGTTTATCTCGTATTTTTAACTGTTTTATTTTGATTATATATCACATTTTAAAGTTTCAAAAGTTTATTTTAAATTGAGTTTTAAATCATTAAATTTTTTTTTATTGATGTTATTTCTGAAGTAGTACGCTCTGGTCCCATCCCAATGAGACGTGGCGACATAGCTTACAGCAGGTTATAGTCGCTGAACCGCTGGATGTCCAGGTGGTGCTCCGAAAATAATGTGGGCTTCATAGATAATTGGAAGACCTTTGAGGGCAAAGCTGGCCTGTTAGGGCGGGACGGTGTCCATCCCACTCGGGAAGGTGCTGCTCTCACTAGAACCAGAAGATATGAGCACATCACCCCTATCCTATCTTCACTGCATTGGCTCCCTGTGAAATTTCGCATTGATTTTAAAATACTACTCTTGACATATAAAGCATTAAATGGTCTCGCGCCGCAGTATCTGAGCGAACTGCTAGTGTCTTACGATCGGCCACGCCTACTTCGGTCAAAGGATGCAGGCTGCTTGTCAGTACCGCGTATTATGAAAACTACAGCTGGGGGCAGAGCTTTTTCTTACAAAGCCCCAAAATTATGGAATAGTCTTCCAAATAGTGTTCGGGACTCAGACACAGTCTCAGTGTTTAAGTCTAGGCTAAAAACCTATTTATTTAGCCAAGCATTTTTATAAATAGATTTGCCATAAGGTAAAGGAGCAGATCTGGGGGACTCATGGACGTAGAGTATTATGGTGAACTGGTATGTTTAGATGCTGTCTTCCTCACTCTCATTTGATCACTCAGGTTTGTTGACGGTGAGGTGATTGTTTGCTTTACATCTCAGTTCCCCCTCATGTTTGTGTTTCCTTCTGGCTCTCCCTTTTAGTTATGATGTCATAGTTAGTCCTGCCGGAGTCCCTGCTTGCACTCTACAGTAAATATACATTCACATTAGACATTGTGACTGTGACCATACCTAACTGCCATCTCTCCTCCTCTTTTCTTCCTCCCCCTCTTTCTCTTTCCTCTCTCCCCCTGTCTCCCCCTTTCACTCTTTCTCTCTCTCTCTCTCTGTCGAGCTACACATGTGGTTCCTGAGCTGCCAGTGATCCAGACTCCCTCTGCCCTCCGGACCTGTCTGATCCATCCTGGTGCCCCGTTTCTGGTTGGAGGTCTCGTCACATGGATGCCCCGTGTGTCTCTTTGGGATGCGTCTGGTGTCTGGGGATGATTCTCTCTACTTAGAAGATGGTTCTGGACTCGACTGGTGTTGTCAGCTGTTTCTCTGAGGACTTGACAATTCGATAGTTCAGGACTGGAACTTTCTACAAGTCTATCTGAGTCTCCAATAACTACTGGACTCCATTTTAACATCAATTAATATCAACTATTATAGCTGAACTGCTGCCACCTAACACACTGTATAAATGCAGATCATTTCCTGCTATCTGTTTCACCCAGATGAGGATGGGTTCCCTGTTGAGTCTGGTTCCTCTCAAGGTTTCTTCCTATTACCATCTCAGGGAGTTTTTCCTTGCCACTGTCGCCCTCGGCTTGCTCACCAGGGACTATCTGAACATTTTGATTCATACACATTCACATTCCATACAAACTTAAATAATTCTTTTGATTTTGTAAAGCTTCTTTGAGACAATGATGATTGTTAAAAGCGCTATACAAATAAAATTTAATTGAATTGAGTTATTTCATTTTATAATTTATTATTTTCTTCTCTTTTATGAATTACCATTGTGTATGAAATGCTATACAAATAAGCTTGCCTTGCCTTGCAATTATATTTTATTATTTTATAAATATTTTAATCATCCATCATCTCAGGTGCGTCTCATTTGGGCTGTAACATATAAGTGTCATTTTTCAGGATCTGACGGAGCTCCACCTGACGAGCTGTAATCACCTTAGAGTCCGAAGCCGCCGCACTCTACGCAACTTCCGCCACTCACTCGTGTCCCTCAGCCTCTTCGGCTGCTCTAAAATCTTCTACGGCAAAAAAACTGACTTCTCATTCCAGGGCTTCAGCAGGCTGTGCAAGTTGAACGTTGGCAGTCTGCATCTGCCCAAGGAAGTGGACCTTGAAGCTCTGCTGAAGCCTCTGGACAATCTCAGAGCTTTGGACCTGTCCTCAACTTACCTGCCCCGCCCCGCCTTCCTGGCACAGTGGAGGGAACAGCTGACCTCGCTGGTGCTCTACAATGTGGATCTGAACGAGGAGCTCATCACCACCGTCCTGCACATGAGCCGACTGAGGTGAGGAGATCAAGTATGTTTATTCAGCACAAAGTACATCTGCTTTATTTATTTACAAACAAAAATGCTAAACAGTGTTATTAAGCCTACATATGTTCTTTCACAGGCACTTAGACATCTCATGTGAACATTTCACGTTCAAGCTGACGAGAGAGATCCTGACGAACATCATACAGAATTTAGGGAACCTCATCTCGCTGGACATCTCGGGACACACCATGCTGGACAACTGCACCGTGTCAGACATCGAGGAGGCCATGGGACCGCCCAGGTACACGCCCACACAGGAAATGACACAAAACCAATAATGTAAAACAACAAACTGCGTACACATGGGTTAGTCTTGTTCTCTCCCTCTCTCTCTCTCTGTCTCACTCACTCTAACCTTGTGTGTCTCTCTGTGTCTCTCTCTGTCTCTCTCTGTCTCACTCGCAGCATCGAGCCGTGTAAGAGCAGTATTTACCCGTTCCAGGGGTTGAGGCAGCCTCTGCAGTTTTTGGGTCTTTATTACACTACACTGTGTAACGTCACACACATCCCAGCGTTTAAGGTACAGCTAGCATACACAACACAGAGCGTCTTAACTTCTTTATCTGACTTTCCACTTTTATTTGTCCTCAGATTTTGATTAAAGTGTCTATTTCGTTTTTTATTTAATTATATTATGTCCTGTATTTTATACAGATGTAAAAATGTGTTTTGTATCAGTGTACAGTAGGTGCTTGATATTCAATCTATTTAATGTGGATTTGAGATGGGACTAAACAATAAGCTTATTGTGTGATGTCACTACATTTGCTCCACAAGTTTTTGGACTGATAACAGGCTTTTAGTCCTATTAGTAAGAACATGCTCTTGGACTCTTTATATTGATTTTGAAGCATTAAAATACAGTAATTATTATAGATTTACACAGATTAGGTAAATAGTAACATGTAACCCTTGTATCTTTATCTGTTTTATTTTAAAACTGGCACCTATTACAGGACATTATATTTTGTCGCCTCCTAGTGGTTAAATGATAAAATTAATTGCTTTGGTGTAATTTTTTTGTATGTTGATCCGTCAAGAACTGATTTATAAAACAATGTGTTGTCCGCATTTTACTGCTTCATGACATGACTGAAGTGTGAGTGTGTGTGTGTATGTGTGTGTGTGTGTGTGTGTTTTAGGTGACAGGCTCTAAGAATGAGGAGCAGGTGCTGAACGCTATCGAAGCTTACACTGAACATCGTCCTGAACTGGCACACACAGCCATCAGGCGACTGTACGACATCGTCCATATACAACCATGCAACAACCTGGGCCGAGCACTGCAGGTACACACACACACACACACACACACACACACACACACACACACACACACACAAAATGTGAAAGTCTTATTCATGTTAAACATTGTTAAACCTCTCTCTCCCTCCAGTTAGTGACAGCAGCTCTAAAATGTCATAAGTATAATGAGAGAATCCAGAAGACAGGAAGTGAAGCTCTTGGCTTTCTGACCAGTTCAGAGTCGTGGAGGTTTCAGAGTGTGAAGATTCGCAGGCAGGCCATCGAGGTCGTAGTCAACGGCTTGGAGCTGTACCAGAAAACCATGGTGAGACACACACACACACACACACACACACACACACACACACACACACACACACACACACACACATGCAGCACACACATGCACACACATGCACACACTGCTATTACCATAGCAACGACAACTAGCAAATTATCATCAATGAACAAATCGAAATATTACTAATATTTCAATGTTTATATAATTGTCCTGTTTGTATTACGTATAATGATGCTTTTTAATAGATTTAAATAGACTGGAAGAGTAAGATTAGATTAAAGTTATTAGTTAATTTATTTTACTGTTTAATTCATTAAGAAAGGGCGAGACTGTAGAATGTTCAGTTTTATGTTATGAGATGTAATAATGTTTATAAGAGCCCTAACACAGGGTTCTGAAGGGGTCAATGAATAGGAGTGTGTGAGAGTGCTTATGACAAGCACTGGAAGACCCTTCCATTTGGAGATAGCGTGGGATTATTAATTATTCATTCATTCATCTTCTATACCGCTTTATCCTGTATTTAGGGTCGCGGGGACCTGGAGCCTATCCCAGGAGACTCAGGGCACGAGGCAGGGTACACACTGGACAGTGTGCCAATCCATCGCAGAGCACACACACACACACACACACACACACACACACACACACACTCATTCACACACTATGGTCAATTTGGGAACGCCAATTAGCCTAATCTGCATGTCTTTGGACTGTGGGAGGAAACCGGAGTACCCGGAGGAAACCCACCAAGCACGGGGAGAACATGCAAACTCCTTGCACACAGAGACGGGAATCGAGCCTGGCCGGGAATCGAACCCGGACCCTGGAGGTGCAAGGCGACAGTGCTAACCACTACACCACAGTACCGCCCTGGATTATTAATTAGTGAACTAAAAAGAAAACGAAGAAAAAAATTAAAACACAAAATAAACAGAGCTCCACTGTCTGCACGAGACCAGGCGGGACTCTGGAAACTAAAAAATAAAACTTATGATCCTATCATAAGGGCCTATACCCTTACCGAGGATTTATAGCTTTCTCTTTCTTTCTCTGTCTCGCTGGCGTCTTAGGGAGACAGAGGCTGGGTCTCTCTGCCCCTCATGAGACCTGCGTTGTTACAATTAATCCCTGACTTCAGTTTAAACCCCGACGGACCTCTGTAGCTATATTTACACAGACAATATTTCTTTAAATCTTTTGGATTTACATGCATGCTGATGTGTTTACATTTACAAAAAACTGAATCAGTAAATAACTTTTTTTAAATGTACTGTAACAGGTCTGGCACATGGACAGACAGTTCTTTAATGAACACTTATTTTAAGCAGCAAAGTATGCGGTTCTTAATAAAACTTCGCTCAGCGAAAGCAGAGGCTCTAGAGCCGTCTCGGTGAATGTCGCGGTTCTGTGGGTCGATCCTCAGCAGGCGCGCGTGTCAGCAGAGCTGTTTCCTTATAATAACATGCGTTGTGACAAACCGTGATGTTTATGCTATTTTAAAAATAAAAAAAAATTTTTTTGGTTTATTTATTTTCATTTTAAAATACATGTTATCTTTAAGTTGGGAAGGGTCCATTTTCTCTGAATGTATAGGTGTGAATAGGTGAGACATGTTCACACCTGGGAAAGGGTGAATTATTTGCATTGTAATGTTGTCAGACATTGTAAAGCACACACATCAACACTAAAACAACAACAACAACAACAACAACAACCTAGAATAAATAGGAATAAGAGGCCTTTAAAAAAACTTATATGAAACATTTACACAAATGAAAGACTTTATTTTTTGACTTTTTCTAATTTTCTATTCTGAAAGTCTTCTTCTTCTTTGTCTTTCGGCTGTTCCCTTTCAGGGGTCGCCACAGTGAATCATGTGCCTCCATCTAACCCTATCCTCTGCATCCTCTTCTCTCACACCAACTAACTTCATGTCCTCTCACTGCATCCATAAATCTCCTCTTTGGTCTTCCTCTAGACCTCCTGCCTGGCAGTTCCAACCTCAGCATCCTTCTACCGATATATTCACACTCTCTCCTCTGAACATGTCCAAACCACCTCAATCTGGCCTCTTTGACTTTATCTCCAAAACATCTAACATGGGTTGTCCCTCTGGTGAACTCATTCTTGATCCTATCCATCCTTGTCACTCCCAAAGAGAACCTCAACATCTTCAGCTCTACTACCTCTAGCTCTGCCTCCTGTCTTTTCTTCAGTGCCACTGTCTCTAAGCCGTAGAGCATTGCTGGTCTCACCACTGTCCTGTACACCTTTCCTTTCATTCTCACTGATACCCTTTTATCGCACAACACACCTGACACTTTTCTCCACCCATTCCAACCTGCCTGTACTCGTCTCTTCACTCTCCGTTGCTCTCGACCGTTGACCCTACGTACTTAAAATCTTGCACCTTCTTTACCTCTGCTCCCTGTAGCCTCACCGTTCATCTTGGGTCCCTCTCATTCACACACATGTATTCCGTCTTGCTGCGGCTAACCTTCATTCCTCCGCTTTCCAGAGCGTACCTCCACCTCTCCAAATTTTCCTCCACCTGTTCCCTGTTCCCTGCTCTCGCTACAAAGCACAATGTCATCTGCAAACATCATAGTCCATGGAGACTCCTGTCTAACTTCATCTGTCATCCTGTCCATCACTAGAGCAAACAAAAAGGGGCTTAGAGCCGATCCTTGATGCAGACCCACATCCACCTTGGACTCTTCTGTCACACCTAAAGCACATCTTACCACTGTCTTACAGCTCTCATACATGTCCTGCACCACTCTAACATACTTCTCTGCCACTCCAGACTTCCTCATACAACACCACAGCTCCTCTCTCGGCACCCTGTCGTACGCTTTCTCTAAATCTACAAAGACATAATGCAACTCTTTATTACCTTCTCTGTACTTCTCCACCAGCATCCTCAAAGCAAATACTGCATCTGATGTACTCTTTCTAGGCATAAAACCATTGCTCACAAATTCTCATCTCTGCCCTTAATCTACTGTAGCTTCCACTACTCTTTCCCACAGCTTCATTGTATGGCTCATTAGCTTTATACCTCTGTAATTGCCACAGCTATGCACATCTCCCTTGTTCATAAAAATCAGCACCAATACACTTCTCCATTTCTCTGGAATCCTCTCATTCTCCAAGATCTCGTTAAACAAGCTAGACAGAAACTCTACTGCCACCTCTCCTAAGCACTTCCACAACTCCACAGGTATGTCATCAGGACCAACAACCTTTCCACTCTTCATCCTCTATAACGCCTTTTTCACCTCACTTTTACTAATATTTGCTACTTCCTGCTCCACAACAGTCACCTCTTCTACTCTTTGTTCTCTTTCGTTTTCCTTATTCATCAACTCCTCAAAGTACTCCTTCCATCTTCCCATCACCCTCCTGGCATCTGTCAGTACATTTCCATCTCTATCTTTAATCACTCTAACCTGCTGCACATCCTTCCCATCGCTATCTCTTTGCCTCGCCAACCTGTACAGATCCACCTCTCCCTCCTTACTGTCCAGCCTAGCATACAAGTCCTCATATGCTCTTTGTTTGGCCTTTGCCACTTCTACCTTAACCTTATGGTGCGTCTCCCTGTACACCTGTCTACTCTCTTCAGTCCTCTCAGTGTCCCACTTCTTCTTAGCTAGCCTCTTTCAATTCAATAAAATTTTATTTGTATAGTGCTTTTAACAATTGACATTGTCTCAATACAGCTTTACACAATCAAAAGAATTATTTAAATTGGTATGGAATGTGAATGTGTATGAATCAAAATGGTCAGATAGTCCCTGGTGAGCAAGCCGAGGGTGACAGTGGCAAGGAAAAACTCCCTGAGATGGTAATAGGAAGAAACCTTGAGAGGAACCAGACTCAACAGGGAACCCATCCTCATCTGGGTGAAACAGATAGCAGGAAATGATCTGCATTTATACAGTGTGTTATGTGGCAGCAGTTCAGCTATAATAGTTGATGTTAATTGATGTTAAAATGGAGTCCAGTAGTTATTGGAGACTCAGATAGACTTTCAGGTAGAAAGTTCCAGTCCTGAACTATCGAATTGTCAAGTCCTCAGAGAAACAGCTGACAACACCAGTCGAGGCCAGAACCGTCTTCTAAGTAGATAGAATCATCACCAGACACCAGACGCATCCCAAAGAGACACACGGGGCATCCATGCGACGAGACTTCCAACCAGAAACGGGGCACCAGGATGGATCAGACAGGTCCGGAGGGCAGAGGGAGTCTGGATCACTGGCAGCTCAGGGATGACATGTGTAGCTTGACAGAGAAAGAGAGAGAAAGAGTGAAAGGGGGAGACAGGGGGAGAGAGGAAAGAGAAAGAGGGGGAGAAAGAGAAGAGGAGGAGAGATGGCAATTAGTTATGGTCACAGTCACATAATGTATAATTTGAATGTATATTTACTGTAGAGTGCAAGCAGGGACTCCGGCAGGACTAACTATGACAGCACAACTAAAAGGGAGAACCAGAAGGAAACACAAACATGTGGGCTCCCTGAGATGTAAAGCAAACAATCACCTCACCGTCAACAAACCTGAGTGATCAAATGAGAGTGAGGAAGACAGCATCTAAACATACCAGTTCACCATAATACTCTACGTCCATGAGTCCCCCAGATCTGCTCCTTTACCTTATGGCAAATCTATTTATAAAAATGCTTGGCTAAATAAATAGGTTTTTAGCCTAGACTTAAACACTGAGTCTGTGTCTGAGTCCCGAACACTATTTGGAAGACTATTCCATAATTTTGGGGCTTTGTAAGAAAAAGCTCCGCCCCCAGCTGTAGTTTTCATAATACGCGGTACTGACAAGCAGCCTGCATCCTTTGATCGAAGCAGGCGTGGCCGATACTGCGGCTCAGATACTGCGGCGCGAGACCATGTAATGCTTTATATGTCAAGAGTAGTATTTTAAAATCAATGCGAAATTTCACAGGGAGCCAATGTAGTGAAGATAGGATAGGGGTGATGTGCTCATATCTTCTGGTTCTAGTGAGGACTCTCGCTGCTGCATTCTGGACTAGCTGAAGCTTGTTTATGCACCTAACAGAACAACCAGACAGTAAGGCATTACAATAGTCCAACCTAGAAGTGATAAAAGCATGAACTAGTTTTTCTGCATTGTTTAGCGACAATATATTTCTTATCTTGGCAATATTTCTGAGGTGAAAGAATATCCTGGTGATATTATCTACATGAGCTTCAAATGAAAGGCTGGAATCTATAATCACGCCGAGGTCTTTTACTGTTGCACTTGATGGAACAGAAAGGCCATCTAAAGTTACGGTGTGATCTAAGATTTTACTTCTAGCTGTATGCGGTCCTATGACTAGAACTTCTGTCTTATCCGGATTAAGCAGAAGGAAGTTAATTAGCATCCAATTTCTTATGTCCTGCACACATTGCTCAACTTTAGTAAGATGGTTTTTCTCATCAGGTTTTGTTGAGACGTATAGCTGTGTGTCGTCAGCATAACAATGAAAACTAATACCATGCCTACGGATTATATTGCCCAGAGGAAGCATGTAAAGGGAAAAAAGCAGTGAGCCTAAAATTGAACCCTGCGGAACGCCAAACTCCACTAGAGAACATGCAGAATAATCACCATTTAAGTCTACATACTGATAACGATCGGTCAAATAGGATCTGAGCCAGGAGAGGGCTGTACCCTTAATTCCTACTACATTTTCTAATCTGTGAAGAAGAATAGCATGATCAATGGTGTCAAAAGCTGCACTGAGGTCGAGTAATACAAGCATAGTTACACATCCCTGATCAGAGGCCAATAGGAGGTCATTTACTACTTTAACGAGTGCTGTTTCTGTGCTGTGATGAGGCCTAAATCCTGACTGATACAGTTCATGTATGCCATTTCTGCCATTTATGCCATGTATGCCATTTATGTAGATATGAGCATACTGTAGCTGCTCCGCTACTATCTTTTCCAGAATCTTAGAGATAAAGTGGAGGTTTGATATTGGCCTGTAATTGGACAGCTGACAGGGGTCGAGGTCAGGTTTCTTAATTATTGGTTTGATAACTGCTAATTTAAAAATTTTTGGAACATAACCAATGCTGAGTGAGGAATTAATTATTCTCAACAGCGGTTCTGTTATTACTGGTACTATCTGTTTAAGAAAATGTGTCGGTATAGGATCTAATATACAGGTTGATGAATTGGCAGAAGAGATGAGTGAAATTAGTTCATTCTCTTCAAGGCGAGTAAAGTATTCTAGGTTTGAATCTGACATGGCTAGGTTAACATCTGTATCAATTACATTGTTCAGTTTCAAAGCCTCAATTTTATGCCTGATATTTACAATTTTATTATTTAAAAAGTTCATGAAGTCCTCACTATTGCATGATGTTGTTGTGGAGATTTCTGTAGTGGTCTTATTTCTGGTTAATTTGGCTACAGTATTAAATAAAAATCTAGGATTATTTTTATTTTCTTCTATAAGAGTGGAGAGATATGTTGATCTAGCTACACTAAGAGCTTTCCTATAGTTCAGGATGCTCTCTTTCCATGCTATTTGAAATACTAACAATTTAGTTTGACGCCATTTACGCTCTAATTTCCGAGCGGTCTGTTTTAAAGTGCGCATGTGATCGTTATACCAGGGAGTGAGTTTCTTATCTCTAATAATTTTTCTTTTAGCTGGAGCTACATTATCTAAAGTACAACGAAATGTCGACTCTAAATATTCAGTCGCCTGATCGAGTTCTGTGGGGTCAGACGGTGACCTAATCGAAGTTGGTAACTCTGGGAGATTACTGATAAAACTCTGTGTGGTAGTTGATGTGAATGTACGTTTAATACGGTAGCGCGGTGCTGTGCATACATTATCACTGTGACACACTTGAATGGAGACAAGATAGTGACCTGAGATAATTTCAGACAATGGAATTGTGAATACATTTCTTATACTTAATCCGAAGAATATTATTAAATCTAAAGTGTGACCTGCTTTATGAGTGGGTCCTACTACACACTGATTTACGCCTACGGAGTCCAGTATGGACATAAATGCTGTTCTCAGAGGGTCTTCTGTATTCTCAAAATGAATGTTAAAATCTCCGGCAATTAACGCTTTGTCTACAGAAACGACCAGGTCTGAGATGAAATCTGCAAATTCACTAAGAAATTCAGAATACGGCCCTGGAGGTCTGTAGATTATAATTAGTGGAATCGACTGAGCCGACTTAATATACTTAAATACACTTACAGTGGTGTGAAAAACTATTTGCCCCCCTCCTGATTTCTTACTCTTTTGCATGTTTGTCACACAGAATGTTTCTGATCATCAAACACATTTAACTATGAGTCAATGATAACACAAGTAAGCAAAAAATGCAGTTTTTAAATGAGAAGTTTTATTATTTAGGGAGAAAAAAAAATCCAAACCTACATTCAAAATTTGAATTTGAATTTGAATTTGGCCCTGTGTGATAAAAGTAATTGCCCCCTGAACCTAATAACTGGTTGGGCCACCCTTAGCAGCAATAACTGCAGTCAAGCGTTTGCGATCACTTGCAACGAGTCTTTTACAGCGCTCTGGGGTAATTTTGGCCCACTCATCTTTGCAGAATTGTTGTAATTCAGCTTTATTTGAGGGTTTTCTAGCATGAACCGCCTTTTTAAGTTCATGCCACAACATCTCAATAGGATTCAGGTCAGGACTTTGACTAGGCCACTCCAAAGTCTTCATTTTGTTTTTCTTCAGCCATTCAGAGGTGGATTTGCTGGTGTGTTTTGGGTCATTGTCCTGCTGCAGCACCCAAGATCGCTTCAGCTTGAGTTGACAAACAGATGGCCGGACATTCTCCTTCAGGATTTTTTGGTAGACAGTAGAATTCATGGTTCCATCTATCACAGCAAGCCTTCCAGGTTCTGAAGCAGCAAAAGAACCCCAGACCATCACACTACCACCACCATATTTTACTGTTGGTATGGTGTTCTTTTTCTGAAATGCGGTGTTACTTTTACGCCAGATGTAACGGGACACGCACCTTCCAAAAAGTTCCATTTTTTCTCTCGTCGGACCACAAGGTATTTTCCCAAAAGTCTTGGCAATCATTGAGATGTTTTTTAGCAAAATTGAGACGAACCCTAATGTTCTTTTTGCTTAAAAGTGGTTTGCGCCCTGGAAATCTGTCATGCAGGCCGTTTTTGCCCAGTCTCTTTCTTATGGTGGAGTCGTGAACACTGACCTTAATTGAGGCAAGTGAGGCCTGCAGTTCTTTAGATGTTGTCCTGGGGTCTTTTGTGGCCTCTTGGATGAGTTGTCTCTGCGCTCTTGGGGTAATTTTGGTCGGCCGGCCACTCCTGGGAAGGTTCACCACTGTTCCATGTTTTTGCCATTTGTGGATAATGGCTCTCACTGTGGTTCGCTGGAGTCCCAAAGCTTTAGAAATGGCTTTATAACCTTTACCAGACTGATAGATCTCAATTTCTTTTGTTCTCATTTGTTCCTGAATTTCTTTGGATCTTGGCATGATGTCTAGCTTTTGAGGTGCTTTTGGTCTACTTCTCTGTGTCAGGTAGCTCCTATTTAAGTGATTTCTTGATTGAAACAGGTGTGGCAGTAATCAGGCCTGGGGGTGACTACAGAAATTGAACTCCGGTGTGATAAACCACAGTTAAGTTATTTTTTAACAAGGGGGGCAATCACTTTTTCACACAGGACCATGTAGATTTGGAGTTTTTTTCTCCCTTAATAACGTAAACCTTCATTTAAAAACTGCATTTTGTGTTCAATTATGTTATCTTTGACTAATAGTTAACGGTTTTTGATGAGCAGAAACATTTAAGTGTGACAGACATGCAAAAGAATAAGAAATCAGGAAGGGGGCAAATAGTTTTTCACACCACTGTATGTTACTATAAAGAATTTCAAATGAATTAAATTTGTGTCCGTGTTTTCGTACGATAGACAGATTATCATTGTAAATAACTGCGACGCCTCCTCCTCTACCAGTTAACCGAGGCTGGTGTATGTAGCTGTATCCAGGAGGACTAGCTTAATTTAGAGCTACATACTCGTCCTGTTTAACCCATGTTTCAGTTAAACAGAGTATATCAAACACCTGATCTATGATAATTTCATTAACAATAACCGCTTTTGATGCGAGAGATCTAATATTTAACAGTCCTAGCTTCAGATCAGAGGTGCCGGCTGTGCATTCAGTATGATCGGAGTTTGTGGTCTTTATGTTAATTAGATTATTGAAACAGACTTTCTGAGTCTTTCTACATTTTTGCTTAGATCGGGGAACAGACACAGTCTCAATATGGTGAACCCTGAGTGACGACTCTATGCAGTTAGCAGACGGTTGGTTTAGCCTGTCTGTCTGCTCCCTGGCCTGGGCTCTGGATTGTCACCGATTAACTAGACCTCTACTGAGACTTTGAGCTATACTACAGGAAATGAGAGCAGCACCTTCCCGAGTGGGATGGACACCGTCCCGTCCTATCAGGCCAGCTTTGCCCTCAAAGGTCTTCCAATTGTCTATGTAGCCCACATTATTTTCGGGGGACCACCTGGACATCCAGCGGTTCAGCGACCATAACCTGCTGTAAGCTATGTCGCCACGTCTCATTGGGATGGGACCAGAGCATACTACTTCATCGGTCATCGCCTTCACTAAATTAAACACCTCTGTAAAGTTACTCTTACTAACCTCTGACTGACGAAGGCGTATATCATTAGCTCCAGCATGTACCACTATCTTAGAGAACCTGTGCTGTCCTAGAGCCCTAAGATTATCTGCTATGTCCGGTGCTCTGGCTCCCGGCATACACCTAACCACTGCCGCTGGCGCCCCTAAAGGTCTAATTTCACGTGCCTCAGTATAGAGTCTCCTATAACCAGAGCTCTTTCAGGTTTCTCAGCGGGTGCATCACTGAGGAGAGCAAACCTGTTGGACACGGTGTGCTCCGGTGGGCTAACCTTAGCGTTAACTTTGGCTGAACGAGTATGCTGCCGAGTCGTCACCCACTCGCCCCGCTGTGAGGGCTCTAATGCCGGAGTCGGGGGCTGTTTATCTCCGCCTGTGGCACCCAGACTGTCGGCTACGGGAATAACGCTGCTCTCACACTCTCTAGCTCTCGCTAAAGTCTGGATGCGCTCCTCTAATGCTGATATCTTCTCCGTCAGAGTGCTCACTAACACACACCTATCAGAAGTAAAATTATCACTAATGACGGAGGAAGAATGTCTAAACATCCTGCACTCCACACACTGAACGAGCTGAATGGTAGACATTATAACGTACCTCTGTGTCGGAGTTTAGTTGTTTGGAGATGAATTCCGTTTGTTGTTCTTAGATGAGGAAACTCGCGCGTTCTCCAAAAATTGCAGGAAAAAAAGGCGAAGCCGAATAGTATGGAGATGTAAACGCTAGTTGCTATTAATATTGTTATTGTATAAAGCTATGTAATTTAAACACTGATACAAATGATGATGATCTTTCCCTGTATACACTCCTGGACTTCCTCATTCCACCACCAAGTCTCCTTGTCCCCTTTTCCCTTACCTGATGATACACCAAGTACCCTCTTACCTGTCTCCCTGATCACATTGGCTGCAGTTGTCCAGTCAACTGAAAGCATCTCCTGACCACCCATAGCCTGTCTCAGCTCCTCCCTAAAGACCACACAACATTCTTTCTTTCTCAGCTTCCACCACTTTGTCCTCTGCTCTGCTTTTGTCCTCTTCACCTTCCTCACCACCAGGGTTATTGTACACACCACCATTCTGTGTTGTCTGGCTACACTCTCCCCTACCAACACCTTGCAGTCACTGATCTCTTTCAGATTACAACGTCGACACAAGATGTAGTCCACCTGAGTGCTTCTGCCTCCACTCTTATATGTCACCCTATGTTCCTGCCTCTTCTGGAAGAAAGTATTTACTACTGCCATTTCCATCCTCTTTGCAAAGTCCACCACCATCTGTCCTTCTACATTCCTGTCCTGAAGACCAAGCCTGCCCATCACATTTTCATCCCCTCTGTTCCCTTCCCCAACATGTCCATTGAAGTCTGGCATCAATCACAACTTTCTCACCTCTGGGGATGCTCTGCATCACTTCATCTAACTCACTCCAGAATTTCTCCTTCTCTTCTAACACACATCATACCTGTGGAGCATAACCACTAACAACATTGAACATCACACCATCAATTTCCAGCTTCAGACTCATCGCCCTATCTGATACTCTCTTCACCTCTAGAACATTCCTAACAAACTCCTTTTTCAGGATAACTCCTACTCCATTTCTTTTCCTATCCACACCATGGTAAAACAATTTGAACCCTGATCCTAAGCTTCTAGCTTTGCTACCTTTCCACCTGGTCTCCTGGACACACAGTATATCCACCTTCCTTCTCTGCATCATATCAACCAACTCTCTTCCCTTCCCTGTCATGGTCCCAACATTCAAGGTCCCTACTTTCACTCTTAAACTCTTGCCTTTCCTCTTCTCTCTCTCTGCTTTCGAACATGCCTTCCTCCTCTCCTTCTTTGACCAACAGTAGCCCAATTTCCACTGGCACCCTGTAGGTCAACAGCACCAGTGGTGGTCGTTGTTAACCCGGGCCGCGACCGATCCGGTATGGAAATTATATTTCTGATTCGCATCATTGATTTGCCAAATGTTTTACATCGGATGCCCTTCCTGACACAACCGTCTGCATTTATCCAGACTTGGGACTGGCACAAGAAGACACTGGATTGCGCCCCCCCATGGTTGCATTTCTATTCTGAAAGTCTATTTTCTAGTTATTTTCATATTTAAAGTTTGATGTCTTTAAATGTAACATTTTGTAAAATAATAACAATTAAACAGTTACAAACAGAGATAGGCTATATAACAATTCATTCTTTTTACAAACAAAAGCGTCAGCTAGTGAACTCGATCGTCTGTCTAAAGAACATTTAACCATTTTTTTACTCATTATTCAAGTAGTCAAAAAGGGTTTTATTGTCACTTCAACCATATACAGTTACTACACAGTTAAATGAAATAACGTTCTTCCAGGACCAAGGTTCTACATGTAACATAAATTAACAACATAAATTAACAAAAAATACTAACTACTTACTAACTAACTTAGAGACCTAATTAGCTGGCTACAAGCTGGGACAAGACATTTTATGTTAAACAAAGGACTATCTATGTTTTTTTTATACAAAAGAGACAACATAAAGTGCATGTGCAAACAAGAACGACAAAGTGACAACACAACAACATGACATTGCAATACTCTGTGGTAAAGAGGTGATGAGTTGAGGTAGTGGGAGGAGAAACAGTAAACAGTACACGTTCCCTAAGTAGCAGCAAAGATAAAAATAGTTTGCGCAAATTTGCTATTGAACAATATTGTGCAAAAGAGCATTTACAGGTGGGTGTGTACAATAGTTTGATAGTGTTGATCTGTGTGTTTATACTCTGTTTAACTGAAACATGGGTTAAACAGGACGAGTATGTAGCTCTAAATGAAGCTAGTCTTCCTGGATACAGCTACATACACCAGCCTCGGTTAACTGGTGGAGGAGGAGGCGTCGCAGTTATTCACAATGATTATCTGTCTATCGTACAAAAACACGGACACAAATTTAACTCATTTGAAATTCTTTATAGTAACATAAGTGTATTTAAGTATATTAAGTCGGCTCAGTCGATTCCACTAATTATAATTTACAGACCTCCAGGGCCGTATTCTGAATTTCTTAGTGAATTTGCAGATTTCATCTCAATCCTAGTCATTTCTGTAGACAAAGTGTTAATTGCTGGAGATTTTAACATTCAATTTGAGAATCCAGAAGACCCTCTAAGAACAGCATTTATGTCCATACTGGACTCCGTAGGCGTAAATCAGTGTGTAGTAGGACCCACTCATAAAGCAGGTCACACTTTAGATTTAATAATATTCTTCGGATTAAGTATAAGAAATGTATTCACAATTCCATTGTCTGAAATTATCTCAGGTCACTATCTTGTCTCCATTCAAGTGTCACAGTGATAATGTATGCACAGCACCGCGCTACCGTATTAAACGTACATTCACATCAACTACCACACAGAGTTTTATCAGTAATCTCCCAGAGTTACCAACTTCGATTAGGTCACCGTCTGACCTCACAGAACTCGATCAGGCGACTGAATATTTAGAGTCGACATTTCGTTGTACCTTAGATAATGTAGCTCCAGCTAAAAGAAAAATTATTAGAGATAAGAAACTCACTCCCTGGTATAACGATCACATGCGCCCTTTAAAACAGACCGCTCGGAAATTAGAGCGTAAATGGCGTCAAACTAAATTGTTAGTATTTCAAACAGCATGGAAAGAGAGCATCCTGAACTATAGGAAAGCTCTTAGTGTAGCTAGATCAACGTATCTCTCCACTCTTATAGAAGAAAATAAAAATAATCCTAGATTTTTATTTAATACCGTAGCCAAATTGACCAGAAATAATACCACTACAGAAATCGCAGTGCAGCTTTTGACACCATTGATCATGCTATTCTTCTACACAGATTAGAAAATGTAGAGATCAGATCCTATTTGACCGATCGTTATCAGTATGTAGACTTAAATGGGCAACATAATCCGTAGGCATGGTATTAGTTTTCATTGTTATGCTGACGACACACAGTTATATGTCTCAGCAAAACCTGATGAGAAAAACCAGCTAACTAAAGTTGAGCAATGTGTGCAGGACATAAGAAATTGGATGCTAATTAACTTCCTTCTGCTTAATCCGGATAAGACAGAAGTTCTAGTCATAGGACCGCATACAGCTAGGAGTAAAATCTTAGATCACACCGTAACTTTAGATGGCCTTCCTGTTCCATCAAGTGCAACGTCGGCGTGATTATAGATTCCAGTCTTTCATTTGAAGCTCATGCAGATAATATCACCCGGATAGCATTCTTTCACCTCAGAAATATTGCCAAGATAAGAAATATATTGTCGCTAATCGATGCAGAAAAACTAGTTCATGCTTTTATCACTTCTAGGTTGGACTATTGTAATGCTTTACAATGTCTGGTTGTTCAGCTAGGTGCATAAACAAGCTTCAGCTAGTCCAGAATGCAGCAGCGAGAGTCCTCACTAGAACCAGAAGATATGAGCACATCACCCCTATCCTATCTTCACTGCATTGGCTCCCTGTGAAATTTCGCATTGATTTTAAAATACTACTCTTGACATATAAAGCATTAAATGGTCTCGCGCCGCAGTATCTGAGCGAACTGCTAGTATCTTACGATCCGCCACGCCTACTTCGATCAAAGGATGCAGGCTGCTTGTCAGTACTGCGTATTATGAAAACTACAGCTGGGGGCGGAGCTTTTTCTTACAAAGCCCCAAAATTATGGAATAGTCTTCCAAATAGTGTTCGGGACTCAGACACAGTCTCAGTGTTTAAGTCTAGGCTAAAAACCTATTTATTTAGCCAAGCATTTTTATAAATAGATTTGCCTTAGGTAAAGGAGCAGATGTGGGAGACTCATGGACGTAGAGTATTATGGTGAACTGGTATGTTTAGATGCTGTCTTCCTCACTCTCATTTGATCACTCAGGTTTGTTGACGGTGAGGTGATTGTTTGATTTACATCTCAGGGAGCCCACATGTTTGTGTTTCCTTCTGGTTCTCCCTTTTAGTTGTGCTGTCATAGTTAGTCCCTACTTGCACTCTACAGTAAATATACATTCACATTATACATTACGTGACTGTGACCATACCTAACTGCCATCTCTCCTCTTCTTCTCTTTCTCCCCCTCTTTCTCTTTCCTCTCTCCCCCTGTCTCCCCCTTTCACTCTTTCTCTCTCTCTCTGTCGAGCTACACATGTCATCCCTGAGCTGCCAGTGATCCAGACTCCCTCAGCCCTCCGGACCTGTCTGATCCATCCTGGTGCCCCGCTTCTGGTTGGAGGTCTCGTCACATGGATGCCCCGTGTGTCTCTTTGGGATGCGTCTGGTGTCTGGGGATGATTCTCTCTACTTAGAAGACGGTTCTGGCCTCGACTTGATGTTAGCAGCTATTTCTCTGAGGACTTGACAATTCGATAGTTCAGGACTGGAACTTTCTACAAGTCTATCTGAGTCTCCAATAACTACCTGGACTCCATTTTAACATCAATTAACATCAACTATTATAGCTGAACTGCCTGCCACATAACACACTGTATAAATGCAGATAATTTCCTGCTATTTGTTTCACTCAGATGAGGATGGGTTCCCTGTTGAGTCTGGTTCCTCTCAAGGTTTCTTCCTATTACCATCTTAGGGAGTTTTTCCTTGCCCCTGTCGCCTGCGGCTTGCTCACCAGGGACTATCTGACCATTTTGATTCATACACATTCACATTCCATACAAACTTAAATAATTCTTTTGATTGTGTAAAGCTGTTTTGAGACAATGTCAATTGTTAAAAGCGCTATACAAATAAAATTGAATTGAATTGAATTGAATTGTGTTTGCGCTTGCCCTGCGATGGATTGGCACCCTGCCCAGGGTGTACCCTAGTGCCCAAAGTCTCCTGGGATAGGCTCCAGGTCCCCCGCGACCCTGAACACAGGATTAAGCGGTATAGAAAATGAATGAATGAATGAATGTGTTTGCGCTTGTGTTCAGTCCAGTCTCAATGTTTTGAGGTAGGTGATAATGTTTGTGTAATATTTATCAGTCCAGTCCCTATTTGTTGAGGAGACGGATGGCTTGTGGAAAGAAGCTGTTACGTAGTCTGGATGTGAAGCCCGAATGCTTCGGTACGTTTTTCCAGATGGCAGGAGGGTGGAATGTGTGTGAGAGGGGTGTGTCTGATCAGCCACAATGCTGGTGGCTTTGCGGATGCAGCGTGTGGTGTAGATGTCTTCGATAGCGGGAAGAGAGACCCCTATAATCTTCTCTGCTGTCCTCACCATTTGCTGTAGGGTCTTGCAGTCCGAGATGGCTCAATTCCCAAACCAGATAGCGATGCAGCTGCTCAGGATGCTCTCAAAAGTCCCTCTATAGAAGGTGGTCAGTATTGGTGGTGGAAGCTCTGCCTTCCTCAGTCTTCTCAAGAAGAAAAGACGGAGTTGGGCTTTCTTGTGCAGAGAGCTGGTGTTGAAGGGCTAGGTGAGGTTCTTCTCCAGGTGGACACCCAGGAATTGGGTGCTATCAACGATCTCCACAGAGGAGCTGTTGGTGTTCAGCGGAGAATTGTTGCTCCGTCAACAACCATCTCCTTTGTCTTGTCGACATTCAGAGACAGGTTGTTGTCTTTACACCAGTCTGTTAGCCTCTGCACTTCCCCACTGTACGCTGACCATCATATTTGCTAATGAGACTCACCACGGTTGTGTCATCAGCAAACTTGATGATGTGAACTTGTTTGTCATGAGTCAACATGCACATGAGGCAAACCTCAGTCCCCTGCAGTGTGAACAGCAGGGGACTGAGGACACAGCCTTGGGGGGCCCCAGTGCTCAGTGTGGAGGTGCTGGAGGTGCAGTTCCCAATCCATACTGACTGAGACCTTCTGGTCTCCAGGAGTCCAGGATCCAGTTACAGAGGGAGGTGTTCAGGCCCAACACTCTCAGCTTCCCGACCAGGTGTTGGGGATGACAGTGTTGAATGCTGAGCTGAAAATCTATGTACAGCATTTGAACATATGTGTCCTTATTGTTCGAGTGTGTGAGGGCAAGATGGAGTGTGGTGGAGATGGCATTGTCTGTTGAACATAAGTATGATACGCAAACTGCAGTGGAGCCTCGGGTCTTCAGAAGTGCACGCACCTCCGCAGTAATCCACAGTTTCTGGGTTGGGTCGTGAGATGATGTTCTTGGAGATAGTGACGTCATTGGTGCACTTTTTGATGTACAGTAGCTGGTCACTGATGACGTAAACCTCTCCAAGTCATTGAAGTTGCCGTAAGTTGCAGCCTCCCTAAACATGTTCCAGTCAGTGTTCTCAAAACTGACCCTCCTTACTCCTACTTCTTACCTCCTCCTACTAGTGTAGGGAAAGAAGTTTGACATTGTAAGTTTGTGACATTGACAGTAAGCTGTAATGTTAACTCCAGAATTAAGTTATCTAATGTCACATCTGATTGCTGCTGGTGCTGCCAGTGATTTTCAAAACTAAACTGGTAAAAAAAAGTCACCACTTACCCTGAATAAAGAGTCCATTAAACTGTCACATTTATCTCCAGGTTGATAGTGTCAGACCGGTGGGGGTAGGGTGGGTACTATGGGTGGGGTGTTAAAATCATGTGATTGCAACTCAGTTCAGGTCAATTGCTGGGTTGTGTTAACGTGTTCTTGAGAACTAATCGCAATCTTGTGGTGGCCCCCTATGAATAAATTAATATGGCTTTAATGGGCGTGTTTACTACGAAATCTTGACACACCTTTCCTGCAGGTGAACTGCATCTTTCCTTATCACGCCATCCAAAGTTCAGCCCTTTGTCATTTGCTCATCATTGACATGCCAATGGACTGAGCAAAACTGATGCTGCATGACACAATCATGCCTTTGTTCAGCTGATAGTGGCGGCTTGGGATAGTGGTTTCTGCATCATGTTCCGAGGAGACATTCGTGAACAGAGACAAATTTGAGGTGATTTTTCCTCGCAAGGTTCCGCTGTATCTTTATTTTAAAAGATAGAAACTGAATATAAATTAAAAAAAAAAAAATCCAGAAAAGATTATAAACTGAATTGCATTTCAGTGAGTTAAATAAGTATTTGATCCCCTACCCACTAAAAATAATTCTGGCTCCCACAGACTGGTTATGTGCTCATGTGGAATGCAGATTAATTTATGAAGGTGCTCTTAACAACTTATGTTTACAAGAACCTCCTGTCCACAGAACCTCTGTCTTCCATTCAAACCTCAACACCATGGGCAAGACTAAAAAGCTGCCAAAGGACACCAGGGACAAGATTGTAGACCTGCACAAGACGCTTGCTGAGAAGGAGACAACTGTTGCAGTGATTATTCGCAAATATAAGAAATACAAAATAACCATTAATCGCCCCCAGTCTGTAGCTCCATGCATGATTTCGCCTCATGGGGCAAGGATAATCACAAGAAAAGTAAGGGATCAGCCCAGAACTACACAGGAGGGGCTTGTGGATGATCTCAATGCAATTGGGATTACACTCACCAAACAAACCACTGGTAACATATAATATGCCGCCAAAATGAAGCCCTTTGCCATTAACTCGAATTGTCGTGTTTGGAGGAAGAAAAATGCTGACTATGACCCCAAGAACATCATTCCTACAGTCAAGCGCCAAGGTGGAAATTTTTTGTTTTGCGACTTTGTCTCATTAAGAGGCCAATGGACGGGATGTGTATTGTAAGATCTTAGATGAGAACCTCCTTCCCTCACCCAGAACAATGAAGATGGGTCATGTACACTGTCCCAAAACATACCTCCAGTGCAACAAAAGAGTGTCTCGAGAAAAAGCACATTTAAGGTCATAGAGTATAGAAAATTTATGAAGGGTGCTGAAACTTCAAGTTTACAGGTGAGGCAAGAAATCTCATGATTGAAATAGACTATGAAAGTAGAAACCTCCTTCTTAGGTGTGTGATTTTTGTGTGCAAACATGGTAACCAACTATAAGAAACGTCTTGCCTCTGTGCTTGCCAACAAAGGTTTCTCCACCAAATACCCAGTCATGTTTTACTTGGGGATCAAATACTTATTTTTCTCCTTGAAATGCAACTCAATTTACAACCTTTGTATCAAGTTTTTTTTTGGGATATTTGATTATGGCTGGCATGAGGCTGGCAAGCAATGGTGGCGGGCAGCGTGTCAGGGTGGGCCTGTATGGGCAGTGGCTTCTGCATGCTCCCTTGAATGGCTTTCCTCTTTGCTGAATGGCCAACCACCTCGGGCCAGCGCTGCTTGGGTTCGGCCACAGACAGGATTCAAACTGGCTGCGCAATGTTGGTTGTTGCTTCTCTGGTACTGCAGCGCCAATCCTGGCTGGGGGAAAGGTGTCTTAATGTGGAGCATAACGGCTTATTCCCCTCTGTCCAAGAACTGACTCGTGGTTAGAGGGAAAGTGCCGCGGGAACTCATGCAATCTTTTCACCAGCCATGCCCTTTTCCAGCAGCCCCGCCACTTCGCGCAAATGCAGAATACCAAAATCAACAAAATTGTTAAGAAAGAAAGAAAATTAGAATACAGTGAAACCTCGGATTGCGAGTAACGTGGTTTGCGAGCAAAGATTTTTACTACATTTTGACAAGTCTTGGTTTACAAGTACCGAGTATCATGTATCACGCATGCGCTTCTTGTTTTGATGCCGAGCGTCACGTGATTACAACCGAGCCAACGTTTTTTCTGTGTCTTGCGCTGTGGAATTGTGAGTAATCGTCTCCCCTGCTGTGTCTTAGTGCTCGTCTCTTACTGGTATAATCAACATTTGTGCACGCGTGTACTGTTTACTATAACAGTGTGACCACGTGTGTGTAAAACATATTTTATTTTGTGTTTGTATGCGTGTGTGTACAGCGCGCGTGTAAAGCAAAAGCAAGTCTCAAAGTCTTAAACACACACACGCACTTTCTCTCTGCTCTACACAGAAACACTGCGATTCGTTTCAAAGGTAAAGTGCAGGTTAATTTGTTTTATTTTTACTTTACAGCAGTCATTCCGTTAGTATGTCGCTCAATCGAGTGTCATTAGAGAGATTTCTTGTTTATTTTTCCGATAAAACAGTGTTTCCGCTGTTTTTGCGCATGTGTGAAACTGAGTGGAGGAAGGGTAACTGTGTAAGACGAGAAGGGAGAAGGGGCTCCTTACTTTACACACACACACACACACACACACACACACAGCGCCTGCACACACAAACACTTGTCTTCGGGATTTATTTAAAAAATATAATTTTTTTAATTAAAGTGCAGTTGATTTGTTTTATTTTTACTTACTATTTTGTATTATTTATTTTTATGTATTTATTTTTTTTGGGCTGTGGAATGAATACATTTAGTTTCCATTATTTCTTTTGTGAAAATTTGATTTACGAGTGTTTTGAAATGTGAGCCCACTTCTGGAACGAATTATGCTCGTTATCCAAGGTCCCACTGCATTTAAATGGCGTGTTTCAGTAGGTTACAAAATCATGGGGAAGCATAGTAATATAGTTGAAAGGGAAGGAAGTTGAATGAAAGGAAAAAATGTGGTAG
Organism: Channallabes apus; assembly: GCA_030522415.1. Lineage (NCBI taxonomy): Eukaryota > Metazoa > Chordata > Actinopteri > Siluriformes > Clariidae > Channallabes > Channallabes apus. Next base: position 1,490,165 of record CM060106.1, on the reverse strand, counting down.
AAAAAGGTGCACAACAACAGGGAAAACCGGAGCCTTGAGAGGATTGTAAATTAAAGCCCATTTTGGAATTTGGGGAGATTTGCAAGGAGTGGACTGCAGCTGGAGTCAATGCTTCAAGGATCACCAGTGACAGACATATGCAGGTCACATTCCTTGCATCAAGCCACTCTTGAACTAGAGACAACATCAGAGGCATCTTGCCCAGGCTTAGGACGAAAAGGACTGGACTGTTGCTCAGTGGGCCAAAGTACGCTTTTCAGATGAAAGTAAATTTTGCACTTCATTTGGAAATCAAGGTTGCAAAGTCTGGAGGAAGAGAGGAGAGGCACAGAATCCAAGTTGATTGAGGTCCAGTGTAACATTTGCACAGTCAGTGGTGGTTAAGGAAGCCTTGTCACCTGAAGATGTTGTTCCACTGTGTTTTATCAGGTCCAAGGTCAGTGCAGCCACCTACAGTACCAGAAAGGTTTAGAGCACTTCATGGTTCTGTCTGCTGATAAGCTTTATGGAGATGCTGATAAAATTTTTCAGCAGGACTTCACCCACTGCCAAAAATACTAATACTTGATTTAAGGACCATAATAACCCTGTACTTGATTGACCAGCAAACTAACCCAGCCTAAATCCCATAGAGAATCTATGACAATATTTCTTCTAAAGGGTAATTTTATTTGGGAAAAGAGGAAAGGAAAGGGTTTAAGGAGGGAGGAAAAGAAAAAAGGGGAGGGAAATCATGAAAGTGTGCACGTGCAGATCAGGAGGCAATGCCCAGCTGGCATGCAGGAACGAAAATGACAAACGATGGCGGTGGGCAAAGTGGGCCTGTGTGGGCAGTGGCTCCTGCATGCTCCTTAAAATGACTCCTCTCGTTGCCTTGGCTAACCGGCCTCTTAAAGCTCTCATCTCAACCCAATCATGGACTGTTCCCTTTCAAGGTTACACTCGATGCTGCGTTGAAAGCGCTACAGGAAACATGTCGGCGGCTGTGAAGCATGTGTGTACAAACACGCCAAATTTTGGCTTATATAACCTCGGTCAGGTGACGTCATCTGATTAGTCTCAGCTGCAGGTTATAAATATCGGTGAGCCGGCGACAACCTCAGAATCATTTGTCTTCACGACACTGTGAACGCAACGTGTGCAAGCACAAAAAAATAAAAAATAAAAATAAAAACCTGCATTTAAAACAAAGATATCTTTAAAAATAAAAATTATCACTGAGATAATGGCGGAGTTTAGCGCTGTATGTCCGTGTGAACTATCTCTCCGAAGGCGACGCACACTCTTTGTTTTAAATGCTTGGGTGAGAGCCACGCTCTCGATGGATTTAAAGGTGAGTGTGAGCATTGTGACAATCTCCCGGTAAAAATGCTCCGTGCGCGCCTTGCGTTCTTCAGGGAACCGTGTGCCGCGCTGCACTCCTGGGGATCACAGGTTGATCTGGCCGAGGCACGAGAGACGGAGCCTCTCCTTTCTCTCGCCTCCTCCCCCGATCACGTAGTCTCTCCCTCCACTTCACGAGCGCACTCCAGTGCTTCTCGTGAGTCGATGGAAGAGACCCTGTCCCTTGCTTCTGTAGAAATGGCAGCAGCCACCTCAGAACGACCCTCTAGCAATGACAGAGAGTATGAAAGGTTGCTGGAAGTCATAACGCGTGCAGTCGAACGTCTTCACATTGACTGGCCACAGGAGCAAGCTCTCACCACACACTCAAAATTAGACGACAGATTTCTGTCGGGTGACCAGGAGTGGGTGCCAAAACGCCGCTCTCTCCCATTTTTTGATGATCTCCATAGTGAACTATCCCATTAATGGGATAAACCTTTTGCATCCCGTATTTTTGTACCACCAACCTCGTTCTTTTCCAACATAGTTGATGCTAAGACACGAGGCTAGGTGATGATGCCCCAGGTTGAGGAGACGCTGGGGAGCCAACCCTCCCCTCCAAGCCGTGTAGAATTTCTTCTAACCTGGTAGGGAAGGCGTTTCAAGCAGCAGGTCAGGCTGGCACTTCCTTGCACACCATGGCGGTTTTGCAAGCGTACCAGGCTGATCTGCTGAATGATTTGAGCACGAGCGGCACTGTGGATCAAGAAGCATTCACAGAGTTACACCGGGCTACTGATCTGTCCCTGCGTGCGACTAAACAAACAGCCCGTGCTATCGGCCGTTCTATGGCATCCCTAGTGTGTGCAGAAAGACATCTACAGTGGTTACAAAATTGGAATGGCGATCTCGCCGCGTATACCGCCGTTTAAAGGCAACAGCGGCCAAAATAAATCAGTTGCATTTCAAAGTCATTCGTAAAATGGCCGCCAGGTGGCGCAAAGTGACATTTTCATTCATCGCAGTAAATACAACAGTGATCGTAATTTCCACAACAAACATGAAAAATCTGAACCAGAGCTATTAATGTGTACTGTACAATAATGAGTAAAAAAAAATTATAGTAGATTTATTAACTGAAATAAATGACCATATTTTTCAAGAGAATTTTCAAGCCCCACTCATCAAACAAAATTACAACGAAATCGGCCAAGTTTACTATTTATTTAAATATAAATTTATAAACCAATAAGATCAAATAACACCAAGTTATTATTATAACAGGCTTACTTCGTCACTTATCCAGAGCTTGCTTTATTAACCTTGCCTTATTTAACGTTACTTGGGTGCTTTGTCTTTAAGTGCTCGCTTGGTGTAGTGGTTAGAGCACATGGTCAGTGATATATAAAGTGCCGGTTCGGATCCCGAGGGATGATGTTTTAAATTTTTTTATTTTAATTATAGCAAAATTAAAATAAAAAAAATTGTTGTATTTTGATTTTGCTTCAGCATACTATGGAAAAAACAGCAAACTCGCACGCAACCAGTTTGTATTCTTTAAATTTAGGGGAGTGACGGCTCGGTCTGCTGCTGCTGCTGTGTGTGTGTGTGTCATTATACTGATGAAAAGTGGTGGCCATTTTGATTTACGACAGCTGTTTACGGCAGTGTAGTCCAGTGCGGGAGATGCATTGTGGGTAATGAGGTCCGGTGTTACATCTGTTACATTTTTGATAACAATAGTTTTTTTACAAACATTTCTAAACTAATAAGATCAAATGACACCAAGTTTAAAACAGATAAAATACACGTGCAAATAGTATAATTGTATAACAGGCTTACTTCGTTACTTATTTAACGCTTGCTTTCAAAGAAGTCGAGTGGCTTATTAACGTCACGGAGGTGTGTTGTCTCTTAGTGCCTGGTTGGTGTAGCTGTTAGAGCGCTCGGTCAGGGATTTACCAAGCGTCGGTTCAAATCCTGGATGATGCTGTTTTAAAAAATTGTTCTATTTTAATTTTACTCAGCAAACAAACAGCAAACAAAAAAAATTATTATTCAGAGCACGATATGCAACCGTAATGAGTCCCTTAACCGGCTTATACAGCTGGCATGTGACCAACGTATTTAACCGTGATGAGTCCATAAAATCAGTAGCAGCTAATAATTACTAATTACTTTAGTTAATGCTGCTACTGATTTTATTCCAGTTTACCTGTTCAGGTTGATTGCGATTCTTTTTAAAATATTGTCTCAGTTTTATATGTTGTTCGTCTTGATGTTTGTCTTCTTTTCACTTGGCAACACTCAAATGCAAATTATTCACCGTGAATCAGCTGTTCTCACCTATCCATTCAGAGAAACTGAATGAGCTGAAATGAGCCTTTGTTTCACGACCGCGACACCCCTCTCTCTCACGCACATACAGTACAGAGTAGACCAAATCATTACAGTACATACTTTATCCAACAAACATGAAAAATATCCACATAATGATGAGTTAAGAAGCATTGCTTAATTTTCGTTTAGACAGACTGTTTGTATCTGATTATTGGTATTATTAAAGAACAGCAGCACAAACAACAACACAAGGGCTTGTACAGCAAAGAGTTAAATTTGTAACAGTAAAAGGCATCCGAATTTAAATATATAAATTACTAGAAACAAATTGAGCACACTATCAGAATAAAAAATAGAACAAATCAAATGTATTTTACACATACACAAGGAGGATAATGATACCGAGTTTATATTAAAATATCAAATATTGTAATATTGTTTTTGTGTTATTATAAATAATGAAATGCAGTAGGCTGTTATGGTCATCATCAAAAGAAAATATATTAAGTAACAGATAATATTAGGTTTATATTTCAAATTAGATAAAATGCTGATTTTCCAGCAGTAAAATTATTGTATCTCTACAGTTTACAAAACCTCCGCTGCGTGTATTCATTCACAGGCTCCAGAGCACGCACAGAGAAATAGGAGACTGTGGTTTAGGAGTGGATTGGAGAGAAGAGAGCTGTTCAGTTACTATAAAAAAAAAATCTAAAAAAATATATAAAAACATAATATGATCTTTTTGAGTTATGAGGTTTTTTTTATTATACATAAGACAACCTTTCAGTTTTGTAAATATTCTAGTTATAGTGTGTTAAGTTTTTCTTTAGGTTAAACGGTTTTGAGAATTAGACCATCCAGCTAAGATCAATATTATGTCGTTGATTGATAAAATCTGGATTAAGGATATTTTATTTTGTTTTATTTATTTAATTTGTATTTTTCATCTTCCCCCCTGAGGGATTGCCACCTTATTGTGGTCAGGGGATTTGCGTGCCTCAGTGCTTGGATGTTTACCGAGGGCTCAAGGGAGGTGTGTCTGTGTGTGTGTGTGTGTGTGTCTGTGTGTGAGTGCGCGTGCGGATTTTTCCGCTACCGCAGATCAGTTTATCAACTTGTAATATATAAATTTTAGGAATATATTAACATGTGGAGACATCATTATATGTTGAATGGAACTTGTAAGCCTTTGAATGGTGTTAAAAATACTTGCAAAACAAGTATTGCAGCCATACATTGGAGGGAACTTCTGAGGTGGTCAGTGATTGATGGCACGGTCGGTCGGAGGGGGTTGTGATCACACCTATAGATCTTTTGTTCTAGGCTATCGGTCAAATATCTCTCCACTTGGAAGCAAAAACATGCAAGGGATTTCAGCATCTCGACGCACATACTAAGCTGTTTATAAAGTAGACACTGTTTGTTTTTTCATTTTGTAATCTTTCCCGTGTTTACCGTGTACTGTACAATGTATATTCATTTTTTAATGAATTACTGTAAATAAACTACACATTCCGTTGATTTACCAGAAATTACTTTTCTGTTGTGTGTGCTAAACTAAACTTCAGGGTCAAAGTAATAGCGATTTTATTTGAAAAGTATTATATATTTACAATGCTGATAAGTTCAAGCTTAGATTCATATATAAACTGCTTCAAAGTCTTTCCACCCCGTGACAGCTGAAATCCGACAGACGCAGGGCTCAAGGGAGGTGTGTGTGTGTGTGTGTGTGTGTCTATGTGTGTGCGTGCGCGCATACTTCTTCTACTGTTATAAAAACTCTAAATATAAACAAACTAAATACAGCTTTTTTTTTCAGAGGTAAACGGAAAAGTGAAGATGTTCAGTGTCACTATGCAGATGTTACACTCAGTGGAGTTACCGAAATCATTGGTTTAGTCCTCATCATTTCCACATTTCACTCGCTTTTATTACTCTTATGTGAGCATAAACAGTGAAACATTCCACAGGTTTATAATACACCGCGGCCAAGTGAACCACGTTCCTGTCAAACGAAACGAGGCATAATCGTGGTGTTTGCTTCGGTTATGACACACCATAGTTTATTACCTGCTGTGGTAGATCTGAATATTTATCCAAACACAATAATAAAGCTTTATATCCTCAGGAGGGCTCAGTACATTGTTTTAGCGATAGTTTCACGAAAGCGAGTTCAGAACTAATCTAACCAAACCAAAAAAAAAAAAAAAAAACATCCGAAGCTTCAAATAGAATGAACGAACTAATGAAATTGATATATATGTAATTGATATACTGTATATACAGACGTGTGTGTGTCATTTTAATTCAAATGAACATTTTAATGCTTTCTGATACACTTATCAACTTATCCACATACACTTATCAACACAAACTCTCCGTGCACGCACACACACAATCTCTAAAAAATTAATATTAATAACATACATATACAAATAAACAAAAATATAAACGTCTATATTGAAGTTTACGGTGAACGCAGAGTCGGCTAAGCACACGTGATGACGCGCGCGCCCTCACCTCTGTTACGGCTGCCTACAGTATTTGGCCAAAAGAATTGTAATAATTGAACGATATGCCTGGTCCTGGAAAGAGACATCAACAGTCCGGCGCTGAGAAACGAAAGAACCGAAAGAAAAAAAAGCCTAAGATGAAGCCCGTGCATCAATTCCAGAAATAAAACTTTACTTTATTCTGTCGACGTTAATAATGTAATAACGTAACATTAACGTAAAATAACGCAAATTTCATTTAACAGCAGGGGGGACAATAAATACATATACAGGGGGGACAATAAATATATATTTTTATAAATTTATTGCATTGTTTATGTTGTTTACAGTCAAGCCATCAACATACACTAAAATGTAAACATGAGATCTAAACTAAAAACTGTGCTCCCTGTGCTGGTGCTGGCAATATCATTTCTTTGTTCTGCTGTCTCCGGCTCCCTCCCTGGTCCTGAATCTCCCCCTTCCTCTACTCTCACTGTCTCAGAACAGACTGACTCCTGAAGCAGAAAAAAAATGCAGGAAATTATGTTTTCTAACATGCGTTAGATAGTTTTTTTTTATCACTCTATACACAATACTTTGCTATTTTTATAGATGTTGAGCATCGTGAGCAAGCCCGAGATCATATTAACGTTAATTATCACCAGCCGGCATTAATAGCACACGAGTAACGTGAGTTGGACGCACACCAATCGATTCGACTATGGTTAATCGCTCACTCCGTAGGCTCCCTGAATAGGCGGGAAAGGGATGGAACCGCGCATTCGTCCCGGCAGGAAAAAAAAACTAAACAGATCTAACAGATGAGGACTCAGATTAATGTGCAAAAAATATATAATAAAACTATATAAGTCTACATAGCCTTTATAAGACTCTACCTTAAACGCACTTAAAACATTTTATTTAGTTTTAAAATAAAACAATTTTAAAACATCACTCGGGATTCGAACCGGCGCTTTGTAGATCACTGGCCGAGTGTTCTATCCGCTACACCAAGTGGCCACTTAGAGACAATGCACACCAGAGACGTTAATAAGCCACTCGACTTCTTTGAAAGCAAGTGTACGTCTTTGATAAGTGATGAAGTAAGCCTGTTATAATAATAACTTGGTGTTATTTGATCTTATTGGTTTAGAAATTTATATTTAAATAAAACCCTACACACTTCTTTTCTAATTACACGTGATAAAATCTAAAGGCTCACTGTGTTAATATTTATTGTGCTTAAATTTGATCTTAATAAGATTTGATTTAATTTGAATTCTACATTTGTACTGTAATTATAGTACTGTGATTATGAATTCGGTCAACTACAGTGTTTCACTTGATGTTATCGGCTATTACGTGTATTATTGAGGCAAAGAATGAACTAAGGCATGAGGCGTCAGTCTGTAGTTATATAGCGCCACTCAGTGGTAAAAGCCAGCAAATGCACAGCAAATGCACATCCCGTAATGCGGCGGCGACGTTACATACGACGCTCCGATTTTGTAACCACTGTATGGCTTAATCTGACGGGCATCAAGGATAAGGATCGATCATTCCTCCTTGATGTCCCTGTCTCACCATCAGGCCTATTTTGCGACGCTGTTAATTCCGTTGCCACCAAGTTTCGAGATGCCAATGTCTATAAACAGGCTTTTGGGAAATTTCTCCCCCGCCGTGCTCAGGAGCCGAGGCCGTCGGCCACCCAGCCTCGACCAAAGCTGAGACTCGCAGAAAGGCGAGAGGCGCAGAAGGAGAGTGTCAGTAGCCGCACACCCCCCCGTAAGGACTGGGGTACGACTCGCCGCCCCTCACAGATCGCCTCTAAAAGCTCAGACCGCCGCGCCGTCTTCTTCTCTAAGAAGAGGCCCTGAAGGATTGTGGGGTCTTCCCCGGGGGAGAGCACGTAATTTTCTTCATTAAGAACATGCCCCCTCACGGGCAAACCACGGGACCGATGTTTAGTTCCGCCGCCTTTGGTGTTTCGGACGACACCGGTCCTCAACGACATGTTAGCTCTTCGGTTAAATTCCTGCTGTATTCCAGGATGCCGAACAGCTAACATGATACCCCCCCCCCCCCCCCCGCATCACATCACTCTCCGTGTTTCAGAATGGCCTGGTCTCCACTTCCATGAAACCGGAAAGTGTGCATCTCCTGACAGAGGCTGCTGGAGGAACGGGGCCATAGAACATGTTCCCCTACCAGATAGTGAGTCAGGTATTGCTTAGTTCCTATAGGAAGAGTGGGGCTGCGTCCAATTTTTTTTGATTTTGTGGTTTTTACCACCATCTAAATAAATAAATACAGTTTAAAAATTGACTGTCAAAGTGATTGCTCTCAAATCCTACCTAGCGATTGATTTGTGACAATCGATTGAAGGACGCTTACTTTCATATTGCCACAACACAGGGAAGGACCTGAGGTTCACTTCGGGAGCGAAGCTTACCAGTATCAGATCCTTCCATTTCTGCCTAGCTCTCTACATGAATGCATTGAATTACATATACGACTGCCTGGCCCAGTCTCAGTAGCTAGCGCTTTGACATCAGCATGTCGTCCTAGCTCATTTTTGGTTCTAAGATCGAGACAAGGAAATCAAGCTAGACCAGCAAAGGTTCTCATGGCAGCTGTATCCTCAGTGACACCTTTGGGCCGTCTGCACATGGGCTTTCAATCTAGGGCCAATCCCCAACAAGGGTTACACACCAGGTGCTTCGTACCCTCCCTATGTGGCTCAGCATCTGTACTGTCCAGTCAAGCTCTGACTTGAAAACCCCACCCAGAAGTAGTCAGTCAACCTGGGAGAGATTTCAGCTAGCAGAGGTGGACCTCTTTACCTCGTAAGACCAGCAAATGTCCCCTTTGCTGCTTTCTGACTTTTCCAGCCCCACCCCTGGGTCTGGACACCTTGGCCCTTACGCGGCCCAGGTTACGTCTCTATAAATTTTTCCTGATAAGGCTGCTTCCGGGAGTCTAAGTCAAGCTGGTCTTCCAGCCAGCGTAATTAAGACTATTCTAGGGCTCCCTCTCCTAGAAGAGCTTATGCCCTCAGAAATGAATGTATGTGAAAGATTCGTACATACAAAGTGTTTCAGCCCATATAGCTTGAAGCCTCTGTCCTCCGCCTGTTACAGCTTCGGAGCAGGAAAGACTTCACTTACAGTGTCCAGTATGTGCCCTTTGGGTGAGAGATGCTATTGCCCTCTCCTATGAGCCTCACAGTACCACGTCACCTCTAGGAAGCCGGGCTCATTCAACCAGGAGATCGCCTCATCTGTTACATTAGCAAGAGGTATTCCCCTGCAGCAAGTGTGTGCTAAGCGGGTAGACTCAGTTCACTGCCGAAGTGTTCAGTGCTGAACTGCTGCTGCTGCTGCTGCAAAAAAAAAAAAAAAAAAACGTTTGTCCTCGAGCTTGTGCCCTAGTACTCTCAGGACGTACTTAATTGCATTCTCACTCAACTATTGTCTGATATTGTTTTTGAAACATCCTGTCCTCCGCCTTTTCAGCTTCGGAACAGAAGAGATTTCACTGACTATGTCCAGTACACGCTCTTCAGATTTACGCCCACCACATCAGCCGGTAGCGTAAACCAGAGCAGCTTTTACATGTTTGGAACCGCAACCTGCGGTGCCTCAGCCACTATACTGGATGAGAGTGCTATTGCCCCCTCCTATGGGACACATGAGCTCACTTCACCTCTAGGAATCAGGGCTCATTCAACCAAGGGGATCGCCCCATATTCTACAGATGTTCTATGAGACCGTTGTGGCGAGTGTCATTTTTTACGCTGTGGTCTGTTGGGGTGGTAACATTAAGGTGTCTGATAAGAACAAACTGGACAAGTCAATTAAAAAGGCCGGATCTGTGCTAGGCATGGAGCTTGACTCGGTGGATGTAGTAGCAAAGAGGAGGATTCTGTCCAAAGTACAATCCATTGTGAACAATCCTTCTCACCCGCTATACAGTGTTTTGGCTGAACAGAGGAGCAGTTTCAGCCAGAGACTGATTACTATCAAGTGTTCCACTGAGCGTCACAGGAGATCCTTTCTCCAAACGGCCATAAAACTTTACAACTCTTCTCTGTAACTCATACACACATGTATGTGGATTTTTTCACTGACTGGTATACAACAGGACACTAATACTTACCCATTTTTTTTTTTATTTTTTTTTTTATTACCTTCCTTAGTTAACAACTGTGAGCACCTGTAACCGAGCATAAGCAATTTCCCTTTGGGATTAATAAAGTTCTTTGAATCTTGAATCTTGAATCTTGAATATATTGCACTAGCAAGGGGTATCCCTCCTACAGCAAGTGTGTGCTAAGCAGGATGACCCAGTCCTCTGCTGAATTGCTCCAGTGCTGGAGTTTCTCTAAGAGAATTGTCTTCAGGCTTGTGCCCTAGTACCCTCAGAACGTACTCATTCGCTATTTCAATCTGCCACGTTCTAATTGAAGCCACTAGAGTCAGCACCTGACAGGCCTCTGACCCTTAGGATGGTTTTTCTTATGGCCATTTCCTCTCTCAAGAGGATCGGAGATCTGCATACTTGTCTCCCAATCTTGCCTGGACCTGACCCTGGGCAGTAAATTCTGCATCATCACCTACTTTGCCCAGTATGTGCCCTTCAGACCTACGTCCACCGAACCAGCCAGTGGCGAAAGTCAGGGCAACTTTCTGTATGCTATGGAGGCCGCAACCGGGGGGGGGGGGGGGGTGCGTCCGCCACTACACATACCTTGTCACTGGATGAGACCTCTCCTATGAGGCGCATGAGCTCACTTTGCCTCTGGGAGTCAGGGCCCATTCAACCAGAGGGGTCACCTCATCTATTGCTCCTGCAAGAGGTACTCCCTGCAGCAAGTGTGGTTTTTTCCTCCCCGCACACATTTGTAAAATTTATAGTCTGGATGTCCCCGTAGCTCCCAGACATAGTTCTGAGACTCCGCGGCCTTGTGCACACATGCTACACAACCGTGGGGTACAGACACCTGCAGTGCGGCGACGTTGGTATTCTCGTTCCCATAGCGTTTTCAACGCAGCATCGAGTGTAGCCTTGAAAGGGAACGTCTCGGGTTACTTTGCTGTAACCCTGTTCCCTGAAAGGCGGGAACGAGATGCTGCGTCGCAATGCCGCACTGCCACGTGACCGGACGTCCGTTCAGACAAATGAATCTGAGGTTGTCGCCGGCTCACCGATATTTATAACCTGCAGCTGAGTCTAATCAGATGACGTCACCTGACCGAGGTTATATAAGCTAAAATTTGGCGTGTTTGTACACACATGCTTCACAGCCGCCGAGATGTTTCCCCGTAGAGTTTTCAACGCAGCATCTCGTTCCCGCCTTTCAGGGAACAGGGTTACAGCAAAGTAACCCGAGACGTTCACTTTGCTACCATCGGACAGATGTCACAGGTGCATCGGAGCACTGACAGACTGAAAAATTGCTTTTTTTCCTGTGGCTGTTACTGCACTGAACAGCTGATCATGGACTGTTAGCTAACACATCACACTGCACTGTCACTTTCTGTTTGTATTTGTTTTTTTACCACTATGCATCTTTGCACCATCAAAAATTATGCTTATCATTGCACTACTGTATATTCTGTACTGTATATACTGTACCATTCAGAACTCACACATGCACACATATACTTATGTATATTTTGTTACTTCCAAACATGCTAATCCACTGCAATGTTTGCATAGTTACTGCATTACACTGTATTATACTGTACACCAGTATGTACAGTATATTGACATATATATATATATATATATATATATATATATATATATACTGCACAATGTTGCACAGTTATACTATATATTACTCTATAACTATATATACAATAACTCTATTACCAAATGCATCTTCTGTTTGTATAACACGTTGTATTTATTTATTTATTGTGAATAGGCCATTTATGCACTTGTGGTTAGATACTAACTGCATTTCGTTGGCTCTGTACATGTACTCTGCACATTGACAATAAAGTTGAATCTAATCTAATCTAATCTAATCTAATCTTTGTGTGTGGCCACAGACATGACATCCAGTGGCTGGGAACCCTACCTTAACATGGAGCACATTGGCTTTTTTCCCTCTTCGGCGGCAAGATCATGAGAGCTGGGTCTATGTGAGAGTAAAAGTGGCGTGGGAGCTCGCGCAATTCTTTTGTGGCTGTTCTTAAAGCGGTGATCAAATTCTACATTCAGTTCTTGCCTTTGAAATCCTTGTCGGACTTCCATTGATTAGCTGTCAGCCGTTTTTTGCAGCTGGCCAAATACCCGTTTAAGGTGGTGCTCCAGGTTACTTGAGTGGATCACAACATTGTCCAAATAGGCAGCATGGGGGCGGTGGTTTCATAGGACAATATCCAACAGCAGCTGGACAGAAGCTGGTGAACCATGGAGATCAAAGGGCAGGACCTGATATTGCCAATCGGTCGAGTCAATGCCATCTTGGCTTTGGCCTGCGGTGTAAGGGCCACCTGCCAATAGCCCTTAGTGGGATCGAGGGTGGAGGTGATTCAGGCCTTTCCCAATCGGTTCACGAGATCATCTACATAAGTGGGTATTCATTGAAGGTGAATATTACATTTAATTGCAGGAAGTCATTACATAGCTTGATCGACTTGTCAGGCTTGGGCACTTTGATTGTGGGGCTGGACCAGCCGCCCCATCACTTTCACCAATAGTCAGTGCGATCTTGCCGTGATTGCGAGAGCTGTATTGAAGAGCCTGCAGAAGCCACTGCCCGCGTGGTTCCACTCTGCCGCTCTACCGCTGCCATCATTCACCAGTGTAAATGCGATCGGGACGATGACCTGTGCTGAGCTGCATAGGAGACACCAACTAAAAGATCTGCACAAATTGTTAAGACCCTTTTCACTTTTGCAGAGAGTCAGCCTTCGTGATCTAGCCGCCAAAGAGGCCACTGCATTTGCCACTAAGGCCCAAGTTTGCAGTCAGCAAGTCCCACTGAGGAAAGCCATCTCTACTTGCACCTGAGCCTGCAGGAAAAGGGGTGGCAGGGGCCAGTTGATCCTGACTATTAGAACTGTGGTGAAGAGCCTGCAGGAGCCACTATCCACTTGGGCCCACTCTCCCACTCGCCAGTCGAGTGCTCTTCTGCCAGCTCAGCACTGCCTCTGGACCCACACATGCACGTCATCACTTCATTTCCTTGCCTTCTTTTCTTAAAGCCCCTTATTTTTCTGATTTTTTCTAATTAAACCTTTTCCCGTAAGACCTCTTCTCGTGTCTGTGTGACGCTCCGGGTCAAACTGTTTAAATGACAGTTATACAAGTTATTAGCTAAATATCAGGATCCATGTAACCACACCTTGTAACATTTTTCTCTGTCTTTCTATCCCCCCTTAGGTTAAAAATACTAGTTGTGAGACTCTTAGGAAATTCAAAATTCCTGGTGAGTTGGATTTTCAGTATCACCGCATCAGCCTGCTGTTAGAGAAGATCATAGAGTCGCTAAAAGATAGTGAAATGCTGAGTTTCATCGTGTACACATACAAAGCCATTTTCTTCAAGGAAACAAACAATGACCACGAAGACGCCGTCAGGATAATGGGCTTCATTAAGGTGTGTTCCTAACGAGTGCTTCATTTGATTTTAATTAGGCCGGCAGTGATATTGTGAACAACCTGTGGGATGGATACATGGGTCCGTATCACTGTTGTTATTTTTATTTCTTATTAATATGGCTAGGTCATATTAGTGTTTTGTAAAACCTGTTTTATTACTCCTTTAAGAGAAAAATCTTATAGTAGTGTTTGAAAGTTTGTAATTTTCCTCTTTTGTTCTAATAGCGCTTTTCCACTGCATAGTACGGCACAGCACGGTTCAGTACAGCTCACTTTGGTTCGGCTCAGTTCGGCTCGGTTTGCGCTTCCACTACAGTTTAGTACCGCTTTAGAGTGGGCGGGATTATTCACGTGTTGTTATAGTTGCACCGCCTCTACTGCCGTGACATAATCGTAAACGCGCCACAAACAAACATATGCAACAATGGAGCATATCGACGGAATGATGTTCTTCATTCTCGGCATGTGGATGTTTTTAACAGCAAGATGAAGGAGTTTGTTTCAAAAGAGGCTGATGGCAGCCAAAGAAAATTTTTGGTTAATACAACAAAGTTCAGTGACGCAGTAATGATGATTTTCTCCGGCCAATCAGTGACCAGCAGAATTACACGTCACGTTTTGGTAATGGTTCAGCGCGCTTGGAACCTCGCCTGAGGTGGTACTAAAAAAAGGACCAGGTACGAGGTACTGTTCCCAGTGGAAAACCCCCCAAATGTGAGCTGTGCTGAACCGTGCCGTGCCGTACTATGCAGTGGAAAAGCGCCATAATTATTGTCAGAGGAGCACCTGCAACCAGTACATTAATCTCTTTAAAATGAAGCTACTGGTCTGAGAGAATTAATTACAAACGTTTTGTTCCACATACTGTAGATATTAATGTGGTAGTGGAAAGTCCTCTAAATGAGCTTTGTTGAAAACACACAGGTGTATTACAAATAGCGTGTGTGATACACTATAATGCTAGTTCTATATGTATTAAAACCAACTTATTTAAAGAAGAGTACTGGTTCTCTAATGCCAACTTTGTTTATTATTTTTTGTCCCCAGGCCATGTTGAATTTAATGCAGAAATTCATAAAGAAGTGCCATGACCCACTAGTGAGTGACAGATGTTACTGTTATAATTATATTGACACACTAATAAGTGATGATGATGATGATGATGATGGTAATGTTTGTGTGTGTCTGCGTTTTTGTTATTTAGAATGATCCGGTGGTATTGTCCTTATGGACGCAGTTGCCAGAAATCACAGCTGGAAAGCCAAATTTCTGCCAGATGTTCCTCAAATGCTGCGGCATGAAAGTGTTCCTGGATTGCGTAAAGGTACCAAACGGGAACTTTTGGTAAACGGGGAAAACACAGCTGGGAAAACAAGACAATATTGATGCACCCCTGTTTAGGGTTGGGTATCGTTTTTTTTTTTTTTCGATACCGGTGCCAAATTGATACTTTGAAAACAGTACCGGTGCCAAAAAGGTGCCTGAACCGATACTTTACAAAAGCCACAAAATGATGACTCAAAAATAAATTTTTATTGAACAAAAAATGTTATGCTTAAATTTTAACAATATATTAAAAGTTTAAAGTATATATGAATATATAAGTAAATACAAAAAACAACACAACAAAACATAAGCCACCTAACCCAACTACAATAACTAAACTGCTTAAAATTTTAGCAATTCTTTTGCAGAAATATCGTCTTGGGTTACTTTGCTGTAACCCTGTTCCCTGAAAAGGCGGGAATGAGATGCTGCGTGAAAACGCTATGGGAACATCTTGTCATGTTGCCGGTTGTGAAGCATGTGTGTATCAAACACGCCAAATTTTGGCTTATATAACCGCGGTCAGGTGACGTCATCTGATTAGACGCATCTGGAGGTTATAAAAGGAGTAAACCGGAAACACTCCTCAGACTGATTTGTCTGAACGGACGTCCGGTCATGTAGGCAGTGCGGCATTGGGACGCAGCATCTCGTTCCCGCCTTTTCAGGGAACAGGGTTATAGCAAAGTAACCCGAGATGTTCCCTTTCAAAGGCTCCACTCGATGCTGCGTGAAAATGCTATGGGAACGAGAATACCAACGCCGCCGCACTGCAAGTGTCTGGACCCCAAGGTTGTGTAGCGTGTGCGCACAAGGCCGAGAAGGTCTCAGAACTATGCTTGGGCGGCTACCTCGAGGACACGTGAGCCCGGAGTAGCATAAACCTCCAGACTATGAATGTAACAAATTTGTGCTGAGAGGGCCAACCCTCCGCGTCACACAATTTCTGCAGCGGAATACCTCCTGCTAGTGCAAAAAGAGGCGATCCCTCTGGTTGAGTGAGCCCTGATTCCTAGAGGCAAAATGAGCCCACGCGCCTCATAGGAGAGGGCAATAGCATCCCTCACCCAAAACATGTAAAGGCTGCTCTGACCTACGCCACTGGCTGATGCGGTGGACGTAAATCTGAAGAGCACGTACTGGATACAGTAAGTGAATTTTCTCCTGCTCCGAAGCTGTAAGTCGGAGGACAGAGGGCTTCAAAAACAATAGGGTGAATGTTGGGTCTTTATGGAACTTTCGGAAGATAGTTAGTGAGGATGCGGTTAAATGCGTCCTGAGAGTACTAGGGCACAAGCCCGAGGACAACTTTCCTGCAGAAACTTCAGCACTGAAACAATTCGGCAGTGGACTGGGTGTACCTGCTTAGCACACACTTTGCTGCAGGGGAATACCTCTTGCTTATGCAATAGATGAGGTGATCCGCCTGGTTGAATGAGCCCTGATTCCTAGAGGCGAAGTGAGCCCACGCACCTCATAGGAGAGAGCAATAGCATCTCTCACCCAGTCTAGTGGAGGCCGCCCCTCGGTTTCAGCCCCAAAACATGTAAAAGCTGCAATGATTTACGCCACTGGCTGATGCGGTGAATGTAAATCAGAAGATCACGTACTGGATACAGTAAGTGAAGTCTCTCCTGCTCCGAAGCTGTAAAAGGCTGAGGACAGAAGGCTTCCAAACAATTGGGCAAGTTGAAAATGGAACTTTCGGAAGATAGTTCAGTGAGGATGCAAAATGGCCCTGACTAGCCAGGGGCAAAGTCTGGGCAGGATGGGGAGACTGATCAGATCTCCAATCCTCTTAGAGAGGTAACGGCCATTAGAAAAACCATCTTAAGGGTCAGAAAACCTGAGGTGCTGAATCTAGTGGTTCAAAAGGGGTGTCAATTGGGCCTTCGAGCACGATAGCTAAAACCCACAAAAAAAGGGCATTTTCCCCCAGTAACCTTATTGATCAGGACGTGGCAGGTTGAAATAGCCGTTACGTACATCCTGAGAGTACTAGGGCACAAGCCCGAGGACAACTTCTCTTGCAGAAACTCCAGCACTGAAGCAATTCGGCAGTGAACTGGGTCTACCTGCTTAGTCTACCTGTTAGTCTTTCCTGCTCCGAAGCTGTAAAAGGCAGAGGACAGAGGCTTCAAAACAATAGTGTGCATGTTGAAATGGAAATCCCTGACGTGGCAGGCTAAATAGCAGTTATGCATGTCCTGAGAGTACTAGGGCACAAGCCCGAGGAAAACTTTTCTTGCAGAAACTCCAGCACTGAAACAATTCGGCAGTGGACTGGGTCTAACTGCTTCGTCATGCACGACTTTTCACATCACAACTTTTCCTTCTGAGGGCATAAGCTCTTCTATGGGAGGGAGCCCTCTAGAATAGTCTTAATTACGCCGGCTGGAAGACCAGCTTGACTTAGACTCCCGGGAGCAGAGCTATCAGGAAAATGAATAGACACGTAACCTGGGCCACGTACGGGCCAAGGAGTCCAGACCCATGGAGGGGGGCTGGAAGAGTCAGAGAGCAGCAAAGGGGACATTTGCTGATCTTACGAGGCAAAGAGGTCCACCTCTGATAGCTGAAATCTCTCCCAGATTGACTGACTACTTCGGGGTGGGGTTTCCAATCCCCGTGTGTCAGAGCTTGACTGGACTGTGCAATTGCTCCTATTCATATGCCCTGAAATGTAAATCGCCCTGAAGGAGAGGAACCTTTTGTGCTAGCTGTATAGCGGCATGAGCACAGTCCACCCTGGCGATAATATATGAGACTACCATAGTGTAGTCCATCCGCACTAGGTCATGGTAGCCTCTCAATTGCTGGAGGAAGTGCTTTAGGGCCAGAAATAAAGCCATTATTTCGAGGCAATTGATGTGCCACGCGAGAAGAAGGCTTCTCCAGCTCCCTTGGGCTGGACGGTCATCTAAGACCCCATCCCGGCCCATGAGAGAAGCATCTGTCATTAGCATCTGTGACGACAAGGCGGACATAGAGTGGGACCCAGAATCAGAAACCGGGGTCTTAAACCACATAGTAAGGGTACGGAGCACTTGGCGCGTAACCTTTATTGGGGATTGGCCCTAGAGTGAAATCCCCTGTCTTGGCCACAACTAGGAATGTTCTCATGTGCAGAAGGCCCAAAGGTGTCACCGTGGATACAGCTGCCATGAGAGCTCAGAATGGATTTGTTTACTTTTGGGTCTCAATCCTAGAACCAAAGATGAGCTAGGACGACATGCTGATGTCGAAGCGCTAGCTAATGAGACTGGGCCAGCCAGTCGTCTATCCATGCATTTTATATATGTGCGGGTAAGGGAGCTAAACCAAATGGAAGGACCCGATGCTGGTAAGCTTCGCCCCCAAAAGCGAACCTCCGGTCTTTCCCTGTGTTGTGGCAATATTTCTATATGAAAGTAATCGTCCTTCAATCGATTGTCACAAATCAATCGCTTGGTAGGATATGAGAGCAATCACTTTGACAGTCAACATTTTGAAACTGCCCGCGAAATTAAAAAATTTGGACGCAGCCCCGCGTTCCTCTGGGAACCAAGGAATACCGACTTTAGTAGCCTGACTCACTGTCTGGTAGGGGAACATGTTCAATGGCCCCATTCCCCAGCAACTTCTGTCAGGAGATACGTACTTTCCGGTTTCATGGAAGTGGAGACCACGCCATTTTGAAATGCGGAGGGTGATGTGAGAATTGAATCCTGTAGTTTTTCTACAGTGCTTAGTACCCAAGGAGATATACTTGGCAGTAGCTTCCATGCTGCCAGTTTCTCAGAAAGGGGCAAAGTTTTGGCAGATTGGTTAAACATGGGAATGTTATGTGTTCGGCATCCTGAAACATGGCAGGAAAAACACTTTATTCGAGACTGGTGTTTCCCAAAACACCAGCGGTGGCTGAGCAAGAACACCGATCTCCTGGGGGTGTCAGGGAGAACATTTAATTCTTGAAAGGAATTCTGTGTCCCTCTCCCCATTGGGGGGCCACCCCCATGGTCCTGGCACATGAACCTCAGGGCTTCTTTGTGAAGAAGACAATATGCCAGTCTGACCTTTTTGAAGCGGATAGTGAGGTGCGTCGCACCCCAGGGGTGGCAGGCTCAAAAACACACTCCTTGTGTTTCACGCCTCGCCAGAGTCAGACCCGGTCAAGACTGGGTGGCCGACAGTTCCGACTCTTGAGCACGGCGGGGAAGGAATTTCCCGAAGGCTTGTTATATATAACTTCACCTAATGAACCTAGTGGCAACCGAGTTAACGATATCGCCAAACAGGCCGGAATGCACAAGTGCAATGCAATGCAAACAAGTGGCATCCAAGAGGAATGCACGATTCTTATCCTTGATGCGTCTGAGATTCAACCACAAGTGCCTCCGCGTGAAACCCATCACAGCCATAAAACGGCCGATAACACGAGCTGTCTGCTGTTGTTGCACGCAGAGACAAGTCTGTGGCCCGGCGTAATTCCAATACACCCTATCTGAAGAGCCCCGCCAGTACTCAAGTCTCTCAGCCGGTCAGCGTGGTAGGCCTGCAAAACTGCCACGGTGTGCAAAGGAGCACCAATAGCGTTTTCACGCAGCATTTTCACGGAGCCTTTGAAAGGGAACACGAGCTTTGCCTTTTCTGGCAAAATACGACACCTTTCCTGACTTATGGTATGCACTACACAGGAAAAATCCCTCTCAGATGGTGTAGATGAGACCTGCACACAAAGGTATGTGTTTGAAAGTGCGGACAATATGGGAAGATAGTCCCGCTTTCCCCACCACCAAGCTACAGGGTCTTGTCCTGATAAAACGGTTAGTGTGACTGGGACTGGGGTCGTCCACACCAATAGTGCCAGCTGTTGTCCGCCAGCTGTCAAACACGGTGCATCCCTCTGCTTTTAAGTTTATACCGTGTGCCCGAAAATGTTTCATAAGATTTGACATGTTTCCCCCTTTACACGCAATTGCTGTGAAACATTTGCTGCACGTCGCGGTGTCGGAATCCTTTTTCGTGAAATATAGCCACACTTTCGACCGTTTAGTTTTAGGCATTTTAACTAAAGCTGTTTATTTTATCAAGCTAAGATAGCGGAAGACCACCTGCTGCCACCAGAGTGAGTGTAGCGTTAATTGCTGCATTCACGCGCATCTCGGATGATGTCTCATTTCCTGATTATTTGCGCTGTTAATTTTTTATCTAATCTAATAAACTTTTAACTTACAAAAATAAAATGGACAGTAACATTACTGCAACAAAGTTTTGTTAAGTGTTAAGTGGCATCGAAATGAGGCACCGAAATTCGCGGTCTGTTTCGGTCCGGTACTTACCAGATACATAGATACCGGTGCCGTATTAGCACCGGTTTTCGGTACCCAACCCTACCCCTGATATGAGTTGACCTGTTATGAGTTATGTGTGCTTGTGTTTGTGTGTGTATATGTGTGTTCCCCAGGCATTTCCAGGTAATGAGCTAATGCACAGTTACATGATGATGGTGCTGTGTAACGTGGCTGAGGTGAAGGAACTCAGACCTCAGCTTCTCACCCGCCAAGTCATCACCGTCGTCAGGTGCTCCATCTCTACACATCTCTCTCATTATTGTTTTATTATTTTAACACCTTCTGCATCTACAGGTGAAACTCGAAAAATTTTAATATCGTGCAAAAGTTCATTTACTTCAGTAATGCAACTTAAAAGGTGAAACTAATGTATGAGACTCATTACATGCAGAGCAAGATGGTTCAAGCCGTGATTTGTCATAATTTAGATGATTATGGCTTACAGCTCATGAAAACACCAAATCCACAATCTCAGAAAAGTAGAATATTACATGCAATCAATAAAACAAAGATTGTACATAGAACATATTGAACCTCTGAAAAGTATAAGTGTGCATACGTACTCAGTACTTGGTTTGGGCCTCTTTAGCAGCAATTACTGCCTCAATGCGGAGTGGCATGGACGCTATCAGCCTGTGGCACTGCTGAGGTGTTATGGAAGACCAGGATGCTTCAATAGCGACCTTCAGCTCTTCTGCATTGTTCGGTCTCATGTCTCTCATGGCTCGAACTATCTTGCTTTGCAAGTAACGAGTCTATCTCATATATTAGTTTCACCTTTTAAGTTGCATTACAGAAATAAATGAACTTTTGCACGATATTCTAATTTTTCGAATTTTACCTGTATAATTTCTACATATTTATTCTTTCTTTAGTCTCCTCAGTTTTAACTGTTCCACTGTTGCTTTCCTCCATGTGCTTTGCATCATGACTGGTTGTAACACTCCTTTTTTCCAGTTAAAAATCTCTAATGAAATCTCTCTCTTTCATTATTCCTACGCATTGTGTAAAATTTGTCTCTAAAGATGGATAAGTGCTCGGTATCACAGTCTCTTAGTTAAAACAATTACACACACGACTAATTGTAATGTAAAGTGAACTGTGTGAAAAGACATTAGTACAGTAATCCTTAGTTGCTGAAAACCAAAAAAAAATTATTTATAAAAACTTTTTCCCTTGTGTCCCTCCCGAGCAGTAATCTGTTGTTGAAGAAGGCATACACTATCGAGATGTCGTATACCGCCTGTGGAGTTCTGTCCTACATCATGCAAGACGGGCCTGAAGTGTGGACTGTGGCGAACCCTAAACGAGAGATGGTCATAGACAAAATGGTGGACGCCATCCAAGGCTGGGACAAGTGCAACTTGTGCAAAAACATCAAATACAGGTGTGTGTGTGTATGTGTGTGTGTGTGTGTGTGCAGCTTCTAATGCGTCATTGTTTCTATAGTAACTGCTCATTAACAGGGACTTGATATGTAGAGCAGACTCTCCACTAATCAAATGTGATTAAAAAATCTTTGCTATGCTGAAGTGTTCTACGGGGAGGCATTTATTTACTTAACATTATTGGAAGGAGTCTCCAGTGTCAGTGCTTTGTAACAGTCAGAGGTAAAGCTGTAACTTTTCTTTAAGACTGAATTCTTTTTTGCAGAGAATAGAGAGGCTGGTGAGGGAACAAGCGTCACAAATCGCCCCAGTGCCTTGTCATCTTTAGTTTACTTTTTCCCATGCTTCCGCATTCCACTCTGAATCTCTACACTTGACTCTACTTACACAATCAAGTTCCCAGCATAGAAGGGTGACTAAAATTTCTCCTCGCTGCCAGATTTTTGTGAACCTTCCAAACCCAGTATTCTTCTTTGTTTGTTTTCATTTTTCCCTTCATGTTTTTTTTTCTTGCATTATGTATTTGAAGCTTGTTTCCAGTGGATTTATTGACTGATTCCCTGCTTCGCCGGCAACAAAACCTCAGATTGTTTTTCTTCTCTCAAACAGAGAGAGAAAAAAACAATAAAACTCACCAGGTATAATGGCCGAGTTTAGTGTTTCATGCCCGTGCGGTAACCGTCTTTCTCAAGACGATAGTCATAGCCTCTGTTTTGAATGTTTGGGTGAAAGACACGCTCTCCTTGGACTTGAAGGAGAGTGTGAGCACTGTGATAATCTCCAGATGCGTCTCGCGGTCTTTAGGGAGCCACGAGCCGCTCTGCACTCCAGGGGCTCACAGGTTGATTTGGCCGAGGCACGAGAGACGGAGCCCCTCCTTTCTCTCGCCTCCTCCCCGGATCACGCTCTCTCTCCCTCCACTTCGCGAGCGCACTTCGGTGCTTCTCGGGAGTGTTTGGGAGAGACTCACTCTCTTGCTTCTTTTGATATGGATGTAGCTACCTCAGAACGATCCTGTAGGGATGATAAAGTGTATGAGGAGTTAATTGAGGTTATAACACGCGCAGTCAAATGTTTACACATTGACTGGCCACAGGAGCAAGCTCACACAAAATGATCCAAACTAGATTACAGATTTCTGTCGGGTGGCCAGGAGATGGCGCCACAACGCCGCTCTCTCCCCTTTTTTGATCATCTCCACAACGGGTTATCTCGTTCATGGAGACGTCCTTTTTCTTCCCGTATCTTTGTACCTTCGACTTCGTTTTATTCGAACATCGTTGGTGCAAAGGCACGAGGTTATGTGATGATGCCCCAGATTGAGGAGACGCTCGCGGGCTATCTCGCTCCTGGAACATCATCCTCACTAAAAAAGCCGACCCTTCCCTCCAAGGCATGTAGAACTTCTTCTACCCTGTTAGGGAAGGCGTTTCAAGCAGCTGGTCAGGCCGGCGCTTCCTTGCACACCATGGCAGTTTTGCAGGCGTATCAGGCTGACGTGCTGAATGATCTGAGCACGAGCGGCAATATGAATCAGGAATCGTTCATAGAATTACGCCGGGCTACTGATTTGTCTTCTTTGCGAAGAAGCGTTCCTGAGAGCAGAGCTCAGGACCGTGGAGGTGACCCCCCCTGGGGACGGGCATATAGGAGCATGCCCCCCCGGGCACCCCCAGGAGATCGATGTTCAGTTTCCGCCACCTTTGGTGTTTCGGACAACACCGAGTCCTTCGGTCGCATCCTGCTATATTCCAGGACACTGAACCACTAACACCCCCCAGCCCAGTAGAAGTACTTGCACCCCCTTCGGAGATGCTGGCAGCGTGGAAGCTACTGCCAGGCATATCCCCCTGGGTTTTAAAGACTGTAGAGAAAGGATACAGGATCCAGTTTGCATATAGCCCTCCGCGTTTCAACGGCGTGGTCTCCACTTCCGTGATACCGGAAAGGGCGCATTTTCTGAGTTCCGAACTCCAGAAATTACTGCAGAAGGGAGCCATAGAACAGGTTCCTCCTCCAGATATGGAGTCAGGTTACTACAGTCGGTACTTCCTGGTCCCCAAAAAGGACGGGGGTCTGCGTTCAATTCTGGATCTTCGCGGTTTGAACTGCCATCTCAAAAAATGCAACTTCAAAATGTTGACCATAAAAACTATTGTTTCACAAATCCAACCACAGGATTGGTTTGTGACAGAAGATTTAAAGGACGCATATTTCCACATAGAAATTTTGCCACAGCACAGAAAGTTCCTGAGGTTCGCTTTTGGGGGAAAAGCCTACCAATTTCGGGTTCTTCCATTCGGTCTAGCCTTATCACCCCGCACATACACAAAATGCATGGATTCAGTTCTGGCTCCCTTGAGACTCCAGGGCATCCACATTCTGAATTACATAGACGACTGGCTAATCCTGGCCCAGTCTTAGCAGCTAGCACTTCGACACCGGGATGTCGTCCTAGCTCATCTTCATTCACTGGGATTGAGACTCAACGCCATGAAAAGCGTTCTCTTTCCGGCACAGGTGACAACCTACTTGGGCGTCAGGTGGAATTCGATCGCTATGCAGGCACAGTGTCTCCTGCTCGCGTCGAATCCATAAACAACGCTCTGAAGGAAATCAGACTGGACCAAGAAGTGACTGTACATCACTTACAAAAATGTTTAGGCCTCATGGCAGCTGCATCCACGGTGATACCTTTGGGTCTCCTGCACATGAGAGCTTTTCAGCTGTGGTTAAGAGCCAGGGGAGTACACACGAGAACAAATCCCCGAAGGCGGATAAGGGTTACGCGCAAAGGACTTCGTACCCTTTCTATGTGGTTCAGACCCCGGTTTCTCGCCTTGGGTCCCACTCTAGGTCCGTCTTGTCGTCGCAAAATGCTAACGACAGACGCTTCCCTTACCGGCTGGGGCGTGGTCTTGGATGGCCGTCCAGCCCAAGGGGTCTGGAGAGGCCACCTTTTCGCATGGCACATCAATTGCCTCGAAATGATGGCTCTATTTTTAGCTCTACAGCATTTCCTCCAGCAGCTGAGAGGCTACCATGTCCTAGTGCGGGTGGACAGCACATCGGTAGTCTCCTACATAAATCGCCAGGGCGGCCTGCGTTCGCGACGCTTGAACCAGCTAGCACATCAGGTTCTGCTCTGGGCTTAGGACAAGTTCCTGTCCCTCAGGGCGATTCACATTCCAGGGTACAGGAATGTGGGAGCAGACTTTCTGTCCAGACAAGCTGTGAATCACGGGGAATGGAAACTCCACCCCGAAGTAGTCACTCAAATCTGGGAGAGATTCTCTACAGCAGAGGTGGATCTCTTTGCCTCACAGGAGACTGCACAATGTCCCCTCTACTACTCTCTGACTCATCCAGCTCCCCTGGGTCTGGACTCGATGGCCCATACGTGGCCCAATTTACGCCTCTATGCGTACCCTCCGGTAGCTCTGCTCCCGGGAGTCCTGGCAAGGGTCCGTCAACACGGTTTGCGCCTCTTATTGATAGCGCCCCGTTGGTCGGCCCGAGTATGGTTCTCAGAGATAATATCACTCCTCGACGGCTCACCTTGGATGATTCCAGTGAGGATGGATCTTCATTCTTAGGCGCAGGGGACAATATTTCATCCCCGGCCCGAGCTCTGGAACCTTCACGCTTGGCGCCTGAACGGGACCAATTGAGCCAATCCGGCCTTTCAGCCGGCGTAATTGATACCATCCTAAGTGCTAGGGCTCCCTCCACTAGAAGGATTTATGCCTTCAAATGGAAGGTATTCGAGAGCTGGTGCATGGCAAAGCAGGTGGACCCAGTCCACTGCCAAATCGTTTCGGTGCTGGAATTCCTGCGAGAGAAATTGTCCTCGGGCTTGTGCCCTAGTACCCTCAGAACGTACGTGGCCGCTATTTCAGCCTGCCACGTCCTGACTGAAGGGGTTACTGTGGGAAATCACCCTTTAGTTGCCCGTTTCATTCGTGGAGCTAAACGGTTGAGACCACCTACTAGAGTCACGGCTCCCTCGTGGGATTTATCTATCGTGCTCTAATCGACACTCCTTTTGAACCACTAGAGTCAGTGCCCGATAAGCTCCTGACTCTCAAGATGGTTCTTCTTATGGCCATTACCTCTCTAAAGAGGATCGGATACCTGCGTGCATTGTCAGTCTCCCCATCTTGCCTTGACTTTGCCCCTGGGCTAGTCAAGGCCATTCTGCATCCTCACCCAAACTATCTACCGAAAGTTCCTTTCTCAACCATGCACCCTGTCATCCTGGAAGCCTTCTGTCCTCCGCCTTTTGCGGATTCGGAGCAGGAGAAACTTCACCTACTGTGCCCAGTACGTGCTCTTCAGGCTTATTCCCACCGCACCAGCCAGTGGCGTAAGTCAGAGCAACTCTTTATATGTTATGGAGGCCGCAACCGGGGGGCGGCCGCCATCACACATACTCTGTCACACTGGGTGAGAGATGCTATTGCCCTCTCCTACGAGGCGCGTGGACTCACTTCGCCTCTAGGAGTCAGGGCTCATTCAACCAGAGGGGTCGCCTCATCTATTGCTCTTGCAAGAGGTACTCCCCTGCAACAAGTGTGTGACGCGGCGGGTTTGTCCTCTCCGCACACATTTATAAGATTTTATAGTCTGGATGTCCATGCCACTCCGGGCTCACGAGTCCTCGAGTCAGCTTCCCGGACATGAATCTGAGACCTGAAACCTTGGGGTCCAGACACCTGTAGTGCGGCGGCGTTGGTATTCTCGTTCCCATAAGCGTTCTACGCAGCATTGAGTGTAGCCTTGAAAAGGAACGTCTCGGGTTACTTTGCTGTAACCCTGTTCCCTGAAAGGCGGGAACGAGGTCCACACTACCATGTGACCGGACGTCCATTCAGACAAATTAATCTGAGGTTTTGTTGCCGGCTCTCCGTTATTTATACCCTCCACCTGATCTAATCAGATGACGTCACCTGACCGAGGTTATATATAGCCAGATAATGGCGTTTTTGCACACATGCTTCACGGCTGGCAATGCGACAAGATAGTTCCCATAAGCATTCTACGCAGCATCTCGTTCCCGCCTTTCAGGGAACAGGGTTACAGCAAAGTAACCCGTCTCGGGTTACTTTGCTGTAACCCTGTTCCCTGAAAGGCGAACAGTTTAACTGTTTTCTTGTTGGGGTTAGTGACAACAGCCTCAGTTGGTGAGTCGTCTCAATGCTAGAATGGCCAGTCACGTTTGTGGAAAGAGTACTAGGGAAAACCACAGTCGCAGGACCCCCTCCACCTCTAAATCAGCAGCTCCATCTAGCAGCCTCATCTCTGTCTGCTGATGAGGACCTTCTGGCAAAAAACCCCATTCTTAGCTTGCCAGACAAAATGGATTATGTGAAGGGGTTGGAAGAGAGAGCGGCTTTCGACCAGCATAGCTTTGAATGGTCTGCTTTCCAGGATGATGACATGCTCAACATCAGTCTGGAGATGCACAGATTGTCAAAAGACAAATGAGAGATTGGGCAAGTGTCAGAAAGCTCCGGTGCTTTTGTGTTAACTGCACTTTCTTTTTCTCCCTCTACAATTGAGCAGCCTAAAAGCTGGAGCTGGAACGGCCCTCCCCACAGCTGGCTCAGAAGCCATCATGCTTCTCAGGATTTTATCTCTTCCCTGAACTTACAATACAAAGGCTTAAAATTGCTTGACAACGTTTTCCGACTTTATCTGTAAACTATCTGTAAACGTTGTCATGGGACAATCCACTGTCTTCTCGCAGCACAGTACCCGGTTATGGATAGTATTTGGAGCTGGATGGAGCTGAAAAAGCAGGGCTGTTTTAGCCTATCTTGCACCCTAACTATGGGGTATCTGGGCCTACTGTCCTTCTGTGCAAACACTGCCCAGCTTGAGAAAATGTGCGCTGAATTCTATTATGTTGCTTCAGACGTATCAGGCGATGTGTTTGGCAGAGCTTGGCTCGCTGGTGCCTCAGGCTGGTGTGGTATATGTGCTGCTCAATGAGGTCAGGACCGTGACCGACTAAATTCTGCGCATGTACCAGTGCACGGCTCTTACCCTCAGCAGAGTGATGGCAAGCATGGTGGAGGCACAGTGGCATCTATGACCCATGCTCCCAGACATCCCAGACAGAGCCAGGGTGATCTTGGATGAATTGGTTTCTGCTGGTGGTTTGTTTTTTCAGTTACACCTTTCAAGTGAAGTTCGAGGTTATACAATAACCACCTAAGGCATTGCTTGACATTATTCCATGATAAGAGGTTAGCCCAAGCTCTCACACGGTGTAACTGCACTGTAAAAAGTAATACCTAGATCTAACTTATAAAAAGTGTGGCAAGTAGCTGCATTGGATGTTTTAAGTTGAGTCAACTTGCAGCCTTTTTTTAGTGTAATATACACTTTAACATTACTTAATACAAACACAACAAAATCAAGTTAAATTAATTAATAGTACTCATATTGCTCACTTGGACAAACCCACTTTTATTGGTACAGGTAACTTATTTATGGGTTGCTACAAGTAACCTGTACTCCTTTTAATGAGGTTTTATGAACTTTATTTTCTTAAAATTCGTAAAATTCACCTAATCATATGTGAATAAACATTTTAATTGAGTGCTGCCTATAACCTCAGAATAAAAAAATCTAAATGGATATATAGTCTAAGTACTACAGTGATTAACTTTACATAAACAGCCTTTGTCAATAATAAATACAAACTAAATTGAATAAGAATAGAGGGGAAGATGGATTGAAGACAATAACATTTATTCAGTGTCAACCAGTGTCACTTTTAACAGGGACTACAAAACAGCCAATAAATGTAGCCGCAAATGTACACAATACAGTAAGTGTATTAAGTGTATTTTCAACCTGTTCTGAACATTCATTTATTAATTCATTCATCTTCTATACCGCTTAATCCTGTGTTCAGGGTCGCGGGGGACCTGGAGCCTATCCCAGGAGACTTCGGGTACTAGGCGGGGTACACCCTGGACAGGGTGCCAATCCATCGCAGGGCACTGTTCTGAACAGTAAAGTGAAATATCCAAACCGCCCAATCTGCAATGTTTAGATAAAGGTAAATGTGAGCCATAACATCACATTGTACCACACTGGAACTGCAATGCAAAAATTATTACAGTATTTCTATTTTGACCAACTATTATTTTTAAGAACTTCCAAATTGTGCACACCACACTGTTAAGTATTTGAGGTAATAATCGGCACAGAACATAGGCCAAAGTCCACATTAATTAAGGCACTAAACAATGAAAAAAGAAAAAGGAACATAACCATATAAATTTCATTACCTGAGCAACTTGTACCTGTCAAATGAATCTTAAGGTCAAAAACAAACAAAAGAAATCTGTAATTATTTAAAATTAAAATACAGATAAAATTCAGAGACAAATATTTATATCACCCTGAAGATTATCAAATTATCTGATTAAGTTACAGTACGTTTATGTTGGCATTTAGCAAACTCAACTACCAAAGTGACTGCATTTTTTCAAATGATGGCAAACAATGCCAGATGCCACTGAGAAATAATCTAAGACAATTTGGTAAGGAGATTTGTATACTTTGATGATGGCTTTGGACGCATGGGGTCCAATCCCACAAAGAGCCTCTTATATAGCTCAAAAAGATACACCATTTTTGAGGGATACTTGAGGTCAAGGCGTCAGGGGTAGCTCAGTGGTTAAGGCATTAGACTACGGTTCAGAAGATCCCAGGTTCAAACCCCACAACCACCAAGTTGGGCCCTTGAGCAATTAGATAAAAATGTAAGTCGCTCTGGATAAGAGCGTCTGCCAAATGCCTAAATGTAAATGTCAAGAGCATAGGTAAGTCCAAACAGGAGGCAGCATGCTTTCGACAGGTTTGGCACACCCCTGACCACGGGGCTGTCCTTCTATGATGATCCCAATTGTGTCGGGCTGATGGCACATGTACATTTTCAGTGTGCAACTGCACCTCTGTTTCATCACGACTCTATTGGTGGAGACAAAAAAAGAATCAAGAGTTTGGTCAGACAAACAGGTAATGAGATGAA
Organism: Channallabes apus; assembly: GCA_030522415.1. Classification (NCBI taxonomy): domain Eukaryota; kingdom Metazoa; phylum Chordata; class Actinopteri; order Siluriformes; family Clariidae; genus Channallabes; species Channallabes apus. The sequence goes on along the minus strand of CM060106.1, from coordinate 1,460,288 downwards.
TATATGTGCCTCACAATGTGAATACATACAAACAGAAAAATAGACAAGTAGCTTTAAGCACAATACATACGTGGTGGACACTGATGAGGTCTTCCTGTCTCTCCCCCATGTACTCAATCAGGCATCTCAGGACCACTTCTCTCCTTTTCTCCACAGAGGCAGATGGATCCTGTTAAAAAGTAAAATCTGATCAAAATTCACAGCCTGATGTCAGATTGCTGATAAAGGTCCTATGTATGTACTATACATACACCACTGTACTAAAAGGTCCCACTGTCATGCGCACTCAGCCGCGACCGGCACTAGGACCCGGAAGTAAGACGGTCGCGAACCTGAAAGCATAAAAGGAAACAAAATGGCGCCGCACATCGCTCTGTCATTGAGTTTTGCCCATGCCGCCTCGGAATCGTTCGTGTGTACGTGAGTACTTACCTTCTTGGGTTTGCCTTCAGACTGAGTGTGTGTTTATAGGACGCGGGTTAGATTGTGTCTTTCTCTCGCTCATTCACTTTGAGAGTCCTTATAACAAATTGCGTGATTATCCTGCCTGCTCGTGTCAATCCGCGTTTGGGTTTACCTTTCACGCTACAGGGCTAACTGCTAAAGCTACGTCTTTCTGGTCGTTTCGGGTTAGTTCGTGACACCCACGCTATCACCAGCAAAAAAAAATGCATGTTGTTTACTCAAAAGTCAAGGGGGACAGTTCACAAAATTGAGGTTTAGGATAATGGCGGCGCGTGTACATGCTGCGGCTTCTCTCTCCCCCAACACAACTGTGTTTTCGTGTTTTTTGTCTTGTAAGTCGCAGTGTCTTTGCATGTCTTTAACTCGTCCATCTGTCTTAAAACGCACATACAGTCGAGAGCTTTTGTTAGTTATCGGTAAATCCTCAGTTTTTAAGTTAAATCCAGCGAACGTGGATGAGCTGCGCGACATCGGTCTGCTCCGGAGGCCTTCGCCATCACCGACCCACACACCGGCACCCCGCCCAGAGTGGAGGCGCCACAGGCGGCGGGAAAGGAAGCAGAAGAGGGGAAAGCGCGGAGGTGTCCGTGCTAGGCTAGCGGCTAACCCACACAAGCCGGCTATTCCTACCATTGTACTGGCTAACGTACGCTCTTTGGACAATAAACTGGACCATATTCAGCTTCTTCGCACAACCCTAAGGACTGTAAGAGACTGTTGTGTTTTTGTTTTCACTGAAACATGGCTCAACAATAACATCCCGGATAGCGCCGTTCAGCTCGACCAGCTAACATGCTACCGTGCGGACAGAGCTCTCGCTGAGAGCGGTAAAACCCGGGGCGGCGGACTTTGTGTTTACATCAGTGATGCGTGGTGTCACGATGCAGTGGTGGTCTGTAAGTACTGCTCTTCTCTGGTGGAGATTATGATCATCAAGTGTCGACCATTCTATCTACCGAGGGAATATTCAGCTATTTTAATCGGGGCTGTATATGTACCCCCCAACTCCAATAACAAAAGGAGTGAGGCACTAAATGAACTTTACCAGCTCATCAGTGAGCAGCAGACAGCTCATCCAGATGCTTTTCTCATCTTGGCTGGCGATTTTAATCATGCAGACCTAAAAAACGTGTTTCCAAAAATACAACAGCACATAGACTTTCCCACACGAGGAAACAATACACTGGACCTTGTTTACACTACTCAGAGAGGAGCTTACAAAGCCCTACCCCTCCCCCACCTCGGTGCCTCAGACCACATTACTGTCATGCTAATGCCTGTATACAGACCACTGGTTAAAGTCACCAAACCAGTCTGCAAACAGATACAAGTGTGGCCGGAAGGGTCTTCTGAGGCACTCCAAGACTGCTTTAGCACCACTGACTGGGATGTATTTAAACAGGCTGCCACTCAGAACAACCTCACAGACTTACAGGAGTACACAGAGTCTGTCACTGCCTACATCAACAAGTGCATTGATGATGTAACGGTAACAAAGACCATCACTGTCCGTGCTAACCAAAAACCGTGGCTAACAGGGGAGGTCTACAGACTAATGAAGGTACGGAACACTGCCTTCAAATCTGGAGATGCAGCAGCCCTGAGGACAGCTAGGGCCAACCTGTCTCGCAGCATCAAAAAGGCTAAGAGACAGTACTCCAAGAGAGTTGCCCATCGCTTCAACGACAGCAGAGACACACGGAGTCTGTGGCAAGGGATACAGACCCTCACTGATTACAAGCCGCCACAGAGGACATGTGACAGCTCTATCTCTCTGCTGAATGAGCTGAATGCATTCTTTGCCCGTTTTGACACCCACAACAGCTGTCACGACGCTGTGCGAGGTCAGGCAGGCTGATAGGACCCAAGAGCAGACACCACTCTGGGATGATATTCTTAAAAGGGCTTTAATGATGAAAATGTAGGAGATAGGGTTGGTAGTGCTTGGTGTTACTCTCTCACGGAATACAGGTGTATAATGAACACGGGACTATAATGGAGGACAGAGGTGCAGCTCTGAAGCGGTTCTCTGACGTTTAATGAAGTGAGATTCTGTAGTTCACCTTGACGTGGAGGATGGCTGCTGGGTGCCTTTATGTAGTGGAAAAAACAGACGTGGATGCAGAGATTGAGAGGAGCAGAGGCGTTTCACCTGTTGGTGTCTCGAAGGATGTGGAATCCGGAAGTGAGAAACAATCGCGAAGTCAAGGGGCGAAGCGTGAGTCAGTGTCCGTGAGAGCAGTCAAGGCCAGGTCAAACAATCCGAAGCGGAAGACGATAGCGAAGTCGAGGGGCGTGGCGTGGGTCGATGTCCGTGAAGCAAAAATCAGGTCTAACAAATCCGTAGGGGCGAGCGAAAAGCGAAAGCCGTTAAACAAAGCACTTGGTCAAAAAACGCATGAATCATAGGAAAAATAACCGCGAGGAAACTGGGCTGTGGAGCACGCAATAATTCGGCAGCGAGAAAGCGCGCTGCGCTTCCTTAAATGTCGGGAGAAATTATTTGTGAATGGGGAGCCGGTGTGTGTGGGAGGGGCGGTACGAAGGCGTGGGAAAAGACGTGACAGTCTAGAGACAACGTGACCGCGAGTAGAGAAATCTGACAGCGTGGGAACAAAAACAACAACAAACGAGAGGAGTGACAGGAGTTCGTGACAGTACCCCCCCCCTTACGAACGCCTCTGGGCGTTTGGACGGGGCGCCTCAGGAAAACGTTTGTAAAAGTCCGTAAACAATTTGGGGTCCAAAATGAACTTGGCAGGAACCCAGGTTCTCTCCTCAGGTCCATAACCCTCCCAATCTACCAGGTACTGAATGCCTCTCCCTCGGCGACGGGCCTTGAGGAGTCGCCGGGCTGTGAATGCCTCACCACCCTCTATGATCCGGGGAGGAGGAGGCGGGCGGGTGGGCGGACATAGCGGGTTGGAAATTAGACGTTTGATTTGGGATACATGAAAGGTTGGGTTGATGCGACGCATGGTGGAAGGTAAACTTAATCTTACAGAAGAGGGGTTGATGATCTTAGTTATGGTGAAGGGTCCGATGAACCTGGGTGAGAGTTTACGAGAGATCGTCTTTATGGGAACATCCCTTGTGGATAACATGACCCTCTGGCCGATGTGATACCTTGGAGCTGTGGAGCGACGTCGATCCGCTTGTTTCTTATAGTTTTTGACAGATTGGAGGAGTTGTCTTCTGGCTTGTAGCCAGGTTCTTTTGCATCGGCGGACAAATGCCTGGGCAGAAGGAACTGTTACCTCCTCCTCCTGGGAAGGAAACAAAGGTGGCTGATAGCCCAGGCAGCAGTGGAATGGGGACAAACCCGTGGAGGAAGTTGGGAGAGAGTTGTGGGCGTATTCGGCCCACGGGAGAAACCTGCTCCAAGAGGTTGGGTTCTGAGAGGTCATGCACCGAAGTGTTGCCTCCAACTCTTGATTCATTCTCTCGGTTTGGCCGTTTGTCTGTGGATGATAGCCTGAGGATAGACTTGTGGTGGCTCCAATGAGTTTACAGAAAGCTCTCCAAAACCTTGCTGTGAACTGTGGACCTCGATCCGAGACAATGTCCGTGGGGAGACCATGAAGGCGAAAAACGTGGAGAATGAGTAACTCAGCCGTCTGTTTGGCAGAAGGGAGTCCAGGGAGCGGCACGAAGTGGGCAGCTTTGGAAAAGCGGTCGACGATAGTTAAGATGCAAGTATGGTTACTGGAGTTGGGTAGTCCAGTAACAAAGTCGATGGCGATATGTGACCAAGGGCGGTGAGGGACTGGGAGTGGTCTAAGGAGGCCTGCCGGGGGCCTATTGCTGCTTTTGTTCCTGGTACAGGAGTCACATGCCGCCACATACTTGATAACATCCTCCCTCAACGTGGGCCACCAGAAACGTTGTTGGATCAAAAACTGGGTACGTTTGCCCCCGGGGTGGCAAGCAAGCTTGGAGTTGTGTCCCCATTCCAGGACCTGAGTGCGCATGGTTGCAGGAACAAAGAGACGACCCTGGGGAACATTACTTGGGGTAGGACCTTGGGCATGGGCTTGTTTTACCTGTCTCTCAATGTGTAGTAACGTGGCTGCCACTAAACAGCGAGGGTGAAGAATGGTCTCGTGGGGCAAGAAGACCTGGTCCGAGGAAAACTGCCGGGACAGAGCATCTGGCTTTGAGTTCTTGGCTCCAGGGCGGTAAGATAGGGTGAAATTAAACCTGGAGAAAAACAAGGACCACCTGGCCTGTCGGGCGTTAAGTCTCTTAGCTGTTTTCAAATACTCCAGGTTTTTGTGGTCTGTCCAGACGAGAAAGGGATGTTCAGTTCCCTCTAGCCAATGTCTCCACTCCTCTAAGGCTAATTTCACTGCTAGCAATTCTCGGTCTCCAATGTCATAATTTCTCTCAGCGGGTGAAAGGCGATGAGAAAAAAAAGAACAGGGGTGCAGCTTGTTATCCTTGGGAGTTCTCTGAGACAGTACTGCCCCCACCCCTGTTTCAGAGGCGTCCACTTCCACAACAAATTGTATGGAGGGATCCGGGATAGTAAGGATAGGGGCCGATGTAAATTTGGTCTTGAGCCTTTGGAAGGCCTCCTCTGCCTGTTCGTTCCACTGGAACCGGAGTCTTGAGGAGGTTAGTGTTGTGAGTGGGGCAGCAATGGTGCTGTAGTTCCTTATGAATCGTCGGTAAAAATTAGCAAATCCCAGAAACCGTTGAAGATCACGTCTGGAAGTGGGAGCCGGCCAATCAGTGACAGCTTCTACCTTGGTGGGGTCCATCTGGATCATGGATGGTGAAATAATGAAACCGAGGAAAGCGATAGAATCCTGATGAAATTCACACTTCTCGGCTTTGATGAATAATTTATTCTCAAGGAGTCTTCGCAATACTAGGCGCACATGGTTCTTATGCTCTTCGAGAGAACGTGAAAAAATCAAAATATCGTCAAGGTAGACGAAAACAAAAGAGTTCAGAAAATCCCTGAGGACATCATTAACTAAGGCCTGAAACACTGCCGGGGCATTGGTAAGGCCGAAAGGGACAACGCGGTACTCGTAGTGCCCTGTAGGGGTGTTAAAGGCCGTCTTCCATTCATCCCCCTCCCTTATCCGAACAAGATGGTAAGCATTTCTGAGATCCAGCTTGGTGAATACTTTGGCCCCTTGAAGGAGTTCAAAGGCTGTGGTCATGAGTGGGAGCGGGTAACGGTTCTTGACAGTAATTTCGTTAAGGCCTCTATAATCAATGCAGGGCCGAAGGGAATTATCTTTTTTTTTGACAAAGAAAAACCCAGCGCCTGCGGGGGAGGAGGAGGGGCGAATGATGCCTGTGGCAAGAGACTCTGTGATATAATGGTTCATGGCTTCTCTCTCTGGTGGGCTAAGTGAATAAAGGCGTCCCTTGGGGGGTGTGGTACCTGGGAGGAGGTTTATTGCACAATCATAAGGTCGGTGAGGGGGAAGTGAGAGTGCTTGTGCTTTGCTAAAGGCAAGTTTGAGATCAGAGTACTCTGGTGGAACATTAGAAAGGTCAAGATGTTCGTCGATCATGATGGGAGGTGGAGAGTGAGTAGCAGCTGAGCGGAGGCAGGAGGCGAGGCATGAGGGGCTCCAACCCAGGATAATGTTCTTAACCCAGTCGATGTGGGGGTTGTGAAGAGCAAGCCAGGGGCGGCCAAGAACGATCGGAGAATAGGGGCTATTGACGACAAAGAGGGAGATGTCCTCCACGTGGTTGCCAGAAATGCGAAGAGTAATTGGAGTTGTCTGGTGTGTAATGGGAGGGAGGTTACTACCATCTAGGGCTCGCACAGAGAAAGAGGGGTTCAGACGATGTACAGGAATTCCCAAGTTTCTGACTGTGTTGAGGCTAATTAGGTTCCGATCGGCCCCGGAGTCAATCAGGGCTTGCATGGCATGGGACTTGTTGTCATGGACGAGGGAGACAGTGAAACATGAACGTGTGTTAGGGAGGTTTTTGTGAGTGGAGCCCTCCAGAACTCCCAGTTTAACTGGAGGGCTTACTTTTTTAGCGGGCAGTCCTTGAGAAAATGACCTGCTTGCCCACAATAAAAGCATGCTCTCTCTGTTCGTCGCCGCTGCCGTTCCTCTGAGGAGATGTGGGTTCGACCTATCTGCATGGGTTCCTCAGGAGAAGAGTGAGGGCATGGGCGAGCGGGTGGGCATGGAGGAGTAGGTGGACATGGAGAAGCAGGTGAGCGTGGAAGGGTGAGAGGAGAGAGAGACCTCCTGACTGTCTGAAGTCGATCACGTCGGAGACGAATACGAGCATCGACCCGCCCAGCGAGGTCCATGAGTTCGTCCAGATCAGATGGTAGCTCACGGGAGATAAGCTCGTCCTTGAGGGTTTCGGAAAGTCCCTCCAAAAAGGCATCAAACAAAGCCTGTTCGTCCCAATTGCAGGAGGCCGCCAGGGTGCGAAACTCTATCGCATAGTCGTAAGCTGAACGAGGTCCTTGGCGAAGCCTTAATATCTTCCCAGCCGCCTCTCGGCCAGAGGATGAGCGGTCGAAGACTCTCCTCATCTCCTGAGTGAATCTGTCGAAGCTAAAGCAGCAGGCATCCTGAGCGTCCCATACTGCCGTTCCCCACTCCCTTGCTCTCCCGGTCAGTAGTGTAATGACATATGCCACCTTTGAACGTTCTGTGGGAAAGGTCGAGGCCTGCAATTCCAGCACCAGCGAACACTGGGAGAGGAAGGAGCGGCAAGTGCCTGGTTCACCATCATAAGCCTGAGGCGGAGGAAGGCGTGGTTCCGGTGGTGGGGTGGCAGCCGGAGAGGAGGTCGTGTGGAGCTGTTGTACTTGGATCGTGAGCTTAGCAAGAGATTCAGAGACAGATGCCAGGGTCTGAGTGACTGACTGGATATCCTGCTGGTGTGAGCCAAGGAGAGTGCCCTGATTCTCCAGTGCGGTCCTCAGACGGCTCAGTTCTGCTGGGTCCATTCTTCTGGCCGAATTATTCTGTCACGACGCTGTGCGAGGTCAGGCAGGCTGATAGGACCCAAGAGCAGACACCACTCTGGGATGATATTCTTAAAAGGGCTTTAATGATGAAAATGTAGGAGATAGGGTTGGTAGTGCTTGGTGTTACTCTCTCACGGAATACAGGTGTATAATGAACACGGGACTATAATGGAGGACAGAGGTGCAGCTCTGAAGCGGTTCTCTGACGTTTAATGAAGTGAGATTCTGTAGTTCACCTTGACGTGGAGGATGGCTGCTGGGTGCCTTTATGTAGTGGAAAAAACAGACGTGGATGCAGAGATTGAGAGGAGCAGAGGCGTTTCACCTGTTGGTGTCTCGAAGGATGTGGAATCCGGAAGTGAGAAACAATCGCGAAGTCAAGGGGCGAAGCGTGAGTCAGTGTCCGTGAGAGCAGTCAAGGCCAGGTCAAACAATCCGAAGCGGAAGACGATAGCGAAGTCGAGGGGCGTGGCGTGGGTCGATGTCCGTGAAGCAAAAATCAGGTCTAACAAATCCGTAGGGGCGAGCGAAAAGCGAAAGCCGTTAAACAAAGCACTTGGTCAAAAAACGCATGAATCATAGGAAAAATAACCGCGAGGAAACTGGGCTGTGGAGCACGCAATAATTCGGCAGCGAGAAAGCGCGCTGCGCTTCCTTAAATGTCGGGAGAAATTATTTGTGAATGGGGAGCCGGTGTGTGTGGGAGGGGCGGTACGAAGGCGTGGGAAAAGACGTGACAGTCTAGAGACAACGTGACCGCGAGTAGAGAAATCTGACAGCGTGGGAACAAAAACAACAACAAACGAGAGGAGTGACAGGAGTTCGTGACAACAGCACCACGACACAGAAACACCCACCTCAGCCCGGCGACCAAGTGATGACGCTTTCCTCAGAAAGCGTGAGAAGATCCTTCCGCAGGATTAACGTGCGCAAGGCCCCGGGTCCTGACAACATTCCGGGCCGAGTATTGAGAGACTGTGCGGGGGAACTCACGAATGTCTTTACGGACATTTTCAACATCTCTCTGAGTCAGGCTGTTATCCCCACATGCTTTAAAACCACCACCATAATCCCAGTACCTAAGAAAACATCTCCCTCCTGTTTCAATGACTTCCGCCCAGTTGCACTTACTCCCATCATTATGAAGTGCTTTGAACGGCTAGTCATGCAGCAGATCAAGACTGCCCTCCCCCCCTCCCTGGACCCCTTCCAGTTTGCTTATCGGTCCAATCGCTCAACCGATGATGCCATTGCTACGGCCCTCCACTCAGCGCTCACCCACTTGGAAAACAAAGACTCCTATGTTAGAATGCTGTTCATCGACTTCAGCTCAGCGTTCAACACAATCATCCCACAACAGCTCACTCATAAACTGATACAGCTGGGGATCAGCACCCCTCTGTGCAACTGGCTGCTGGACTTCCTGACTGGCAGACCTCAGGCAGTGCGGGTCGCCAACAACACTTCCAGTACCATCATGCTGAACACTGGGGCCCCCCAAGGATGTGTGCTGAGCCCCCTCCTCTTCACGCTGCTGACCCACGACTGCATACCATCACACAACTCCAACCTCTTCATCAAGTTTGCGGACGACACGACTGTGGTGGGTCTCATTAGCAACAATGATGAGACTAACTACAGGAACGAGGTGAGCTGCCTGGCCAGGTGGTGCACAGACAACAATCTCTCCCTGAACGTGGAAAAGACAAAAGAGATTGTGGTCGATTACAGGAGAACTTACACCCAACACTCTCCGCTGTCCATCAATGGTGCGATCGTGGAGAGGGTAAGGAGCACCAAGTTTCTGGGTGTGCACATGACCGAAGATCTCTCCTGGTCCATCAACACTGCAGCACTAGCTAAGAAAGCTCAACAGCGTCTCTACTTTCTCCGTAAGCTGAGAAGAACCGGAGCCCCGACACCCATCATGCGCACCTTCTACAGAGGCACCATTGAGAGCATCCTGACCAGCTGCATCACTGTGTGGTACGGCGCCTGCAATGCGTCCTGCCAGAAAACTCTCCAGCGCATAGTGAGAGCAGCTGAGAAGATCGTTGGTGTCTCTCTCCCCCCCCTCCTGGACATTTACAACACCCGCCTCACACGAAAAGCAATCAACATTGCCCGTGACCCTACCCACCCGTCTCAGAGCTTCTTTAGTCTGCTACCATCAGGGAGGAGACTAAGGAGTCTCCAAGCCAGGACAAGCAGACTGAAGAACAGCTTCATCCATCAGGCGATCAGGAAGCTCAACTCTCTTCCAGCTCTGCCTCCCCTGTGCTCCTCGGTCTCTCCAACCGTCATACTCTGACTCCTTCATTTTTCACACACACTCGCACACACTCACTCTCACACACACACACACACACACACACACACGCTCTCAGACAAACACTCACAAAAACCTCACACACACACACACACACACACACACACACACACACACACGCGCTCTCAGACGCACAATAACTCACACACTCACTCACTCACACATACACTTGCACCTGTCACTTTGTGCTCCAGGCACCATTGGTACTTTCACTACCTCAAACCGGTGGGGAAAAAAAAAAAAAAAAAAAAACATTCCTTGTTCTCACTGGATTTATTTCCCATTTTGTTTACTGATTCATATAGCTCATTATGTTGTCACTTGTCACTTTCTTTTCAACTAAAATAAGCACACTTGCACTATTCCAATTGCACTGTACCGTTTCTCTCCATAACTGCCTTCTGTGTTGTTAACTGTCCCTTTTTGCAGGATAGTAACTAAATTACCTCACCTCTGTTGCCTTTCTAAGTTTGTTATTTAAGTCTTTTTTTTTTTTTTTTTTTTTAACCTCTTCAGTGTTATTTGTAACTAGGGCGAGAGTAACGTAATTTCGATTCTCTATATGTATGCACTGTACATGTAGCAGAATTGACAATAAAGTTGACTTTGACTTTGACTTTGACTTTAACTGTCCAAGTAGGCTGTGTTCATCAATATGAATTAAGCTTCTATTATTACATTGTCTATTTCTCATCTCAAATGCTTTCTTAAACATGTTTTAGTGGACCTTTTATGTGTAAAGAGACCGCTTAGGAGCAAGGCACAGTTTTGGAAAATGGTGACAAGGTAATTACATTGCTTATGCACATACATACATATGCAGCCAGCACGTCAACAAAAAGACAGTCCTGAAGTTCACAGAGGAAGTGTAACTTCACTGGAAGTTTATGCATACATTTTCACACTAGATCATCATAATAGCAAGGTCATGTTAATTCACAGGGGGCGGGGGGGGGGGGGTTAACTATCCCCTTAAACTATGCTACTCTTAGAACAGTGCCTTACATGTAGTTGTCTTTTATAGAATGAGAGGTGGGGGGGGGGGTGTCTCATGATCAGTCTCTGGGTAGTATGACTGTGCTCACCATGTGTCATAACAACTGGCTCAGTAGATTTCAACATATGCTGCAGATAGACAGATACCGCCATCCTTCCCATTAGGAACACGGTGAAATATTGATGACTACATATTAGAGAATACATTTTGGATGGAAAAAAGACCATTTTTTATCTCACCTGGATAAGTGTCATCATTTGACTTGATTCTTTGACTGACGGCTCCTCCTTTTGTGTTGAAAAGTGACAACAGCTTTGGAATTTGCTTGTCCAACTCTGACATAAATGTCGACTCAAGTGATATGCCACTGATTCTCAGAAACTGTTCACATATCTGTAAAGAAAAGTATACCATCTTAGTTACATACCAAAAGAGATATATTTTTTTCTGTGATTTAAACAACATGAGATTTGGATACAAATCAGTTTTCAATCAAAAGAAAATCATAGACAGTGTCAAGCAGTAAAGGTACATATTCACTAAATAGTTATTTTTAAGCATGAAAAATGCAAGAATGAATCACTGGTCAAGTTTGTTGCCTTATGTGCCCTGTCTTCACAACTATCGGCCATTTACCCATAATTGAGCAATGTGAAATTCAACTGAATGTGGCACAGCATAAAAAAAAAAGAGTCTGATGGTAAAGAAAGTTTTGTGCTTACTGCACTGTATTTTTTAGCCATGCCAGTAGATGACAAAGAATTGGATTTTAGCTAGTCAACTTTGCTGAGTTTACCTTACCTGTGATGGTTCAAAGAGGGCAGGCCATCTCTCTAGAAGGTCTGCAACACTTGGGGCTTGACCTACAATCTCCTGTCTTCTCAAACTGAAGGTTCTTGACATCATCTCATTTATAACTCTGCTGTTATTCTTTTTTTTGTCTCAGAAATCAACTCCAGCCTCTTACTCTCAAGGGAATCTTCTGTTTCCCCAGCTGGGTGAGGGGGCAGGTAGTTTACCTCAGCTTTCCGGGTTTTTTTTAATATTCTTTGCTGGTTGCTTGTTTCAGAAGATTTGCGCTTTAGAGAGTTGACCAAGATTTCTGGAATCCCATGCATACGAAGTTTGCTTCGGTAGTTTCCTACTGTATACTTCAGGCTCTGCTGCCATCCATAGAGACCATTGAAGGAGCCTGGCTCCTTCAAACATGGGTTCTTTTTTATGAGAGCTTCTGCGACTGCACTGTGCATCACTTGCATCACTTGGGTAGGGAGTGTAAAAAATGATGAGCTCAGCTAAACACTCCAGAATGTTGGACTTAACGCCAGGGTAAGACTTATCTTTGCACAAAAGGGAACCATCTCTGAGGTAGTTTTCATTGCCTTTTTGATGCAGTAGCTCAGTGTTGTATGAAAACTTTGGAATAGGAAATTTAGCTGGCCATAGCTTGTGCATTCCAGTACTATGGGGACTGATTATTATAGTCTCATCAGATTCAGCAGACATGGACCCACTTGATGTTGATGGTAGAGAGACAGAGTCATTTTTTGACACTAATCTGGAGACAGAGCAATCTTCTGTTGGGAGCTCAGGAACGTCAGCATTTGTAAACAAAATAACAGGTGGAACATACACTACCTTCAGTGTGTCCCTATCCTTTAGGTCATCAATTAAACTTAAAGTAATTCAATTCAATTCAATTCAATTTTATTTATATAGCGCTTTTAACAATGGTCATTGTCTCAAAGCAGCTTCACAAAAATTTAAGAAATTTAACAAATCATCATAATAATAATAATAAATAAATAAAATAATAATAATAATAATAATAGAAAAAAAATAAATAAAAACAAATAATAATAATAATTATAGAAAAGAAAATAATTGGAAGTGTGGATGTGTGAGAAAAATGTGCAGATAATAATGAGACGAATGAATGAAATTTCTCTGATGAGCAAGCCAAGGGTGACGGCGACGGTGGCAAGGAAAAACTCCCTGAGATGGCATTAGGAAGAAACCTTGAGAGGAACCAGACTCAACAGGGAACCCATCCTCATTTGGGTGATAACAGATAGAAATGATATAACATCTTGTGTGTTGTGCAGGTGAAAATTCAATATGACAGAAATTATTTAAATTGACATGAAGACCAGTTCAGCATAGGGATGAGTCAGTAGGTGCAGAGGGCAGATGAGGTCTGGATCACTGGAAGCACAGGAGCAGCATGTGTAGCTCCAACCATCATAAAGCTGAATCCAGCTGGAGCTGGTCCTTCTCTGGATGCCTCAGGAACCTCGCAGGGTCGGCCTTTGTCTACTGAAGCTGGCAAAATCTCCCGATGCCTCGGGATGGGTAGAGAAATACAGAACAGATGGGGAGAATTAGCGTAGTTGCCATTCGGTATAGGTGTACTGGAGTATGAGTACTGGAATGAGTTATGTGTATGCCAGATTAAAAAGATGCGTCTTGAGTCTACTTTTGAACTGAGAAACCGTGTCTGCTCCCCGAACACTGTCTGGAAGGCTATTCCAAAGCTTTGGAGCTAAATATGAAAAAGCCCTACCCCCTTTTGTAGATTTTGAAATTCTGGGAACTACCAGAAGTCCGCGGCTTTGTGATCTTAAGGCGCGTGGTGGATTGTAGCGCATCAGAAGACTGGTTAGGTATGTGGGAGCTAAACCATTTAAGGCCTTGTATGTAAGTAATACTATTTTGTAATTTATTCTAAACTGAACAGGTAGCCAGTGCAGGGATGATAATATTGGGGTTATATGATCATATTTTCTGGATCTAGTGAGAACCCTGGCAGCTGCATTTTGGATTAACTGAAGCTTGTTTATTGAGGATGCAGGACAACCACCTAGTAATGCATTACAATAGTCCAGTCTGGAGGTCATGAATGCATGAACTAGTTTTTCTGCATCAGATACGGATAAGATGTTCCTAAGTTTAGCAATATTTCGAAGATGGAAAAAGGCTGTTTTTGTGATATTTGAAATGTGATTTTCAAAAGACAAGTTACTGTCTAATATTACTCCCAGATCTTTTACTGCTGAGCTGGTAATAACAGTACATCCTTCTAAGCGCAAGCTGAATTGTGAAAGCTGTTGTGTGCTGGTTTTTGGGCCAATAAGTAATATCTCTGTCTTATCTGAATTTAATAAAAGAAAGTTATTGGTCATCCAATCTTTTATGTCCTGGACACATTCAGTTAATCTAGACAACTTAGGTATTTCGTCTGGTTTGGTTGAGATATATAATTGGGTATCATCAGCATAACAATGGAAACTAATCCCATGTCTTCTAATGATGTTACCCAAGGGAAGCATGTATATTGAGAACAACAGAGGTCCTAAAACTGACCCTTGTGGGACCCCATATTTCACTGGCATTACACCAGACGGTTCTCCATTTAGATCTACAAAATGGTAGCGATCAGACAGGTAAGATCTAAACCATTTTAATGCCTGTCCCTGAATACCTATATAATTTTGTAAGCGATCTATGAGAATATTATGATCTATAGTGTCGAATGCAGCACTAAGATCAAGCAGGACTAGCAATGAGATGCAGCCTTGGTCTGAAGCTAAAAACAAGTCGTTTGTAATCTTAACTAGTGCAGTTTCTGTGCTATGATGGGGCCTGAAACCTGACTGAAATTCTTCAAGGATGTTGTTATCCTGCAAGAATGTGCAAATTTGAGCTGATACTACTTTTTCTAGTATTTTTGATATGAACGGGAGGTTTGAAATCGGTCTGTAATTTGTTATTTCATTCGCGTCCAAATTAGATTTTTTAAGAAGCGGCTTAATAACTGCTAACTTGAAAGGTTTAGGGACGTGACCTAGATGTAATGAAGAATTAATAATGTTTAGGAGTGGCTCTCCAACCGTAAGCATCACTTCTTTTAAAAATCTGGTTGGGATTGGGTCTAACAGGCACGTTGTTGATTTAGCCGAGGTGATGAGTTTATACAGCTCTTCCTGTCCTATACCTGTAAAGCAGTGAAAATCTAAATGTGAAGCTATAGGCTGAACTGGATCGTGAGATACTATTAGAGGTTGAACCTCCATTATTTTCTTCCTGATATTATTGATTTTTTCATTAAAGAAGTCCATAAAGTCTTCACTTCTAAACTGTGATGGGGTACTCTCTGCGGGCATCTTAGGTTTTGTTAGGCGAGCCACTGTACTAAATAAGAACCTGGGATTGTTTTGGTTTCTTGCTATCAGTTGGCTAAGATGCTCGGTCCTAGCAGTTTTTAGAGCCTGTCTATAGCTGCACATACTGTCTTTATACGCAATTCGAAAAAACTTCTAATTTAGTTTTCCTCCATTTTCGCTCGAGGTTACGAGTTGCTCTCTTTAGGGCGCGAGTATGACTCTTGTACCAAGGTGCAAGTGTTTTATCTCTGACTTTTTTTAATCTGATGGGAGCAACAGTGTCTAATGTACTGGTAAGTATAGTGCCCATGCTGCTAGTCACTTCATCTAGATCATCTGCATTTAGGGGTCTAATAAGAAATTCGGACAGATCCGGCAGATTACTTGTGAATCTGTCTTTAGTAGTGGGATTCATATTTCTAACAGATTGATAACGTGGGGAGACACAGCTAATCTGTTCTACGGGTAGAGTATATGTCAGGAGGTGATGATCTGTGATATCATCACTTTGAGGTATGATCTCTATATTAGAGACATCTATACCATGGGATATAATTAAATCTAGCGTATGATTAAAGCGGTGAGTTGCTCCAATTATATTTTGCTTAACCCCAAAGGAATTTAGTAAATCCATAAATGTGAGTGCTAAAGCGTCGTTAGCATCATCTACATGAATGTTAAAGTCTCCTACTATCAACACTTTATCAGAGTTAACCAATAGGTCTGATAGCAGATGTCCAAATTCTTTAAGAAAATCGCCATACAGTATGGCCCCGGGGGTCTGTACACGGTGGCCTGGGTAAAACATAGCAAGGGTTTATTACGTATTTCATTTAGTGCAACATTAATGATAAGCACTTCAAATGAATTAAACCTGGGCCTTATTTTCTGGGTAACAGTGAGTACATCATTGTAGATAGTGGCGACACCACCACCGCGACCAATTAGATGGGGCTCGTGCTTATAGAAATATCCTGACGGAGTAGACTCATTCAGACCAAAATATTCATTTGGTTTAAGCCAGGTTTCAGTGAGACAGAGTGCGTCAAGGCAATAATCTGAGATAATTTCATTAACAATAAGTGCTTTAGGCGCAAGGGATCTAATGTTGAGTAGTCCAAACTTTAGAGGTGGATTTTGACTACTTATTTTGCCTTTTTCTGGTTTTCTGGTTATCAGATTGTTTCGGGCAAATTTAACAAATTTATTCTTTTTTCTCAGTATTCGGGGAACAGACACAGCTTCTATAGGACAAGCTATGTGTGTGCGTCTATCACTACGGTGAGTTGTGATGTGTCTAATATGTTTGGAATCTACAGTATGACTTACCGCCAGTCAGATGGTTCGTAGTGTCCTGGAGATGTTGTCAGAGAGGACCGCTGCTCCAGCTCTGCTAGGGTGTAGGCCATCGGTGTGATAGAGCCTAGGACGCTCCCAGAAAACATTCCAGTTATCAACAAAGCGTAATTTCTGTTGTTGACACCAAGATTGTAACCATTCATTAAAAGCAAATAATCTACTGAACTTCTCGATTCCTCGCTGAAATGTGGGAAGCGGTCCAGATACGATGATCCTTGTGGTGGGTGATGTGCTGCGGACCTTCTCGACCAGGCTCCTGAAGTCCTTCTTTAGGATCTCCGTCTGCCTCAGCCTGGTGTCGTTCGTGCCGGCATGAAGGACCACAGCTCCAATGTTCTTCCTCAGGGCAGCAGGCACCTGTGCAGCAACATCAAGAACACGTGCACCAGGTAAACAGCGTGTGTGCACCTTACCTTTAGCCGTGGTAGCACGCACGTGACGAACGATGGAGTCTCCGATGACCAGGACGTCGTGTGCCGTCTCGCGGAGAGGAGCGAAGCGGTTTTGGGTCGAGATGTCGAAGACGGGTGGTGGTGGTGGAGGGGGAGAGGTCCTCGCCCGGGGCTTGGCGTGCTTCTTCCGCCGCTGCTGTATCCAGGGTCCGTGGTATCCCGGCGCCGGGGTGTAGGAAAACTGGGCGGGCTGCGTCCTTGGTATGTTGGACCTGGGCAGAGAAACACGCGGGGTTGAGGTTGTCGGAGAGATTGTGTCACGCCGAGAGTTTACCTGGGACAGGTGAGCGTCGGTCCGCGTCGATTCCAACGTGGCTTTCCGCTGCTGTAGCCGGGCCAGCTTCACCTGTAGCTCACGGATCAGCTTCTCCACGGCCTCCACCTCCAAATCCACCGAGTGCAGCTCCAATGTCTCCTCACCTGCACTCAGAGGCAGAATCACAACCGACATGGTGTCTAAACACGCAAAATAATCGGTGTGAGGAAGCGAAAACAAACTTTACAAACAAACAAACAAACGTGATAGCCAGGCTAGCGGGCTAGCGATGCTAATGCTAATTAGCGATGCTAATCCCGGCTAAAAGCGGTGTGCTGCAAAACAATTAAAACTTAACGATATAACACGCGTTTCGAGTAAATATATTATAAGATACTTATCCGTTTTATGTACACTCTTCGTAAGGGGACGAAAAAGTTTAAAAGTTGGTCAGTATGATGGAGCTCGGAAAAAAGCAGCGTCTCAGCGTCCTCGTACAAGGGTTGCCAGATCAGTTTGTTCAGCTTGTTCTATATTCTATAAAGTAACAAAGTCATCAAAATCTTGGTCTTTGCACTGAAGGCTTATGTCCATTGAGAACACAAAGGTGTGTTTTATTGTTCCTTCCAAGTCTTTAACTGTATGTGGCATTTCAGGAAGACCAAGTTTCTTTATGTCATGGTCAAGGATGACTCGAAATTTTACAGCTGCCTCCATTTTGATGATGTAGCCTTAAAAAGATGACAAAACAACATATTTTTACATTCAGTCTGGCATTGTTTAATAAGCATTCTATTGCATACATCAGTATCTCCTGAATTATACCAAATGGTATACGAAACATGCATCTATTCCAGACAAATATGGCGCTTCAGGGTTACCATACGCCTTTCTGCAACCTTGTAGTATGAGAGCTGACATACATCAGTGAGATCCTTCTGTTCCACAAAAACTACAAGCTCTGTGCTCTCCAGCTCAAATAATCGAAAGTGCTCATCATACCAGGAAATTAATACTTTAGCAATGAAATGGACCTTGTCTCTCAAAATTATTATATTAATTATTATTAAGAACTTCAATAAAGTCTGGGAGACCTGCAGTAGACCCATAGGCCAAAATCATGCCTTTAGAGTATGTAGTTCCATAAACTGACACAGTGTTGGAAAGATGTACAGTGGTCTGACCTGGAGAGACTCTTCTTATTGCATTCTGTACATTTGAATGCAAAACAGCTACGGGCACTTGGGATACTCTGGCAGTACTGAACGTGGGAACTGTTGTAGTTGCATGCAGATGGTGTGCAATCATCAACTGATGCTTGGTTGCAAGAGAAAATAGTAAATTTTTTAAATTCCCTGTATGTCTTACAATTTGTTTGAAATAACGATGTTTTCCCTCGAATCGCATCGTCCAAATGCAATGACCGGTCCAAACGCTTTAATGAGTGCTGGATAGTGCTCCAGGTAGTGGTGTTTGGGGAGCAACTTAACCTGAGGAAACGCAGCAAGTAATCTAAGTCGATGCTCAGAAATCTTTGTGTCAAGATATGACAAACTTGCTTCAGTTTGGGTTGGTGCAACCACAAGTTCGACTATATCTTTAAGACACATGATTACATTCCATGCAGGATCAATCAGTGGTATCTTGTGTCCCATCATTAGTGGGAGCAGTCTGATGAGGGTCCAGTTTTCGTGGGCATTTCCTCCGATATTTTTTCGAGTGGAGAATGCAATGGGAATGGGCTGTGGATTGTCTGTCTTATCTCCCCACTTGTAAGGAAATGATTTGATTGTGTTGTTAAGCTCGTCAAGTGTGATGTACTTTTTGGCTATGAAATCACTAAAGCACAGTGCTAATCCCCTCAAAAATATTGTGCAAAATATCAGGCGGATAGCCCTCAACCATGTGAAAATGGCTGGAGATGTTCCTAAGGGATTACATACCTCAAAATTATCTACATAAAGGAATATACAGATTCTCTGCTCTTCAGAATAGAAATCACTCTCTCTATAAATGGCACCATCACGGAATGATCTGTACTGTGCAGGAATACCTGTGTGTCCATCATCTGTGAGGAACTTCTCTCTGATATCTTCATTGTTTAAAATTTGTTTCAATGATTCAAGGATCGGAACATCTCTACAGTCAAGTCTGTGCATCTGCATTAGTAATGCAAAAGTATACTAACATGATCTTTGATTCCAGAATCCTGTTAAATTCCAGTTCATTTTGATTAAATTACGTTAAATTTGTGCAATCTAAAAATATAACTGAGGACATTTGTGCAACTAATTACTACTTTCGTATCTGCGTTTTCAAACACGTCCATCCTAAAAGTTGTAACAGTGGCGATGATGAGACCATTAATGTGAAATGAAACAAATGCGTTTTAAGGCTACTTTGGATTTAATTTTAACAATAATATTAGTTTTAATTTTTAGTTATCGTTAACTTAAACTAATATTTGACATTAAATGGTAAGGCAAACATCCTAGACAAAACACGTTAACATTAGTTCTACACTAGTTTAAAGTAACGCTAACTTACGAATAAAAGTGATATTATTGGAAAAATTAAAACCAAAGTCGCCTTGAAACACATAGTAGACATGACTACAGCACGTTCTTAACTTCATATTAACAACACGGTCAACTGCCGTTGTCTGCCGAACGTTGCCTACAAGACCACGCTGCTTCTACACTGTGCAGCCATCTTAGCTTGTGATGTGTGCAGGACAGCTAGCGTAAACAGTACGATTTGCAGACCTAACCTCAGCTCCCTAGTGGAGTAAGTGATTTCGCCAATCATTCGGTTAACTTGCTCAACTTACCGTGTTAATCAGTTCCGGAAATTCAGATCCACTGCAGCGTCCCCGCCAGTGAAAAAAGGATTATGCAAACTGAAAATAATTTTTTTAAATTCACGTTTGATGAACACACCTGCCATATCGGCAGCTGCTCTAATAAATTGTCTATGTCAACTCACTTTTATAACTTTTATAACTACCCCGAATAAATTGCAATTGTTTTATTTACAATATATGGTTATATAAAAAAACTGATATTTTTTAAGTAAAGAGGGCGTATCTTGAGACGTTTTAGAAAAAAACTAATAAAATAAACTAGATTACAAATATTTAAAGAATATAAAACCTACTTTGTGAGTGTAGCACTTTTTACAGTGTGAAACCTTCCAGGCAACCATCATGCCAGGAGATCAGGGACAGTCTGATCATTTTGATTGATACACATTTTCTCACATTTCATACACATTTCCATACTTTTTCTTTGATTGCGTAAAGCTTCTTTGCGTCAATGAGTGCTACTGTATACAAATAAAATAAAATTGAATTGAATTGTAGGCTCCCTATAGGGTCTCCACAAAGATTCCGTGGCCAGAAGGAAAAAGTCCACAGTTGTCGTACTGTAGCTCAGACTGTGGAGGAAGAAGATCTCTGCCAACAGGATCCCAAACACAGTCCCACCCCTTACACGGGTGTTATGATTGCTCAGATTAGGAACCCTGGTTGGAGTGTGTTGAATATTTCTCAGGAAATCACAACAAGTGCCCAGAGTGATTAACTTTTCAACTGTCCCTTTTGCAAATTGTGGAAATTTATTTATTTATCCATTCATTTATTAACACTCGAAGCGCCGAGCACGGTCATTTTGACCGCAAGGGGGAAAAAAAAATACTTCACACTCGATCAAAATCCAGGACCCTCCTTTCATGACTTTTCCTAGATCTGTGAGCTTAATCACTCTGCATGCTTAAAATTTCAAAATCGCACCAGTAAAAGCCAGTATAAAGCTATTTTATTCTTATTGTCATGTTTCTTATGGTGTCTGCGTCGGAGGTGTGTGCGAGGCATGATCGCGGAGGCGAGCTAACGGTTTTAACAAAGTTCTTTATTTTTTAAACTTAAACAAAACATTAACTCCAACACAAACCAAACTATAACGACAAATGCTAGACGCCTGGCTGGAGTTCAGCCAGGCTATTTATAATCAAACATAAACATACTCATCAAATTAACTTCCCTCGGTTCAGGTGAGCTTCTACGTCACCTGACCGAGGTGCAAACTGGGAAACGAAGTCAAAAACGAAACTTAAAACGAACTACAAAACAAAAACCAAAAACGGGCGTTAGGCGCCCTCTAGGGGTCAACCGTCACAGTACCCCCCCCCAAAAAAAATGCTCCTCTGGAGCATCATCGGGTGCAGAGCTCAACAGCAGTGTTGGAGCCTGCCCGGCGCTCGACGACAACATTGGAGCGTGCACTGCTCTCGACGACGACGTTGGAGCTTGTGCAGAGCTCAACAGCGGCGTTGGAGCGTGCACTGCGCTCGACGACGACGTTGGAGCTTGTGCAGAGCTCAACAGCGGCGTTGGAGCGTACTCGGCGCTCGACAGCTGCGTTGGAGCGTGCAGTGCGCTCGACGACGGCTCTGGAGCGTGCAGTGCGCTCGACGACGGCTCTGGAGCGTGCAGTGCGCTCGACGACGGTTCTGGAGCGTGCGGTGCGCTCGACGCCGGCTCTGGAGCGTGCAGTGTGTTCGACAGTTCAATGTCGTCCTCAAAGCCGGGAGGCGGCGGCAGAACAGGTGCGTCGGTCAGCGGCTGCTGACACGCGGGCTCGCTGTCCACGAAGCCGGCAGGCGGCGGCAGAATGGGTGCGTCGGTCAGCGGCTGCTGACATGCTAGCTCGCTGTCCTCAAAGCCGGGAAGTGGCGTTGGAGCGTGCACGGCGCTCGACGACAACGTTGGAGCTTGTGCAGAGCTCAACAGCAGCGTTGGAGCGTGCACTGCGCTCGACGACGTTGGAGCGTGCACTGCGCTCGACGACAACGTTGGAGCTTGTGCAGAGCTCAACAGCAGTGTTGGAGCATGCCCGGCGCTCGACGACAACATTGGAGCGTGCACTGCTCTCGACGACGACGTTGGAGCTTGTGCAGAGCTCAACAGCGGCGTTGGAGCATGCACTGCGCTCGACGACGACGTTGGAGCTTGTGCAGAGCTCAACAGCAGTGTTGGAGCGTGCCCGGCGCTCGACGACAACATTGGAGCGTGCACTGCTCTCGACGACGACGTTGGAGCTTGTGCAGAGCTCAACAGCGGCGTTGGAGCGTGCACTGCGCTAGACGACGACGTTGGAGCTTGTGCAGAGCTCAACAGCGGCGTTGGAGCGTACTCGGCGCTCGACAGCGGCGTTGGAGCGTGCAGTGCGCTCGACGACGGCTCTGGAGCGTGCAGTGCGCTCGACGACGGCTCTGGAGCGTGCGGTGCGCTCGACGACGGTTCTGGAGCGTGCGGTGCGCTCGACGACGGCTCTGGAGCGTGCAGTGCGTTCGACAGTTCAACGTCGTCCTCAAAGCCGGGAGGCGGCAGCAGAACAGGTGCGTCGGTCAGCGGCTGCTGACACGCGGGCTCGCTGTCCACGAAGCCGGGAAGTGGCGTTGGAGCGTGCATGGCGCTCGACTGCTGCGTTGGAGCGTGCACGGCGCTCGACTGCAGCGTTGGAGCGTGCACGGCGCTCGACTGCAGCGTTGGAGCGTGCACGGCGCTCGACTGCAGCGTTGGAGCGTGCACGGCGCTCGACTGCAGCGTTGGAGCGTGCACGGCGCTCGACTGCAGCGTTGGAGCGTGCACGGCGCTCGACTGCAGCGTTGGAGCGTGCACGGCGCTCGCCGGCTCAACGTCATCCTCAAAGCTTGTGCAGAGCTCAACAGCGGTGTTGGAGCGTGCACTGCGCTCGACGACGACGTTGGAGCTTGTGCAGAGCTCAACAGCAGTGTTGGAGCGTGCCCGGCGCTCGACGACAACATTGGAGCGTGCACTGCTCTCGACGACGACGTTGGAGCTTGTGCAGAGCTCAACAGCGGCGTTGGAGCGTACTCGGCGCTCGACAGCGGCGTTGGAGCGTGCAGTGCGCTCGACGACGGCTCTGGAGCGTGCAGTGCGCTCGACGACGGCTCTGGAGCGTGCAGTGCGCTCGACGACGGTTCTGGAGCGTGCGGTGCGCTCGACGACGGCTCTGGAGCGTGCAGTGCGTTCGACAGTTCAACGTCGTCCTCAAAGCCGGGAGGCGGCGGCAGAACAGGTGCGTCGGTCAGCGGCTGCTGACACGCGGGCTCGCTGTCCACGAAGCCGGCAGGCGGCGGCAGAATGGGTGCGTCGGTCAGCGGCTGCTGACACGCTAGCTCGCTGTCCTCAAAGCCGGGAAGTGCCGTTGGAGCGTGCACGGCGCTCGACTGCTGCGTTGGAGCGTGCACGGCGCTCGACTGCTGCGTTGGAGCGTGCACGGCGCTCGACTGCAGCGTTGGAGCGTGCACGGCGCTCGCCGGCTCAACGTCATCCTCAAAGCTGGCAGGCGGCGGCAGAATGAGTGCGTGGGACAGCGGCTGCTGGCATGCTAGCTCGCTGTCCTCGAAGCCGGGAGGCGGCGGCAGCAGGATAATGCTCCCTAGCTTGCACGGAGGCTGGATGATGGAAACGCCGTTCTCCTCTCCGTGCAGACACGGCGCGCGGTCTTCCTCCGCGACAGGCTCAGGCAGTGGCCGGGGGATGAGCGCATCGTCCAGACCCGGGAGGGGGATCGCTTCCGGGGCTACAGACTGGTTCTCCCGAACCGGGACGAACTGCAGTTGGAGCTGCAGCACCTGCTCGCGCAGGTCACGAATGCACTCCTGGTTGGACTCCGCCCACTGCCTGTAGAAGCCTACCTCGTCGCCGTGCTGCAACGGTGTCCAGTCCTCCATGTTCAGCTCCGGTGGCGGGGGAAGCGTGCTGTCCGCTCTACTTTCAGGCAGCGGCCGTGGGAGGAGTGCATCGTCCAGATCCGAGAGAGGGTTCGCTTCCGGGACTACAGCTTGGTTCTCCCGAACCTGGACGAACTGCAGTTGGAGCTGCAGCACCTGCTCGCGCAGGTCATGAATGCACTCCTCGTTGCGTTCCGCCCACTGCCTGCAGAATCCTCCCGTCTCTCCCTCGGCCGCTACACCTCTCGGTGGTGTGCGCCGGATGACGGGTCCGCAGCCTTCCCAGCTTCGCCTCGCCAGTCTCTCTCTGGCTGTCACGCTGTCCTCCCATGAGCTCGCCGGCTCGATGTGCTCACCGTTTCTCCATTCCTGCCCAACTTCCATTTCGCCGTGCTCCTCGCTGGCCTCCAGCAGTTCCGCCAGCTCGTTGGAGATGATAATTTCTCCTCCCAAGTAATTTCCTAGGAGGGGATCCTCCGCCATGCCTCTTGGTAGGTCTAGCATTCTGTCATGTTTCTTACGGTGTCTGCGTCGGAGGTGTGTGCGAGGCATGATCGCGGAGGCGAGCTGACGGTTTTAACAAAGTTCTTTATTTTTTAAACTTAAATAAAAAACATTAACTCCAACACAAACCAAACTATAACGACAAATGCTAGACGCCTGGCTGGAGTTCAGCCAGGCTATTTATAATCAAACATAAACATACTCATCAAATTAACTTCCCTCGGTTCAGGTGAGCTTCTACGTCACCTGACCGAGGTGCAAACTGGGAAACGAAGTCAAAAACGAAACTTAAAACGAACTACAAAACAAAAACCAAAAACGGGCGTTAGGCGCCCTCTAGGGGTCAACCGTCACACTTATTTACGTTAAACTTGTCTATTTTATTCTTATTTACGTATTGAAACGGTTACAGCTCATCGAAAATGGTGGTGCAGTGGTAGGTGTTTCGACTGCCGTGTGGGAGAATTCCCAGCCAGTGACCAACATCAGTAATGCTTTCTAAATTAAGTTGAAATGTAAATTATTGTGTCCTATTTATATTATGTCCTCGATAATGATTATAATAAATATATAAATAATAATAAATAAATTTAAGGAATTTTGTTTCTCCATTCAAGCTATTTATTTATTCATTAATTTATTTATTTATTTACATACAGTAAAGGTGTTTAAAAATGACCATGCTCAATAAGCTTCATTCTCTAGACAACAGGACAATGAGGTCTGTTGGAAGTGCAAGTTGATGACCGAAATCTTGCATGTGAACAGAGTGCTAAGCAATGGGTTGGTTTGTGGAGTTGGGGGTTCCCTTCTAAAGCCCTATCTAGGGAAAGACGACAGTAGGGCGGCTGGTCAGCGGTTATCAGACGCAGTTGTAATGAAGAAATATAACGCTCACGTTTTACCAGGCAAAACGAAAGAAAAATGTATGTGTTCTGAACACAATGCATCAGGCAGTTGCAACTAATAATGGCGAAAAGAAACTGCCTGAAACAATTTCCTACTACAACAGCACTAAAGTTGGCGTTGATGTTATGGATCAAATTTTTGTTGCATTTCAGGGGGAGCATGTCTGCAGTTTTATCAATAAATCTGCTCATATCTGCGCACGCGATTATCAGCCTTTTGATCAACGGCACTCACTTTTACTTTGCAAAAGGGAGGTTTATTGTTTACTGTATATTTAAAGTGCACACACACACTCATCATAATTTCACGGAAGCGAGTTCAGAACTAATCTAAAGCACTGTTGCACAAAAAAAACATCCAAGAAGTTCAGAAGCTTCAAATAGAATGAACAAACTAATTTTCTTAAAACATTATAAAATTAAGTAGAGACTTAGTGATTCCCCTTAGAGACTCTGTAGTAGGTTTTCCCAGTTGAATATAAAAAAAAATATCACTGATTATCAACGCGGGAATGAATGGCGCATTGCCCAAGTGCAAGTTGATCTTGGAGCTAAACTATTTGCTTTGGGTGAAAGCGCCATCTAGCGATCATTGTGTGTCAGCAACAGCTTCCCATTCAAAACTTTAGGCGGTCAAAATGACTGTGAACCGCGTTATAAGTAGGTCACACTGGCGCGGTGCTTCTAGGGTTTAAACCAATAAAGAGTTTGTTTTCTGATCAAAATACTGCAAATCAGCGACTTTGGGTTAGCAGCCACATGGAGTAGACATGGTAGATAGGTGCTCCGACCATTTTAAATTTCTTCACTCCTTTATTCGTTCCTAAATGTTAAATTTAGGGCGTTATAACTTTATACTCTACCCCACGGTCATCTATTTTGCACTTACTAGGAGTGTTAAAACCGGGAAAAAACAGTCGAGGCTATTTCAGGCTGAATTTAAATCCTCGTTTAGTTTATTAGAAGGTAAACTAGACCAAATTCAGGCCAAAGTGGAGGACCATGACCAGCGCTTACCCTCATTGCGCTTGAACTCACTACAGATGACCTGAGTAAGCGAGTTGTAAAACATCTGCTCCGGTCGTCAGAAAAACAACTCCAAGTTAACGGCAAGTCGTAGACCTAGAAGGCCGGAGCAGGAGAAGGTAGCAGTCACTGAAGGTGGACTCCCTACCAACTCTTTTCCAATTTTCTGTGCGAGGTGTTTGGTAGTGAAACGCTGCCATCTCCGCCGGAGATTGACAGACTCCATCATATACTTGCATCCAAACCCGCTTCAGGACAGAGACCTCGGCCGGTCATTCTCCGTGGACACTAGTAATAGGTTAAAGACCTTCTGACTCAGGAGGCACAGCGGAGAGGGAAGCTGGAATACCGCGGTCAGCAGGTTGGTATCGTGGAAGACTACGCTCCCGAAGTTTTAATCCAGCGAGCCGAGTATAGAGATGTTATGACTGAGTTATACAACCGTGGACTCCGGCCTTCTCTCCTGTATCCAGCACGGCTCCGGATAACTCTACTGGACAGAAGAAGTGGCTACGCTTGGTAGAAGAGGCGCAGAAATACATAGACAGCTTGCCGAAAACGACGTAGTACAATGTATTTTTTTTTCTTCTTTCAGTGCACAACTTCTCAGGAAAGTACTCTTTCTTATTCTTTAAAATCCAGTCATGTTTACATTTTCCCAGGTAAAACCGTTTAGTACCATG
Source organism: Channallabes apus (assembly GCA_030522415.1). Taxonomy (NCBI): domain Eukaryota; kingdom Metazoa; phylum Chordata; class Actinopteri; order Siluriformes; family Clariidae; genus Channallabes; species Channallabes apus. The sequence continues at coordinate 1,433,417 of CM060106.1, read as the reverse complement.
CTTAACTTGTGTAGTATTCATTATTTTCATTAAATGGGATCTCCAAAGCCAGTATTATGTTAGCTATGTGTACACAATGTAACTTTAATCTGTCACTCTGTGGTTTACATCTTCGTTTTAAGGCTGACGTTAGGCATTTCAGTATTATTTATGTTTACCTATCTGCATCTTCTCTCAGGGAGAATGAAGAGTTCTTTAAATTTTGTGAGCTGGAATGTTAAGAGTTTAAACCATCCGGTCAAGAGAAGGAAGGTACTCTCACACTTTAAACAACTTAACACTGCAATCGCATTTTTACAAGAAACTCACGTTCGCAGTTCTGATAATTCCCGCCTTATGTCACGTTGGGGAGGGCAGCATTATGACTCGACCTTTCAGGCCAAAGCTAGGGGCGTCTCAATTCTCATTAATCCAAATATCTCTTTTGAGCATCATAATGTTATTACAGATATACATGGTCGTTATATATCCTCATTCATCAACTCCTCAAAGTACTCCTTCCATCTTCCCATCACCCTCCTGGCATCTGTCAGTACATTTCCATCTCTATCTATAATCACTCTAACCTGCTGCACATCCTTCCCATCTCTATCTCTCTGCCTCGCCAACCTGTACAGATCCACCTCACCCTCCTTACTGTCCATTCTAGCATACAAGTCCTCATATGCTCTTTGTTTGGCCTTTGCCACCTCTACCTTCACCTTACGCTGCATCTCCCTGTACTCCTGTCTACTCTCTTCAGTCCTCTCAGAGTCCCACTTCTTCTTAGCTAGCCTCTTTCCCTGTATACACTCCTGGACTCCCTGGTCACATTGGCTGTAGTTCCAGTCAACTGAAAGCACCTCCTGACCACCCATAGCCTGTCTCAACTCCTCCCTGAAGACTACACAACATTCTTCCTTTCTCAGCTTCCACCACTTACTCCTCTGCTCTGCCTTTGTCCTCTTCACCTTCCTCACCACCAGGGTTATTTTACACACCACAATTCTGTGCTGTCTGGCTACACTCTCCCCTACCAACACTTTGCAGTCACTTATCTCTTTCAGATTACAACGTCGACACAAGATGTAGTCCACCTGAGTGCTTCTGCCTCCACTCTCATATATCACCCTATGTTCCTGACTCTTCTGGAAGAAAGTATTTACTACTGCCATTTCCATCCTCTTTGCAAAGTCCACCACCATCTGTCCTTCTACATTCCTGTCCTGAAGACCAAACCTGCCCAGCACATTTTCATCACCCCTGTTCCCTTCACCAACATGTCCATTGAAGTCTGCACCAATCACCACTCTCTCACCTCTGGGGATGCTCTGTATTACTTCATCTAACTCAATCCAGAATTTCTCCTTCCCTTCTAACTCACATCCTACCTGTGTTGCATAGCCATTAACAACATTGAACATTATCCCTTCATTTTCTAGCTTCAGACTCATCACCCTATCTGATACTCTCTTCACCTCTACAACATTCCTTACAAACTCCTCTTTCAGAATAACTCCTACTCCATTTCTTTTCCTATCCACACCATGATAAAACAATTTGAACCCTGATCCTAAGCTTCTAGCCTTGCTACCTGGTCTCCTGGACACACAGTATATCCACCTTCCTTCTCTGCATCATATCAACTAACTCTCTTCCTTTCCCTATCATAGTCCCAACATTCAAAGTCCCTACTTTCAATCCTAAACTCTTGCCTTTCCTCTTCTCTCTCTGCTTTCAAACACGCCTTCCTCCTCTCCTTCTTCGACCAACAGTAGCCCAATTTCCACCAGCACCCTGTAGGTCAACAGCACCAGTGGCAGTCGTTGTTAACCCGGGCCACGACTGATCCGGTATGGGAATTATATTTGTGATTCGCATCATTGATTTGGCAAATGTTTTACGTTGGATGCCCTTCCTGACACAACCCTCTGCATTTATCCAGACTTGGGACTGGCACAAGAAGACACTGGATTGCGATCCCCCGTGGTTGCATTGGTCGTTATATCATTGTTTCAGGGAAATTATTTAATACTAATGTAGTGTTGGCTAATTTATATGCCCCTAATTATGACTGCTGTTTAGATCCATCACTTGACAGGTCATCTCCCAATCCTAAACCTCTGTGTAAATCCGCCACGCTACAGTACTTCTACCCATTCGGCTTCCGGCTTCGCTACCATTCGGACGTTCCTGCTTACTGATCTGCGCTTTGCTTGCTTTGCTCCCTGTATCTGTACTTTTTTTTTTCTTCAGCAGATCAGCACAGTGCTCAAACAAAACTTTTTTGGCACAAACACTAAAATTAAAAACTTTTTGTGATTGGACGAAAAGGGAACTTTTTCCTCCCACCGCCAGCAGCTTACATTCCAGAGACGGGAAAACACAGCTGCCTACTTCAAACAGACGAGAAAGAAAATCCCTCTTGTGGAATCTACCTGCTGCATGACCTGCCAAATACTTCTACAAAGGATTGCAGTTCTTGAAACAAAGTTACTTGCTGGACTTCCAAAACAGGCAGATCGTCAGCATGGTCCCCCTCAGCATACAGCTGGTGTGTCCCGTAAATCTAGCAGGTCTCACCAGATTTTACCAAGTGTAAAGGAACATGTCGAAACTTATCGACAGATTCATCGATGGCACAAACAGGGAGCGAGACCCAAAGGTATCTAACATTGCTGCAATAGCATCCTCTTCCCCAGATATGGCTATGACAAGACTTGCAAACACTAGTATTTTGCCACCCCCTATTCATCTTGAGAACAGATTTAAAGTGTTAATGAAGGTGGGTGAGGAAAATGTGACTGAGTATGGATTGGATCAGCCAGCAACTAATGTCGCTACCAACAGGTGCTCGAAGTCGAGCAGACAGCAGCACTCAGCTCAGAGTGAAACCGAGGTTAAGACTCTGATAATCGGGGACTCCACTATCAGAAACATTAGCAGCAGAACAACAACATCATGCTGCTTTCCTCAAGCAACCGTCTCTGATGTGAACAGGGAACTTCAGTACATTTTGACGAAGTACAAGACTGCAAATCGAATCATTATCCACGTGGGGGAAAAAGTTCAGTCATTCATCAGTGGACCACTCCCGGCAAGGGGAACATATGGCGCTTTTCCACTGCATAGTACGACACGACACGGTTCAGTTCTACTCACTTTTGGGGGGCTTTCCACTGGGAACAGTACATAGTACCTTTTTTTAGTACCTCAGCCGAGGTTCCAAGCGCGCCGAATCGTTACCAAAACGTGACGTGTAAACACGCTAGTCACTGATTAGCCGGAGAAAATCGTCATTACTGCGTCACCGAACTTGCGACACGAGACACAACAGAACCGATATATTTAGAACAGCCAGAGAAGGCACGAACTTTTTGTATTAACCGCCGGCCTCTTTGGAAACAAACTCCTTCGTCTCGCTGTTAAAAACATCCACATGCCGAGAATGAAGAACACCATGCCGTCGATATGCTCCATTGTTGTGTGTGTGTGTTTGTGGCGCGTGTATGATGACGTCACGGCAGTAGTGGCGCCGCGTGCGTGAGTAATCCCGCCCACGCTAAAGCGTTACTACACTGCAGTGGAAGAGCAAACCGAGCCAAACTGCGCCGAACCGAAGTGAGTTGAACTGAACCGTGTCATGCCGTTCTATGCAGTGGAAAAGAGGCATAACATGTTCTCACGGTTACTTGGACTGAACACATGGCTACAAAGAACCTGCAATTCAAAAGGAGTTAACTTCATCAACAACTTTAATCTTTTCTGGGGCCATGGACAACTGTTCAAACTGGATGGTCTCCACCCAAACAAACTCAGTGCAAGGGTGCTAAAGGAAAATATTTATCTCTCCCTCCATCATCCTTCAGCAGAGTGTGCAAATCCTCTCAACTTGAAAGACACATGTACGCCTGGACAAAGTATGAGTGACCACAGACAGTTTTCGAGTCATCATGTGGCTAAAGAATCCCTCAAGGACACTGATAACACCACACAGCCAAAACAACCACTTCTCATGGACATCCCGGCTCAGTCCTACCCACAGAGCTCATCACAGACAGACTGTGACTTACTACAACAGCTTCAAGATACCCTTCTGGAAAACAGCCAGGAAATTCAGGACAATATACTACAGCCACCGGAAACACTAGAATCAGAGCCCATCTCACCAGACACACTATCCCTCTCTCCAGCTTCTCCACTTCTAAGCTTCTCACAGAAAATGGAGGAACTGGTGTATACTGTGACCAAACTCTCCCCACTCTTTTGCTGCAAGCCCCCAGATGGCAACAAAAAAACAGCGAGCTCCATCACCACCAAGGCCTGTGGCCCCAGCTCGCCCTCCCCCTCCTGTGAGAACTCTCCGACCGGTGCCACAGCACCAAGGCTCAACCCCCCCCCCCACCCCCTCTTCCATCTGGTCTAGGTGAAATAAAACAAACAGATAGCAGCTCTCAGTGATGTGTGTCGGGTCCCCGCTACGATAGCAGTAACATTTACAAATGTTTACAGAACAAGCGGGAACCCAGTGTGCCTGTACATTTCTCTATCTCTGTTTTATCACGTGATAGAAAGCCCAAGGCCTTCTTAAGCTGTACAGCTGACCTATCTAATCTCCAAACCAGTTATGCATCAAACTAAGATTACTGTGGGGACAAAAAGTAATGCCATCAAGTTAGCATTTTTAAATATTCGCTCGTTAAAAAATAAATAATTTCTAACCAATGATTTGATCACCACAAACAAATTGGATTTTATGTTTTTTAATGAAACTTGGTTAGGTGATAGCTGCAGTGCAACAGTCCTTAATGAAACAGCCCCTCCTAACTTTACGTTCATGAGTGTCTGCAGAACTGTTAGGAGAGGCGGAGGTGTAACTGCTCTATTTAAAGATGTCTATCAATGCAAGCAAGTGTCATTTGGTCAATATTTGTCTTTTTTAGGGATTTTATTTTGTTCATCATTATTTAGAGTTTGACTGTTTTGCCATAGCAGGGGACTTTAATATTCATATTGATAATGCAGAAGTCAATATTACAAAAGAAATGTTAAGTGTTCTAAACACTTTTGACCTGATTCAGCATGTGCATGGGCCCACACATAATCGTGGACACACTCTAGACTTACTCATCAGTAAAGGTCTAAACATCTCATCCATTATTATAAAGGACATAGCACTATCTGATCATTTCTGTATTTTCTTTGATATATTGATCTCTGTTACCACCGAATCTAGATCTGTGTCTGTCAGAAAAAGATGCATTAATGAGAACACAAGTGCACTATTTATGAAGGCTATATCTTTAACACCAAACATTTCTGCAGACTCTGTTCATCTTCCCCTTGATTCCTTTAACTCAAAAGTTAGGAATGTTATTGATGATATTGCTCCGGAAAAGATCAGAAAGATGGGCAAACAAATCACCATGGAGAAAATCAACAGCAGTTCAGAATATGAAAAGACAATGTCGAAAAGCTGAACGTATGTGGCGGAAGACGAAACTTGAAATTCACTATAGCATCTATAAAGACAGCCTTCGTGCTTTCAATGTGGAACTAGCCACAGCTAGACAGACCTTCTGCTCAAACATTATAAACAGCAACATAAACAACACACGCACTCTTTTTGCTACTTGAGAGACTGACAAACCCACCAAGTCAGATCCCCATTGAAATGCTCTCTGATAGCAAATGCAATGAGTTTGCTTCCTTTTTCTCTGAGAAAATCATTAATATTAGGAGGGCTATTAACACATCAAGTTGTGCAGAGATCAGAAAAGCTCAAACACAACCTCACAAAACAGTTACTATGTCTGTCTTTCAAGAAAGTGATAGCAAAATCTTTAAAGAAACAGTACAACACCTCAAATCGTCAACCTTCGATCTTGACACACTTCCTATATCTTTTCTCAAAAGTGTGTTAGACTGTTTAGAAGCAGATCTATTAGAAGTGGTGAACACCTCACTTCTCTCTGGGACTTTTCCAAACTCTCTGAAAACTGCAGTTGTAAAGCCACTTAAAAAGAATAATCTTGATAACTCCATATTAAATAACTACAGACCAATATCAAATCTTCCTTTTATAGGCAAGATTATTGAAAAGGTTGTTTTTCATCAGGTGAACAACCACTTAAATGCAAATGGATACCTTGACAGTTTTCAATCTGGTTTCCGAGCGCATCACAGTACAGAGACAGCGCTCATAAAGATAATAAATGATATTCGTTTAAATTCTGACTCCGGCAAAATATAAGTGCTGGTACTGCTAGATCTTAGCGCTGCGTTTGACACTGTCGATCATAACATACTAATAGAAAGACTGGAAAACTGGGTCGGGCTTTCTGGGCTGGTACTCAAATGGTTCAGGTCATACTTAGACTTGTGCTCTCCTATACCCACATAATAACCTCTCACTTCTAAGTGGACGTCCATGACATGCGGAGTCCCACAAGGCTCAATTCTTGCACCCCTCCTGTTTAGCCTGTATATGCTCCCACTAAGTCAGATAATGAGAAAGAACCAAATTGCCTATCACAGCTATGCTGATGATACCCAGATTTACCTAGGCTTATCCCCAAATGACTCTTCTTCTTCTTTGTCTTTCGGCTGTTCCCTTTCAGGGGTCGCCACAGCGAATCATCTGCCTCCATCTAACCCTATCCTCTGCATCCTCTTCTCTCACACCAACTAACTTCATGTCCTCTCTCACTGCATCCATGAATCTCCTCTTTGGTCTTCCTCTAGACCTCCTGCCTGGCAGTTCCAACCTCAGCATCCTTCTACCGATATATTCACAATCTCTCCTCTGAACATGTCCAAACCACCTCAATCTGGCCTCTCTGACTTTATCTCCAAAACATCTCACATGGGTTGTCCCTCTGATGAACTGATTCTTGATCCTATCCATCCTTGTCACTCCCAAAGAGAACCTCAACATCTTCAGCTCTGCTACCTCTAGCTCTGCCTCCTGTCTTTTCTTCAGTGCCACTGTCTCTAAGCCGTAGAGCATCGCTGGTCTCACCACTGTCCGGTACACCTTTCCTTTCATTCTCGCTGATACTCTTTTATCGCACAACACACCTGACACTTTTCTCCACCCATTCCAACCTGCCTGTACTCGTCTCTTCACCTCCTTTGAACACTCTCCGTTGCTCTCGACCGTTGACCCTAAGTACTTAAAATCCTGCACCTTCTTTACCTCTGCTCCCTGTAGCCTCACTGTTCCTCTTGGGTCCCTCTCATTCACACACATGTATTCCGTCTTGCTGCGGCTAACCTTCATTCCTCTACTTTCCAGAGCGTACCTCCACCTCTCCAAATTTTCCTCCACCTGTTCCCTGCTCTCGCTACAAAGCACAATGTCATCTGCAAACATCATAGACCATGGAGACTCCTGTCTAACTTCATCTGTCATCCTGTCCATCACTAGAGCAAACAAAAAGGGGCTTAGAGCCGATCCTTGATGCAGACCCACCTCCACCTTGAACTCTTCTGTCACACCTACAGCACATCTCACCACTGTCTTACAACTCTCATACATGTCCTGCACCACTCTAACATACTTCTCTGCCACTCCAGATTTCCTCATACAACACCACAGCTCCTCTCTCGGCACCCTGCCGTACGCTTTCTCTATATCTACAAAGACACAATGCAACTCTTTATTACCTTCTCTGTACTTCTCCATCAGCATCCTCAAAGCAAATACTGCATCTGATGTACTCTTTCTAGGCATAAAACCATATTGCTGATCACAAATTCTCACCTCTGCCCTTAACCTAGCTTCCACTACTCTTTCCCACAGCTTCATTGTATGGCTCATTAGCTTTATACCTCTGTAATTGCCACAGCTCTGCACATCTCCCTTGTTCTTAAAAATCGGCACCAATACACTTCTCCTCCATTCCTCTGGAATCCTCTCACTCTCCAAGATTTCGTTAAACAAACTAGTCAGAAACTCTACTGCCACCTCTCCTAAGCACTTCCATACCTCCACAGGTATGTCATCAGGACTAAGAGCCTTTCCACTCTTCATCCTCTTCAATGCCCTACTCACCTCACTTTTACTAACATTTGCTACTTCCTGCTCCACAACAGTCATCTCTTCTACTCTTTGTTCTCTTTCGTTTTCCTCATTCATCAACTCCTCAAAGTACTCCTTCCATCTTCCCATCACCCTCCTGGCATCTGTCAGTACATTTCCATCTCTATCTTTAATCACTCTAACCTGCTGCACATCCTTCCCATCTCTATCTCTCTGCCTCGCCAACCTGTACAGATCCACCTCTCCCTCCTTACTGTCCAGCCTAGCATACAAGTCCTCATATGCTCTTTGTTTGGCCTTTGCCACTTCTACCTTCACCTTACGGTGCATCTCCCTGTACTCCTGTCTACTCTCTTCAGTCCTCTTAGAGTCCCACTTCTTCCTAGCTAGCCTCTTTCCCTGTATACACTCCTGGACTTCCTCATTCCACCACCAAGTCTCCTTGTCTCCTTTTCCCTTACCTGATGATACACCAAGTACCCTCCTACCTGTCTCCCTGATCACATTGGCTGTAGTTGTGCAGTCAACTGAAAGCACCTCCTGACCACCCATAGCTTGTCTCAACTCCTCCCTAAAGACTACACAACATTCTTCCTTTCTCAGCTTCCACCACTTTGTCCTCTGCTCTGCCTTTGTCCTCTTCACCTTCCTCAAAACCAGGGTTATTTTACACACCACCATTCTGTGTTGTCTGGCTACACTCTCCCCTACCAACACTTTGCAATCACTAATCTCTTTCAGATTACAACCTCGACACAAGATGTAGTCCACCTGAGTGCTTCTGCCTCCGCTCTTATGTCACCCTATGTTCCTGCCTCTTCTGGAAGAAAGTATTTATTCAAATTAAAATTTTATTTGTCACATACACAGTCATACACAGTATAATATGCAGTGAAATGCTTATACGACCGCCAGTGACCTTAAAAAGAAAATAAAAGCTTGTATGTAAAATAAATAATCAATAAAAAGGAAATACTAAAGAAATAATTTTAACTAGTAAAATTAACTGTACAATAAGGGCATAATGAAATATTGCAAATAGAGTATATATGTATATAGAATTAAAGTGTCATTGGTTGTGCAAATATGCATGAAAGGTGACATGTGCAATTGTCCAGATGTATAAATATTTAGTGCAAGTGTGTATGAAAGTGTCCATGATTGTCCAGTCAGTGTTGTGAGCTTAAAAGATGTTATTAGTCCTGTGTGGAGGTGTGATTGAGAGACCTTATCGCCTGCGGGAAGAAGCTTCTCCTCAGCCTCTCTGTGTTGAACAGTCCATTACTGGGGTGACTGAAGTCCTTCATGATCTTCCTGGCCTTAGTCCAGCACCGCTTGCTGTAGATTGAGTGCAGGTCAGGGAGCTCAGTGCGGATGATGCGCTCGGCTGATCGCACCACCCTCTGTAGAGCTCGTCTGTCCTGCATGGTGCTGTTCCCGAACCAGGTCGTGATGTTTCCCGTCAGAATGCTCTCTATGGTGCAGGAGTAGAAGTTCCTGAGCATCTTGGAGGGCAGTCTAAAGTCTCTCAAGCGTCTGAGGTGGTAGAGACGCTGCCGGGCTTTTTTCACCACGGTGCTGATGTGACAGGACCATGACAGGTCCTGCGTGATGTGAACACCGAGGTATCTGAAGCTGTCCACTCTCTCCACTGGGCTCCTGTTGATGACGGGGGTCTGGTAGTTCCTCTCCTGCTTTGTACTAAAGTCCACTATCAGCTCCTTTGTCTTACTGACGTTCAGGAGGAGATTGTTCCTCTGGCACCAGTTCTCCAGATTTCCAATCTCCTCTAGGTAGTCCGACTCATCATTGTTGGTGATCAGTCGACCACGACGCTGTCGTCAGCAATCTTGATGATGGAGGTGGAGTTGGTAGTGGCCACGCAGTCGTGGGTGTACAAAGAGTACAGCAGGGGGCTCAGAACACAACCCTGGGGGGCTCCAGTGCTGAGAGTGAGTGTAGCTGAGACATGACCGCCCATCCTTACTGCCTGTGGTCTGCCAGTCAGAAAATTGGAGATCCACTGACATATAGATGAGCTGAGTCCCAGGTGCTCCAGCTTGGTGGTGAGTGTGGAGGGAATTATGGTATTAAAAGCAGAGCTGTAGTCGATGAAGAGCATTTTAACATAATTCCCTTTCCTAGTGTCCAGGTGCGTGAGTGATGTGTGGAGGAGATGAGAGATTGCATTATCTGTGGAGCGGTTCTGACGGTATGCAAACTGTAGTGGGTCCAGTGTGTCGGGTAGTGAAGAAATGATGAAGTCTCTGATAAGGCGTTCAAAGAACTTCATCACTACTGAGGTGAGGGCTACAGGGCGATAGTCATTGAGGGAAGCAGGATGTGGTTTCTTCGGGACAGGAACAATGATGGACTCTATGAAGCATGTGGGGATCACCGACTGTGATAGAGAGATGTTGAATATCTCAGTGAACACAGGTGCTAGCTGGTCTGCGCAGGCTCTGAGGATACGGCCTGAGATGCCGTCTGGTCCTGCTGCTTTCCGGGTGTTCACTCTCTTGAAGGCTCTCCTCACGTCGTGCTCGGAGATGATGAGCACGTTCCCGGTGCTGGCAGTGTCTTCCTGTCTGCAGCCGTTAGCGCCGCTAGCATTAGCGCCGTTAGCATTAGCATCGCTAGCGTCTTTAGCTGCAGCCTCGAAGCGATCATAGAAGGTGTTGAGCTCGTCTGTCAGAGTCGCGCCGCGTTCATCATACCGGATGTTGGTGCTTTATAGTCCGTTATTGTTCTCAGTCCCTTCCACAGGCTCCTAGAGTCACTCTGTTGAACCTGTGACTCTAGTTTTCTCCCGTAGCGCTGCTTCGCCTCTTTCACCGCCTTCCGGACGTTATATGATGCAGCCTTGTACTGTTCCATGTCCCCCGACGCAAGTCCCGTGTTGTAGGCAGCTGTGCGAGATCTCAGAGCGTCGCGGATGGTCTTATCCACCCACGGCTTCTGGTTGGGAAACGTTCTGATAGTCTTTTTCTCCACCGTATCGTCTACCAGCTTCTCAATAAATCCCACAACCGCTTCCGTAAACACGCTGACGTCATCATCGGAGCTGTTTCTGAACATGTCCCAGTCTGCGTCATCGAGTGCGTCCTGTAACGCGGCCACCGATTGGTCCGTCCAGCGCGCGACCTCCCTCTGAACCGGAACTTCCTGTTTCAGCCTTTTTTATATTTTGGCATGAGGAAGATGGCGGCGTGGTCGGATTTACCAAACGCTGGAGGAGATTGTGCCTTGTAACCGTCTTTGACCGTGGTATAACAATGGTCCAGTGTCCTTTCGCCCCTGGTGGGGCAGGTGATGTGCTGATAAAAGTTCGGCGCTGCGCGTTTGAGGTTGGCACTATTAAAATCCCCCGCCACAATGAGCGCAGCGTCCCGGTGTTGTGTCTGGTGCTGTGTGAGCGCCTCATGCAGCTCGCATAAGGCAGTGTCAGTGTCTGCTTGAGGAGGGATGTAAACGGCACTGATTATGACCGATGTGAACTCCCGTAGAAGATAAAAAGGACGACACATGATGGACAGTAGTTCCCGGTTTGGTGTGCAGTAGCGTGTAAGAGGAACAACGCTCGCGCTGTTGCACCAGCTGTTGTTCACCATTAAGCACACGCCGCCTCCCCTTGACTTCCCCGAGTCCCGCGTCCTGTCCATGCGGTGAACCGAGAAGAACTCGGCTGGTTGTATGGCGTGGTCTGGCACCGCTGGGTTCAGCCATGTCTCGGTGAAGCAGAGGAGATTGCAGTCCCGAATGTCTCTCTGGAACTTTATACTGGCCCTGAGGTCATCGAGTTTGTTTTCCAGTGACTGGACGTTGGCGAGCAGGATACTAGGCAGAGGTGTGCGGTGTGCACGGGCTCTGAGCCTGTTCCTCACTCCAGCTCGTTTCCCTCGAGGCCTCCGCTTCGCGTAGCGTCCATTGTTCTCCCTCAGGATCTCACTCGGCCAGCTCGGATCCGGAGTTAAAAACGTCGAATTGTGAGTACATTGTATACCAATAGAAACAAGAGTGTCTCTATCATACCTAATGTACTCAATGGTGATGATTTTGCCGATTTTAAAACACTGAAAAATAACTTAAAGAACAAAAACAAAGAAAAGGTGGTCGGAGCAGTCGTGACGGCAGCCGACCTCACCGGCGCCATCTTGGAAATTTACTACTGAATTTATTTACTACTAAATTTAAATTTACTACTAAATTTATTACGCCATTTACTACTGCCATTTCCATCCTCTTTGCAAAGTCCACCACCATCTGTTCTTCTACATTCCTGTCCTGAAGACCAAACCTGCCCATCACATTTTCATCACCTCTGTTCCCTTCCCCAACATGTCCATTGAAGTCTGCACCAATCACCACTCTCTCACCTCTGGGGATGCTCTGCATCACTTCATCTAACTCACTCCAGAATTTCTCCTTCTCTTCTAACACACATCCTACCTGTGGAGCATAACCACTAACAACATTGAACATCACACCATCAATTTCCAGCTTCAGATGCATCACCCTATCTGATACTCTCTTCACCTCTAGGACATTCCTTACAAACTCCTCTTTCAGAATAACTCCTACTCCATTTCTTTTTCTATCCACACCATGGTAAAACAACTTGAACCCTGATCCTAAGCTTCTAGCTTTGCTACCTTTCCACCTGGTCTCCTGGACACACAGTATATCTACCTTCCTCCTCTGCATCATATCAACCAACTCTCTTCCCCTCCCTGTCATGGTTCCAACATTCAAGGTCCCCACTTTCACTCCTAAACTCTTGCCTTTCCTCTTCTCTCTCTGCTTTCGAACACGCCTTCCTCCTCTCCTTCTTCGACCAAATGACTACAACCCCATATACTCCCTCTGCAAATGCACTGATGAAATTAATAGTTGGTGCAAACAACTTTTAAGCAAAAAGAACACTAAGGCTCGTCTCAATTTTGCTAAAAAAAACACCTCAATGATTGCCATGACTTTTAGGAAAGTACCTTGTGGACCAACGAGGCAAAAGTTGCACTTTTTGGAAGGTGCGTGTCCCGTTACATCTGGCGTAAAAGTAACACAGCATTTCAGAAAAAGAGCATCATACCAACAGTAAAATATGGTGGGGGTAGTGTGATGGTCTGGGGTTGTTTTGCTGCTTCAGGACCTGGAAGGCTTGCTGTGATAGATGGAACCATGAATTCTACTGTCTACCAAAAAATCCTGAAGGAGAATGTCCGGCCATCTGTTCGTCAACTCAAGCTGAAGCGATCTTGGGTGCTGCAGCAGGACAATGACCCAAAACACACCAGCAAATCCACCAAAAAACTGAATGGCTGAAGAAAAACTAAATGAAGACTTTGGAGTGGCCTAGTCAAAGTCCTGACCTGAATCCTATTGAGATGTTGCGGCATGACCTTAAAAAGACCACATGCTAGAAAACCATCAAATAAAGCTGAATTACAACAATTTTGCAAAGATGAGTGGGCCAAAATTCCTCCAGAGCGCTGTAAAAGACTCGTTGCAAGTTATCGCAAACGCTTGATTGCAGTTATTGCTGCTAAGGGTGGCCCAACCAGTTATTAGGTTCAGGGGGCAATTACTTTTTCACACAGGGCCATGTAGGTTTGGATTTTTTTTCTCCCTAAATAATAAAACCCCTCATTTAAAAACTGCATTTTGTGTTTACTTGTGTTATCTTTGACTAATAGTTAAATGTGTTTGATGATCAGAAACATTTTGTGTGACAAACATGCAAAAGAATAAGAAATCAGGTTGAGGGCAAATCGTTTTTCACACCACTGTAGATAAAGTTCTGATGGTGAATGCATACCTTCACTCTAGGGGTCAGATAACTAAAAATCAAGTCAAAAATCTTGGGGTGATTCTGGAGACAGACCTTAGTTTCAGTAGTCATGTCAAAGCAGTAACTAAATCAGCATACTATCATCTTAAGAACATTGCAAGAATTAGATTTTTTGTTTCCAATCAAGACTTGGAGAAACTTTATCACCAGCAGGGTGGATTATTGTAATGGTCTCCTCACCGGCCTTCCCAAGAAGACCATTAGACAGCTGCAGCTCATCCAGAACGCTGCTGCCAGAATTCTAACTAGAACCAGAAAATCTGAGCATATCACACCAGTCCTCAGGTCCTTATACTGGCTTCCTGTAACATTTAGGATAGATTTTAAAGTACTTTTACTTGTTTATAAATCACTCAATGGCCCAGGACCCAAATACATTACATTGTGGTCACTGAATATAAACCTAACAGACGACTCAGATCGGTAGGATCGAGTCAGTTAGAAATACCAAGGGTTCACACAAAACAAGGGGAGTCTGCCTTTATGCTGCCCACAGTTGGAACCAGCTTCCAGAAGAGATCAGATGTGATAAAACATTAGGCACATTTAAATCTAGACTTAAAACTAATCTGTTTAGCTGTGCGTTTATTCAATGAGCACTGTGCTATGTCCGAACCGACTGCATTATTTTATGTTTATCTAATATCTTAAACTGTTCTATTTTTATTTTAAATTACATTTAAATTAGTTTATAGTTTTATTACAAACTGTTTTTATTTTTATTTTAAATAAAATGTAAAAGTTTTCGTTAAAAAGTGTCACGCACACTCGTGCTGCGACCGGCACAAGGACCAGGAAGTAGCCAGGTCGCAAAAGCAGGAAGCATAAAAGGAGACAAGATGGCGGTTCACGTCACTCAGTCATTGAGTTTTGCCCATGTCGGATCAGCTCGTATCGCTTCCAATTCGTGAGTACTCACTATCTTGGGTTATCTTTCTGCCTAGAGTGTGTGTTTATAGGACGCGGGTTAAATTTGTGTTTTTTCCTTGCTCCGTTGTTGTGAGAGTCCTAAGATGTGGCTGTTGATGGCGCGGCTAGCCGGCCCCCCGTCGTCATGGCTGCAGCGCCACACCAACCACCCCCCCCCCTTCCTACTGACGTATTCATTTCTTTACCAGATAAGTGGAATGGCACGGATGGAAAGTGTGATGTGTTTTTAACAGCGCTTGATTTGGTGTTTGAGTTTAATTCCATCAGGTACTCCACCGATCGGCTACGCATTGCACTTCTCGTCTCGTTGCTAACCGGGCAGGCAGCTGAGTGGGCCACGGCGGTTCTCAAGTCAGATTCCGATACCGCTCACTCCTACAATGAATTCACCTACCAGCTAAGACTCACCTTTGAGCACCCCGCCGGCGAGGTGGAGACCGACACCAGACTCTATCATCTACGGCAGGGAGGTTTGTCCGTGAGCCGTTACACCGCGGAGTTCCGCACACTCGCTGTCCAGACCACCTGGGGAGACTCTGCCCTCCGGACAGCCTATTACGAAGGGCTGGCTTCTCGCATAAAAGATGAACTCGCGGGGCGAGAGCTACCTGCTACGCTGGAGGGCCTCATCCAGCTGGCCCTTCGCATTGACCAACGCCTGCTGTCTCGTCCCAAGCCAGCCCCTCGCACCCTGCCGCCTGCCACACCCATTATCTCCTATGTCCCGTCACGTCCTTCAGCACCTTCCCTTCACGTTCCGGCATCTGAAGCTCGACCCACCGCCACTACTTCTGTCGGATCTCCACCACCCGCCGTGGTTGACACGGGAGCCGGGGAACCCATGCAATTAGGGCGCGCCTCCTTGTCCGCGGCAGAACGGGCACGAAGATTTCGGGAGGGACTCTGTGCTTACTGTGGGTCAGATGCACACCACCGAGCCATCTGCCCCCTCCGTCCGGGAAACGCCCAGGCCCGGTGAGACAGGAGGGAAACTCGCCGGGTCACCTTCAGATCTCTCCCGTCATCACCAACATCTCCCGTCTCGTGGTACAGGTACATCTCCAGTTTGGCCACAGACGAGTCGGAAGTACTGCGTTCATCGATCCCGGTGCTGCAGGAAATTTCATTGACTCCAATTACGCCAAGCAACTGGGGATGAAAGTTGAGGCGTTATCCCAGCCGGTTCGGATCACCTCAGTTGATGGTTGCCCCCTATCATCCAGTCCCATCACCACACAAACCCAACCGGTCACCCTGATCATCAACGAGCACAAAGAACTAATCCAATTCCACCTCACCACCATCTCATCTCCACCCATCATCCTCGGGCACCCCTGGTTACTCCAACATGACGCACTCATCTCCTGGACACAGAATTGCATCCTTCAGTGGGGGCCGACCTGTTCCGAACTTTGCTCCCAAGCACCGGCTGGGACGTGTTCTAGGGAGTCCGAGGCCCCCGATGTCGACACCAACGCCATCCCCGCCGTCTATCGGGACCTGGCTGAAGTCTTCTGTAAGAGACGCGCCACCCACCTTCCACCACATCGCCCTTATGATCTGGCGATTGACCTTCAGCCAGGCTCCGTGCCCCCCCGCGGCCATCTCTACTCCCTCGCTGCCACCGAGACGCAGGCGATGGAGGAGTATGTGACCAACGCTCTCCGCCAAGGCACCATAAGGCCCTCGTCGTCGCCCGTCGCCGCGGGGTTCTTCTTTGTGAAGAAGAAAGGGGGCGAACTTCGCCCGTATGTCGATTATCGGGGGCTCAATAACATCACTATCAAGAATCGTCACCCGTTGCCTCTTACCAACTCTGCCTTGGACGCTCTCTCTGGCGCCACCATTTTCACAAAGTTGGACCTTCGGAGCGCCTACAACTTGGTGCGCATCAGGGAGGGCGATGAGTGGAAGATGGCATTCATCACACCCATGGGGCACTACGAAAGTCTGGTCATCCCCTTTGGTCTCTGCAATGCCCCCGCCGCCTTCCAGCACTTCATCAATGATGTTCTCCGGGACATGCTAGGGCGGTGGGCATTTGTATACCTAGATGACATGCTCATCTACTCCCGCACTAAGGAGGAACATGTCCAACACGTCAGAGCGGTATTAAAGAGACTGCATGCCCACCAACTGTACTGTAAGTTGGAAAAGTGCGCTTTTCACGAGCGCTCCACCATGTTCCTAGGTTTTGTCGTCTCGCCCCAGGGTGTGGCCATGGACCCGCAGAAGCTGGAAGTTGTGCGTCATTGGCCCCTATCCAAGACTCTCAAGCAGCTTCAACGGTTTCTCGGGTTTGCGAATTTTTATTGTCGCTTTATCCGGGACTACAGTACGGTTGCAGCACCCCTAACCGCTCTGACCCGTCCATCAGCTCATCCATTCAGCCTCAACCCAGCGGCCGTCAGCGCCTTCCATCAACTATGTCACCGCTTCACCGCCGCCCCCATTCTTCTCCATCCAGACGCAAGTAAGCCATTCGTTGTGGAGGTGGACGCCTCAGATGTGGGCGCTGGGGCTGTTCTCTCCCAACGAGGTCCAGATCAGAAACTACACCCCTGTAGTTTCTTCTCCAAAAAGTTTGACACCACTCAGCAGCGATACGGGGTAGGGGACCGCGAGCTGCTGGCCATAAAGTGGGCTTTGGAGGAATGGCGTCACTGGCTCCAGGGCGCCATTCATCATCTGGACCGACCACCAGAACCTTATCACCATCCGCATCATGAAACAGCTCAATCCGAGGCAGGCGCGGTGGGCCCTGTTCTTCGAACATTATAACTTCCATCTGTCCTACCGCCCGGGGTCCAAAAACACCAAGGCCGATGCCCTCTCCCGCCAGCATGAGGAAGACGTCACCTGGGCGGAACCCGCGCCTGTTCTCCCATCCACGAAGATCATCGCACCTCTCCGTTGGGATTTGGAAACAAGGGTCCGCCAGGCAAGGCCATGCAGAACGAACCAGCAGGTGTGCCGCCTGGACGCCTCTATGTGCCACCCGCCTTGAGGAGCGAGATCATGCAGTGGGGCCACGCCTCGCCCATCGCTGGACACCCAGGCAGCCAATGGTCCACCCAGTTCATCAGGCGTGCCTTCTGGTGGCCCTCGATGGCCCGGGACATCAACAAGTTCGTCCAGGCGTGCCCAGTGTGTGCCAGGGCGAAGAACGTAAACCAACCAGCTTCAGGGGAACTCCATCCACTTCCCGTCCCTCGTCGGCCCTGGTTGCACATTGCCGTCGACTTCATCACGGGCCTGCCGGATTCGGAGGGAAAGACCACCATCCTGACCATCGTCGACCGTTTCTCCAAAGCCGTGCACTTGGTGGCCCTTGCTGGACTCCCGTCAGCCAAAGACACCGCAGAACTGATATTAGAACACGTAGTCCGCCTGCATGGGTTCCCAAAAGACATCGTCTCGGACAGGGGGCCCCAGTTCACTGCCCGGTTCTGGAAGGCCTTCTGCCGTCTGATCCATTCCACCTGTAGTCTCTCATCTGGATACCACCCTCAGATTAATGGTCAGACGGAGCGGGCCAACCAACAACTGGAGCGCTACCTGAGATGTTTTGTCGCCGATCGCCAGCGCTCCTGGGCTCACTACCTCTTATGGGCTGAGTTATCACATAACCTCCACGTCACCTCAGCCACCAATCTCAGTCCATTTGAGGTTTCCAACCTCCGATGTTCGAACATCAAGAACCGGAGGTTGATGTACCGTCCGCCCAACAGTTGGTCCGCCGGTGCCGACGGCTCTGGAACCAAGCCAACCAAGCCATTCACAGAGCCAACCCCCGTTACACCACCCAGCATCGCCGTCGGCCCCCTCCGGGACGGTTGTATAACGTAGGTGACAAGGTGTGGCTTTCAACTAAAAACCTCCACCTCCGCACAGAATCCAAGAATCCTGTCACCCAGGTTCATCGGCCCCTACCGCATTCACCTCCGGATAAACCCTGTCACCTACCGGCTCCAGCTGCCTGCGGCGCTCCGAATTCACCCGGTATTCCACAGCTCACAGCTCAAACCCTTCACCACCTCTCCAATGATTCCACCCTCCCCCCCTGCTCCTCCTCCCCGAATCATAGACGGTGCCCCTGCCTACACCGTTCGTCGGATCCTCGACTTGCGACCTAGGGGTCGAGGCACCCAATACCTGGTCGATTGGGAGGGCTACGGCCCCGAGGAGCGGTCGTGGGTTCCGGCCCCCTTTGTCCGGGACCCAGGACTTATCAGGGATTACCGTCATCGGGTATCCTCTGCCCCAGGACCGTCGGGAGTCGGTCCTGGACAGGGGGGTACTGTGACACACACTCGCGCCGCGACCGGCACAAGGACCCGGAAGTAGCCAGGTCGCAAAAGCAGGAAGCATAAAAGGAGACAAGATGGCGGTTCACGTCACTCAGTCATTGAGTTTTGCCCATGTCGGATCAGCTCGTATCGCTTCCAATTCGTGAGTACTCACTATCTTGGGTTATCTTTCTGCCTAGAGTGTGTGTTTAGAGGACGTGGGTTAAATTTGTGTTTTTCCCTTGCTCCGTTGTTGTGAGAGTCCTAAGATTAAATCTCGTGGTTATCCTGCCTTCTCGCTTGCTTCCGCGTTTGGGTTTACCATCCACGCTACAAGGGCTAACCGCTAAAGCTGAGTCTTCTGGTCTACTCCAGGTTAGTTCACTGACAAAAAGTTTTATTGCTATTATCTTTTATTTCATTTTATGATTATTTTCTTTTCTTCTATGTAAAGCACTTTGAATTACCATTGTGCATGAAATGTGCTATACAAATAAACTTGCCTTGCCTTGGCTTACTTCAGTCCTATCTTTGCAGCTTTGGTATCTCTGACATATGGCGCTTCCTTAACCCAAAAAAGAGAGAATACTCCTTTTTCTTTTTTGTTCATCATACTTTCTCCAGAATTGATTATTTCTTTATAGATAATCAACTGATCCCAATGGTTAATACTTGTGCTTATTAGAGCATTGTGATATCGGGTCATGCTCCAGTTGTTATGTCTATAAATCTCCCAGATCTCCCTCAAATAAAAAAAACATTGGCCCTTTAATTCATTGTTACTGATAGAGGATGATTTTGTTAAATTTATGGAAGACCAGATAGTTCTTTTTCTTAAACACCTGAAGTGTCACGTTTAATTGTTTGGGATGCTCTGAAAGCCGACCTCAGGGGACAGATAATTTCATACACTGCAAATATGAAAAGGAAGGCATATAAAGAACGAAAAGATTTGACCAACCAGCAGTATGCTCTATTTAAAAACCCCTGATCTGTATAAAAAAACGTGTAGAATTGCAAACTAAGTTTGAACTCATCTCAGCACATGTAATTGAACATCAATTATTAAAGACTAGGAGCCAATTTTACATTCATTGGGGCAACACTGTACCCTGATTATAGATTAAGATAACCGGAGCCCATATCACAAGAGGAAATAATTTTAGTTATCTCGTCATTGCAATCGGTAAATACTTGATTGAGCGACACAATAACGGAATCACTGCTCTAAAGTAAAAATAAAACAAATTAACCTGCACCTTACCTTTGACAAGAATCGTGACAGAGCAGCGTTTCTGTGTAGAGAAGAGAAAGAGTGTGTGTGTCTGTGAAGGCGAAAATAGGAGGGGTCTGTATGTGTGTGTGGGGCACGGTGTCCAATGACAAAGAGCAGGCTGAGTCTTAAGCAGAGAGAGATGGATCTTTAACCTCTCTAATGAGACTTGCTTTTGCTTTACACGCGCGCTGTACACACACGCACGCATACAGCGCAAGAGAGAGAAAAACTGTTGGCTCAGTTGTGATCATTTTGTGAAATGACTGCTAGGTGATTTTTAATTTTAACATATAACACACTTGATGATGTGCTTTTATTGGAAAAAAAAAATCAACTTCATGGTGATAACAGTAACTTTGCTTTACACACAACCTTGTCATTGATTATTTTTCTCTAAGCACTAGCAGTTTACGCACTAGCATACTAGCAGTTTACTAGTATTATAGTAGTTTGTTGATAACCTGTTATTTATGGATATAATATCTCTCTCTCTCTCTCTCTCTCTCTCTTCTCGTTCAGGTCGTTCGAGTCTATTCTGCCTCTTGTCTCTCAGAGTATATCACCTGTCAGTCAGCACTGGGCCATGTGGTCTATTAATAGGCTGGTGGATATGAAAGGTAAGTACACACACACACACACACACACACACACACACACATGCAAGCAGAAGTACTGGTTGTTGCTGGTTAAAGAGTTTGAGAGTCATCTTTTATGTAATCAGTGATATTATTATTTCAGGTTGAAGCCCACAGAAGTCTCTGTCTAACTATTAATACGAAAGAAATCACATTCTGTAAGGTTGCGCATCTTTGTTTATGTGTATTTGAACTTCCTTTGTCATTAGGCAAATGCGTAAAGACTGGCAAATACCCAAAGAGTAACATTAAAGTTTCATTCAATTTTGTCGAACTAGTTTTGTGTGATCCTGTGCCACAATCTGTCTGGACAGACAAATAAATATACTAACAGAACATTTTGAGACTGGTTTTGGGTCCTCCTATATATGAAATAGAAAGATATTATTAAAGGAGCCAATGTACAGACAAAACCTTTCTCATAGAGATGATGACTATCAGGGACTAATTTGTCTAATAATTTTGATTCATATACATTCACATTTCATATAAACTTCCATATCTTTGGAAATTTCAAAAAATGTAATTAAATTAAATTGAATGATTAAGCCCATTTTTAAATAAACTAAAAACCTAACTTCCTCGTCTTCTTTTTCTTTTCCATGTTTTTTAACACCATGGGTTGCATGTACTGTAGGTCTCACCCTCATCTTTTAGGCCCCACAAAGCCCTTCAGACCAGATTTCCTGCTCTGTGTCTCCAACTCTTCATCTGGTTTTATCTGGCACTTCCACTCTGTGTTCTCTACATGTTTTTTCTTAGAATCTAAATAAACTATCACATAACCAACATTAAAGTGATAGAAGGCGGAGCCAAATCAGTTTGCGACCTGTATCTGTTTCTACCAGAGGAATTTGATAATGTTCCTAAAAAGAATGAAGATTTTAAACTTTTCTGTAAAAGTCATGGGGTGTGTTCCAAAACTGCCCAGTTCAAAAGGAACTGTAAATGGTGCAGGGAAAAAGTGAACAATGGTCAAGATAGACAGAGGATCACCAATTCCCCCAATGCTGCAGCGAAAAATATTGCTGCAATATCAGAAAGGTGTTTCTCAGAGAAATAATTGCAAAGAAAAAATGTACAAAAAAATTTAGTTTGAAGTTATCATCATCTACATCATAATATCATACAAAGATTCAGAGAATCTGGAACAATCTCTGTGTGTAAGAGTCAAGGCCAGAAGACCATACTGGATGCGCATGATCTTCAGGTCCTTAGACGGCACTGCATCACATACAGGAATGCTACTGTAATGGAAATCACAACATGGGCTCAGGCATCCTTCCAGAAAACATTGTCGGTAAACACAATCCACCTCGCCGTTGCCGGCTAAAACTCTAGGAAGAAGGTGTAGCGCGGCCAAATAAAGGGGCATTTCTAAAGATGGTGCTTATATTTAAGGGGCTAATGTTGCTCAACGGCGCCAGGAAATGTGCCCGATAACGGTTTTAAATGTCCCAAGAAAAGTGTTGGGGTCCACAAGGGTAAGCTCTCTCGCGCATGCGCAGGTGTGCCGAGAGGGAACCCGGAAGCCATGTCGGTTCACGTGCGCCGGTATAAAACCGGAACCGGCATACCACTCGTGACGGAGAGATGAAGACAGCGCTTTATTTGGATTGAGACTGAGTGATTGTTTCTGGATTATCTGTGGATTATTGTTCCTGGACTTCATTCAATACCCAGCTCCTTCCGTTTCTTGTGCTCCCGGACTTTCCATCTTAACCCGGTGAGACCGAGCCATTTCTCCCGCTCATCATTTCACACACTGCAATATCTCTGACTCTGGACTACCATACACACACTCACACACCCACATACACCACACACACACCACACACATTGTTTATATTTGTATATATTGTATATATATTGGTTTTCGATGCACCTTGTTTGTTTATTTATTTGTTTGTCTTGTATAATACTCTCCGGATTGGTTTAGTAATTGTTTTTGTGTTGCGTCTTATATTGTCCCGCCTCGGTTGCGCAATACTGGAAGTATTGTTTACAATTACATATTTTGATTCTCGACCCCGTAGCAAAGTAACTAGTGGTTTAATCAAATCCAAGCGTTACAAAGGGATTCCACACAGTGGTAAACATGGCCTTGTCCCAACTTTTTTGA
The DNA here is from genome assembly GCA_030522415.1 of Channallabes apus. Lineage (NCBI taxonomy): Eukaryota > Metazoa > Chordata > Actinopteri > Siluriformes > Clariidae > Channallabes > Channallabes apus. Next base: position 1,410,294 of record CM060106.1, on the reverse strand, counting down.
GATGTGTTGATGCCATGAAATTTTAAATCAACTTATTTTTCTCTTAAAATGATAAATTTTTACATCATTTCATTCTGGTTTTATTCACAATTTTACAGTGTCCTGTCACGATTCGGGTGTCTGTGTCAGCGTGGTATAAATGCAGAGGCAAAAGTGACCATTTTGATGTTCTTTTAATGAAAACTATAACCAAAAACTGAAACAAAACACTAGAAACTGAGCACAACAGAAGACTTTACTTTAACCATACTAACAGCACCAACACAATAACAAATGCTAGACCCTGAACTCAACTTAAACAGGCTATTTATAATCTAACTAATGAGTCACCTTGGTTCAGGTGAGTGCTCTCATCACCTGATCGAGGTCCCTTATGGGAAATGAAGCCCAAACCAAATGAAACTACAACAAAACACAAACATACAGTAGTTATTGGGCGTTAGGCACCCTCTAGGGGTTAACCCTTACAAGTCCCAACTTTTTTGGAATCAGGTTTGTAATTCCTCTGTACATCTTGTAAATTAATTAAATAATTTATTCACGAGTTATATACATTTTAGTAGTATACAGTGGGTGCGCAAGCGGTATGTGACTTTTACCGTCACGGCGTATGGTGTCAGCATTTGGGTTTGTGTGTTTGCTGGCTTTTACTGCTGAGTGGCGCTATATAACTATAGACTGATGCCTCAGGCCTTAGTTCGTTCTCCCCAGGATTAATGAGTCGCAGCTCGTCAGAGCCGCACGTAGTTGCAGATAAAATCAAGTGAAACATTATATTTAAACGAATTTATAATCACAGTACTAACATTACAGTACAAATTTACAATGAAAATTAAATTAGATATTTTTAGGATCGAATTTAAGCTACTTCTTAAATAGACATTATCACAGTGGGTCTTTACCACCCCGGCAAAAATCTTTAAAATACAAGTGAAACATTAAACGCTGGCTGTGTGTATCAGAAAATGTGGGTGAGCCACAGGTGTTGTCAGATTAATGGGCAAAAACGATATAATAAACCTATATAAGCTCTATAGCCTTTATAAGACTTTAATTTTATTTAAGTGCATGCACAATGATGAGAAATTGTTATGATCTTGTAAAATAATGAAAGCAAACTGGGATACAGCGCTATTCTGTGTGGGTTTCTGTGAACTTGGACACGTCAGACATGAACCGAAACTCCGTGTATACTCGCCTCACAGATGTGAAAAATATATACTTACAGAAAGTAAAATGTCTGCTTTTATATAAACTAATGGGGAAAAAATCAGCTTATGTAATTCGTATAAAACGTGGATTACTACAGCGCATCCACTCACAGCCGAAACCAAAGACATCTTCTATATTTAGAACAGCCAGCCAAGGATCGGACGCACCTTTTTGTATTAACCAAACATTTTCTTTGGCTGCCATCAGCCAAAACATCCACATGCCGAGAATACAGAACACCGTCAATATGCTCCATTGTTGTGTGTTTGTTTGTTGCGCATTTACAATGATGTCACGGCAGTAGAGGCACCGCAACTATAACGAAACGTGAATAATCCCGCCCACTCTAAAGCGTTACTAAACTGCAGTGGACGCGCAACCCGAGCCGAACTAAGCCGAACCAAAGTGAGCTGTACTGAACCGTGCTGTGCCGTACTATGCACTGGAAAAGCGCCAAAAGAGCGCACACGCATGCCGCGGATTCACGCAAACATTTTATATTCACTAACAGGCTTATTCACAACCACATTTTGGCCATTCACACACATACATAAAGTAAATAGAAATAAGAGGGCCTGATTATACTGCATAAATATTATTTAGTAAAAAAATTTATTCCTCCGTGCTCTCGAAGACTTTGTCACCAAAAATGTAACAGAGATGAGGACTCATGTCCATCAATCTGATATACAGTATGCTGGAGAAACTCCCAGGTGGGAGGATAATGCTTTGTGTAGTTAACATCAAATACAAAAATAAATAAATAAAATAAACATCATAAATGACCAAATGACCATAAAATTCACACCAGCAGATGTTATACAGCAGCGCTTGTGTTTTTGTGTTATTATAAGAATGAAATGCAATAGGCTGGTATGCATGATTTTCATGATTTTCAAATTATAAATTGTTTAAATGTATGTATCATGAACTATTGACCAGTGACTTATGTAAACGACTCAGTTTAGATGTACAGTAAGCAAATGCTGCGCAGTTTGGGGGAGGGACGTGCTATTGATGATCTGGTCTCTGTGTGTGTGTGTGTGTGTGTGTGAGAGAGAGAGAGAGAGAGAGAGAGAGAGAGAGAGAGAGAGAGAGAGGTTTTACATCCTCATGAAAAGGTGTGAATTATTCAGTGAAACATAGGCTCTGCTGAAAAAAGTTCGGCACATCAGTCACTTTACATCAAAAAGGAGGGGGTAAAATGAATAAACCCAGATGCGTGTTTCTTAGCCCCACTCCCGTGAACACAGCGTCAGAGAAAAGCGCGCCCGCGAGAGGTTGTGCTCGGACCACTCAGCTTCTGCAGATTCTAAAATTGACAGTGTTACCGTTTTTTAATCGCTGGAATAGAAGAGATAGAAAGTTTCATCATAACATGCCTTGTATTGTTTTTACTCACGCTATACACAACCCGTGATTTTTATGTTATTTCAGAGATGGGAAATTTGCAGAAATTTAGGCCTGAATCACTGCAGGTCTTCAAAATCCATGTCGTAAAGTGGGGAGGTGTGCATTTCAGTTTATCTGAATGTATAGGTGAGAACAGCTGATTCACACCTAGGGAGGGTGAATAATTTGCATTTGAATGATGTCTGCCATAAAGCACACACAGTAACACTACAAGAACAACATCCCAGGACAAATAGGAATAAGAGCCCCTGATTTTACGGCACAAATATTATTAAATATTACCATTAAATTTCTCCGCGCGTGGGAAAACTTTATGCACGAGGGTGAGCACTGATTAGACTTTGTAGGGAATTAAAGAGGAGGAGATAAACAACAATAGCCGACGTTTAGAAAAGCAGTTTTATTTAGACTATATAAAATAATCCTGCATCTATTTTTATGTCACAATGACGAAAAAACTTAATGATCTTGTAAAATAATTAAAGCAAATGCTGTTCTGTATTGTTTTCGGTGAACTTGAGTGCGTCAGAAAATGAACCGAAACTCCGTGTATACGTGAATTATTGAAATGGTCAGAGTCTCCTTGCTGTTTTCCCCCCCAACGCATTTTTTTACTTTATGCGTATGGCTGAGCGCTGATCAGACTATGTAGGAGGTTAAAGACGAGGATCACGGTATGTCACGGTGTGCGCCTGTGATGGGCGTGCGCCCAAATCTACTATCGCTACTAGCGATAGGCTCCCTCTTCACTCCGTAGCCTCCCTAGATAAGCGTCAGGTATGTAAAGGGACGGAGCCGCCTATTCGGGCCGGCTGGCGATAATTAACATTAGGATCTCGGTCTTGCTCCGCATTATAAAAGCAGGGCTCGGAGTTGAGTCTGGGAAGTACGTGATGCAGTGGAGCAGGGACTTTAAACAGGACACTGGCATTCCGCCCTTTGATCCTCACGCTCCCTCCCGCTTCACTCCTTGCAGGAGCGCTGCCTCTGCATGCTCCGTTCTGGCACTCCGCTCATCGCCACCTTTTGCCAGCTGTGTACTTTCATGTCAGCATGGCACAGTACCCGGAACTGCACGTGAATTTCATCCTTGCCCTATCTTTCCGTCCTCCCTCCTTTAACCCTTTCCTTCTCTATTTTACCTAAATAAAAGATCGCTTTTCCTGTAAGACCTCGCCTCGTGTCTGTGCTTCATGGTGCTGCCCGTGCAAATAGGCTCGAACCCGTTACAGATACCAAATCCCGAGCCCAAACCTCATTTAAATTTAATTAAATAAGGGAGATTTCCTGAAGCTCAAATCTACGAAAACTACACTTGACACAATAACTAATATTTAAAACATTTTGCAGGCTGCCGTTTGGAGAAACCAGAGAATAAAGAATAAACCATTTGTTGGGTCAAAATAACCCAATCAGGTGTTCATTTGTAAATGACTCACTACATCTCATATGACCCAACATGAGCAACACAACAATGTATTTAAAGTACCCGAAATAACCCAGAATTTTGACCCAGCATAATCCACCCAACGATATGCTTACAGAAACAACACAACATTTTTAGTGCGTCTTTTTTGTGTTATTGTAATGTTTTATTTTGAAAGGCTATTTTACCAGTTATTTCTATATTTAAAGTTTGATGTATTTTTTAATTACATTTTTTTAAATAACAACAAACAGAGATATATAACAGTTCATTCTTCGTACAAATAAAAGTATCAGCTAGTGAACTTGATATTCTGTCCAAACAACATTTAACTAATGTTTTTTTTTTTACTCATTATTATACAATAAATATCAATATCTCTGGTTCAGATTTTAAATTTTTGTTGTACAAAGTTCTCAGATGTGAAAATTACAATCACTGTAGTATTTCTTCGATACATCATATTGTTAAGACGTTTTTTATGACTTAATTCTATTTAAAACTGTGTAGAGTGAAAAATGTCACTCAATTGCAGTGAGCATGACAGTAATAAGCATTCTGGTTGTCCACCTACTGTATGTTTTATAATGTTATCAGTTTTTGTTTCAACAAATATTCAACATTCAATTTCAGTAGTATGACATTTCCATAGCAGCAACAGGTACCCGAGGTTACCTTGGTAACGCACGGAGGAAGTGACTCACAGGTGACGTTGCAAGGTGTGGCGAATGGTGGAATTTTGTCAAGGGAAGTTCCCTTAGCTGACATTCCCTGTGGAGTACGCTGTGAAACGGAACGCAGCTGTTCTCCTTACAGTGTACTAAATATTCTAATGTTATACAGAGACCTGATATTTGATACTTGGTTTCATAAATAAATGTAAAGACCAGAAATCGACTGTTGAAAGTTAATAGAGATATGTATTGTTTCAAAAACAAATAGTTTATAGTCCCTCAGGATAACTTGTATTTAATTCTCTCTCTTGTCTGCAGAACGCAAACACTGTCGATTATTATTACAAAAAGGAGGCATTGCGTTGTTAGAGAGAGTTCTCGAGCTGGATTCTTCTCATCAGGACACAAAGACCATGGCACGGTATACACACTCTCTCTCTCTTTCTAGCAATCAACAAATTGACAGATGACCTCACTTCCTGTAAATTTCTTTGACCAGTCCTATAGTGCGGTTTGTCTGATTTCTCTGTTAGTTCGTCTCTTTACAATTAACAAATACCACCATAAGGTGGAGAAAGTAGTCGGCCTTTTTTTTAGTATTCAACCAATCAGAGTTTCATTCCTGTTTCCTCTGGATTTCTCCAGAGTTTCTCTGAGTTTAATGAATAGCAGCACACTGATTCTGAAGCTAACTGAACAGTTTTAGCTATACTTTAGTTAGCTTCATGTCAGCGAAGATGTTCATCTGATTGCTGAGAAAGTGATAGTAAACGTTCATGATGTTTATGTTTTCGTTTCCTTTCTGCAGCAAGGTGATGGAGAAGTGTAAGATGATTAAGTACAGACATCGCCTTTAAGACTGCGCGTGTTTTCCCGCGAGAGGCCGCAATTTAGCGCGCGGCGTGCCGCGACTTGACAGAGGCAACATTCAGGAATTTAAAATAAATGTGTTGTGCTTCACTGAATATCCGCCAGATGGCGCATAGAAGGACTTTATCTAAAAGCCGGACCAAGTACAAATGAATTGTGTATAAGGTTAACCGTTAACCTAAAACAATATTGTTTCCAATGCTGTAGCAAACATGAATTTTATTTTGTTTTACAACTGATATTTCATAATGAACATGTGTATATGTGCTTCATGTTATTTTCATAATGATGAAATGAGATGCCCAAATTCGTGCTTTAAAAGTTTCTTATATAATTTTTGTAATGTCTTAACAGGTACAAAATAATGAAAGACATGGCCATGCCGCGGTTTAAATGGTCTTGAAATTAATTTAATTTCCTGATAGTAGGCTATCTGATAGTGTTAACTATGCGAATGTCCTGATTCGTGAATATGCCAACATGTCTTATTTAAAACGTAAAAATGAGTCAACATCATCAGAAGACATGAATTAACAATGTGTATGTGCTTGTATGTGCATATATTATATATAAGTATGTGTTTGTGTGCGTGTCTCATATGTAACATTCATATAAAATGCAATTCATGATAAGTGTATGTTGTTAAAGTATTTGTGGATATGTATGTAACGACGTGGCTTGCGCGAGGGACGGAGCCGCTCATAAGCTGTCAGAATGGGCCGGGTCGTGATACGCGACACTCCGTGTGATCATTCGGTCGCACCAGTAAAAGGTGTCAGTGCCAAAGACAAAGCGCGCTGGAGAAGACACAAGCAAAGCCCAAGCCTCTGTCTGTCTAAGACACAGGAAAGAGAGTGAGGGAGAGCGGCACGCAGCAGTTTAGCGCGCGCTCTCGGGTTAAAGTGCACAAAGCACAAACTCTACTCTCTCTCTTCCTATAAATCCTCAGTAAAGCCATAAGTCCCGAGAGCATCTTTAGTTTTTTGTTTTAGTTTCCAGAATCCCGTCCGTTCTCGCATAGACGGCGCAGCTCTGGTTATTTTGTGTTTTCAGTTTTCTTTTGAAAAAAGATTCATTACAAAACAATGAAAGACATGACAATGCCTCGGTTTAAATGGTCTTGAAATTAATTTCCTGATATTAGGCTATCTGATAGTGTTAACTATGTGTCGCCATCATCAGAAGACATGAATGAACAATATATGTGTGTGTGCAGGGCCGTGCAGAGACGTTTAAAGGGGTGGGTGCTCAAAGTTAAAAAAGATAGAACATGCTCAATAACAACAACTCACATTCATAACGAATCTAATATGGAATTGCATCATACTGTATGACTGTCATCAGGTCGGGACAATGCAAAGCAAATGTAGCCTATGTTTTACCTGATGGCGTACAATGTTGCTGTTGATTATTATATTATTAGTAATAATTTTTCAAGAATCTATACACATAAAACACACAAACATGCACATGCAGTGCTTATTAAATGTTTAAACTGTAGAGATACAATAATTTTACTGCTGTAAAATCAGCATTTTATCTAATTTGAAATATAAACCTAATATTATCTGTTACTTAATATATTTTCTTTAAAAACTGTTTTTTTTAATCATAAATATAATAATCCATAATTATGTGGATATCCATATTAGATGGCTTTTAGTGAAATAAAACTGTAACTTACTTTAAAACTAAACATGTTCCCTAAAACGGTGGACAGAGCTACAGACCCCCCTGTAACCCCCTTACCCAGTTAGCTAGCAGGTAATGACCACCACTACTTGTGCAGTTCATAAAAGGACAGGTAATGTTTGTCGCGCTGTTGCACAAACAGCACACTCATTTATTTCAATTCATTTGTTGTTATAGACTATAGTGTGCGCTGTACACCATATTTACTGTTTTGCTACAGTCTGCACCTTCCAGTTAATTTGCCTGCTTCTCCTCCAGCTCCGCACCGCCCAGCCTGCAGAAAATGCGCATGCACTTTGCGTGCTCGTACCCGGCCCGTAACGAGCGCGCTCTGCCCTCAAGGGCGAGCATTGGTTAATGGCAGGCATGTGACTGATGCAAACCAGATCCTTTTATTTAGCAAAATTGAGATTAATAGTTACATTTTATTGTTGAGGGGCAAAGACAGGGCTCCATACGCACATACACAGAAAAAAGGGCACTTGAGGCATCCTGGAGGAAAAGGGTGGGTGCTCAAGCACCCGCCGCCCTCCCCCCTCTGCACGTGCCTGTATATATGTGTGTGTGTGTGTGTGTGTGTGTGTGTGTGTACAGTATATACAACGTGAAAGCGCGCTCAGTTACAGCTCAGTCCCTCTTCTCACCTTTAGGTATGAAGTTATCAAACCAGTTTCGGATGGGGGAATTGGCACAATTGAGGGGTTTAAAACTATTTAACAAGACCGAGACATCTCTGCCTAAAATGTATTTCTCCAGCAAAACATAGAATAAATAGAAATAAAATGTTTAATATTAATAATATTGATCTTAGCTGGATGGTCTAATTCTCAAAACCGTTTAAGAAAGACTTAACACACTATAACTAGAATATTTACAAAACTGAAAGGTTGTCTTATGAATAATAAAAAACAACAACTCATAACTCAAAAATGTTTTTATATATTTTTTTAGATCATAAATAGACAGGAATTATCTCTCTCTCTCTCTCTCTCTATATATATATATATATATATGCTGGACACAAACAGCAAAAAGCATGATGAAAAGCAACAAAGTGCTTAGGGCTTTTCATGTTTTTTGCTGTTTGTGTCCAGCATTGAATAATTATTTCAACCATTATTTGACCATGGCTAGGAATAAGAGCTGGAATGTGATTGTGAATTTATATATATATATTCTATATATATATATATATATATATATATATATATATATATATATATATATATATAGAGAGAGAGAGAGAGAGAGAGAGAGAGAGAGAGAGAGAGGTGTTTTGCTGGCGAAAAACATTTTAGGCAAAGACTACTACTACTTCTACTCGGCCTTGTTAATTGTTTTTAAAAACCCCAATTCTACGAATTCCCCCATCAGCGAAATCATGAATGAAAGGTGAGAAGAGGCATTACAGTGGGGGTTCTGTGGGTCTCCAAACTCAGAGTGCTACGTGTCAGCCGATATCTGCTCCTTTGATCTGCTGGTTACAGCAGGGCGCCGACTACAAGACAAGCTCTTTCCCAAAAAATAATGTGAATGTCTGCAACAATCACTAACCATTAAAATGTTTTTTTTTGTAATTAAACACGAATATATAAATTATATTTTCTTTACACATAATATTTTCATTATATATACACCTGCATCGCTAGGCCATTTTTAGGGGGGCTTTAGCCCATCGTCCTCTTTATATTTATTATATTTATAAGTATTTTTCATATTTTTTATGTCTGCCAGTTTCCAACAAAAAGCAGCAGTATTGTCAAAGAATTAACAGATAAATATTTAATATTATTGGCACCCACACAGTTTATTCCATTGTCCAGCCTCATAGGTGTGTTGTTTATATTGCTAATCAGTGTAAGTTTAAAGTTATATGCTGTTTTCTGGTTACATATTTCTGATTGTACCTGTACATAGAAAAAAGTTTATACAGTAAACACACATATATTCATATGTGTGTGCTTAATTAAATTCTTAAATCATCGTGTTCACACATGCACTGAAAAAAAGAACTTGTAAGATTTACTTGATAAAATCCTCTTAACATCTATTTGCACACATATACAGATGTCGCCCTTAAAACCCTGCGTGTTTTCCCGCGGGATGCCGCAATTTAGCGCGCGGCGTGCCGCGTCTTGCCGGAGGCAACATTCGGGAATTTTAAATAAATGTGTTGCGCTTCACTGAATATCCGCCAGATGGCGCATGGAAGGACTTGTACCAAGTACAACAATGAATGTAAGGACGCGGATGAACAGTGCTGAAGCGAACATGAATTTTATTTTGTTTTATAATAGATCTTTCATGATGAATGAGTGTATATGTGCTTCACATTATCAAACACAGGCAAAGGAGACAGAAATTATTGAGGGATCCACTGAAAAAAGTAAACCTAGTTTAATGTGTTTTTTTTTCTCATTCCATTAGTAAAAAAAATAATTTGCTCTTTTTAACTGAAGTGTCTAATTTATGCTTATGGGTGAATATTTTTTATTTTTATTTTTTTTTTTTTAGTATAATGCTGTTTACAGCAGGAAACCTAAGTGAAATATTTCATTTTGATCAAGGTACTCTTATTAGGTTGAGTGTGATTTGCGCATGCGCAGTCTTTAGACCATAGTTTTGCCGGTATAATTTTATTTCCGCCTCAAACCGGAGCATGACGTTGAAACAAGTAAGGAAGGATATCAGAACCTGTATTTCAGTTACTGTTAGTTAAAGCCCCTGATTAAACTTAAATCTAATCCATTCACAAAGGACATTTCTGCTTCAAACCGTGTCTCATGACCTCATGACGCAGCATTTTACGGACTGAATCACATGCGGGTGGAGATTCTCAAAGAAAACTCCTTTAAACCAGGTAAGAAAGCAAACTCATGTCATTTCTATGTTAAATGTATCTCTTCTATGAGCAAATTCATGATTTATGTCAGGAACAACTACTTTGTAGATTGAGTTTTGTGTCCGTGTTTGCTACTGTAGCTAAAACCACCTATATTACCTGCATTAGCATTAGCTAACTAACGTGGTGATTTTCAAAAACACCGGAGTTTATACAGTAAGTCAGCGGCGCCGAAGAAAATAATTATATTTAAGTACCGTTGGTTAACGATGTAAAAATTAATAGGAAAGTGACGTAAACATAGAACAAGCTAATTTGGAGTGAGTGCTGTTTGTAGTGTACTGCTTTCTATACTTTATACATACTGTAATTAAGATTTGCTAACATAAGAACTTGAGCCAGTCCAATTTTTGTTTTTACCTTTTTTTTTTTTTTTTTTAAAGATCAGTAATGAGTTTCTGAGAATTATATCTGCTCCACTTCAAGCAAGATTACTGGTTTCCTTGGACAAGCAACACTACAAACTAATTGAGATCATCAGAAACTAGGGAGGAACCCGGCAGAGAGAAGACCAGAGATATAATCTTCATCTTCAAGTTCTTGATCTGGTATGTATGGTACGGTTCAGGACCAGGGAGGGAGCCGGAGACAGCAGAACAAAGAGATGATATTGCCAGCACCAGCACAGGGAGCACAGTTTTTAGTTTAGATCTCATGTTTACATTTTATTGTATGTTGATGGCTTGACTGTAAACAACAAACAATGCAATAAATGTATAAAAAATATATATATTTATTGTCTCTTTCCAGGACCAGGCATATCGTTCAATTATTTTTTGGCCAAATAGGCAGTCGTAACAAGAGGTGAGGGCGCGCGCGTCATCACATGTGCTTAGCCGACTCTGCGTTCACCGTAAACTTCAATATACATAGACGTTTATATTTTTGTTTATTTGTATATGTATGTTATTAATTTTACTTTTTTAGAGATTGTATGTGCGTGCACGGAGAGTATGTGTTGATAAGTTTATGTGGATAAGTTGATGAGTGTATCAGAAAGCATTAAAATGTTCATTTGAATTAAAATGACACACACACGTCTGTATATACAGTATATCAATTACATATATATCAATTTCATTAGTTCGTTCATTCTATTTGAGCTTCGGATGTTTTTTTTTTTTTTGGTTTGGTTAGATTAGTTCTGAACTCGCTTCCTTGAAACTATCGCTAAAACAATGACACACACACATAGACACACAGACACACACACTCCCCTGAGCCCTCGGGAAACATCCAATCACCATCGGTATACAAATGAGTCAAGACGCAGCCTAACGTGGTGTCGTGTCGGATTTCAGTGGTCACGGAGTGGGAAGACTTTGAAGAAGCTGCAGTGACAGTGAACAGCTGAACAACTTCACTTTTCCGTTTACCTCTGAGGAAAAAAAGCTGTATTTTGTTTATGTCTAGAATTTTTATAGTAGTAAGAGAGGGTTATAGTTTGGTCTGTACTGTTCGCACCCTTGTAGAGAATAAATAAATGAATAACACCTTCATATCCCCTCTCAAGTGTGTCATAGTCCATTGTTAGTTTTAATGATCTGGCTGAAACTAATTATCACTACATAAGTACCCTAACACCATTGATCATGAGTCTCAGCTGAACCAAATTCTATACTTGTAACAGAAAATGTAGATGCAGATTCCAAATGTGTACTTATATAATAGATAGATAGATAGATATATAGATGTGTGTGTGTGTGTGTAGGCTCTACGCAGGGGCAAGAGAGGGCAGCGCACCCTTAAATGTCTGCACATGTTAATATATTCCTAAAATGTATATATTACAAGTTGATGAACTGATCTGCGGTAGCGATGACGTCACAGTCCGACAGCTTTAGAATGATGTTTGATCAGGTCTACTGTATATTCTGAACATAGAACTGCAAAATGTCTGATACAGTACTTTGGGGGAAACAAAGACTTAAACTGTTAAGTAATAACATTATTAATAACAAATATGTAATAGTTTTGATATTTGAAATTTTTTTATTTTAATGTAAAAGGACTATAGATAGAGACTTATAAGCAGCTGGTGTATCCGGGTTGTTTAATGAACTTTAAGCAAAAAGACAACATGTATTCATCTGTTTTATATAAATTACTGTTTTAACTTTGACTAGTTTTGGAAGAATAAATTGAATTGTTAAAGTCATGTTTTGCGTGTTTTAATTTTGGGGGATTGTTTGGGTATTTAAAAATTGTTTAGTTGAACCAACAACTTCAATGGGCAAAAAATGGGACACAACTTTGTTTTAAATAGTCAAAGAGTTGGGCTGAAAATAATAATAATAATTATTGATCATAAAAACAAATTAAACCAGTTAAACACTTGATTATATGTATTTGTGTTTGTGATTGTGACCCATAATAATTTTTTCTCAGTATAAATAAATGTTTTGTGTTTTAAGAACTCCAAAAGAGCAACGACAAACTTGGTATTCTCCATTGAGGTTTCTCACCTTCCACAACTGGTGTTAATTGCTCTGTGTGTGCGTGTGTGTTTTTGGCGGGGGGATGGGTGTGTGTGTGTGTGTGTTTTCGGCTGTTCAGCAGTTCTAAACACAAGCACAGTTTTTGTCCTTAACTAAAATACTTCAATACGTTAATAATGAATTTATTTTGTTGAATAAGGTAATAAGCGATATTTAAACCAAACCAGTAAGTTAAGTAAGTGTTCCATACATTAAAGTACTGTGTATAACCAAGTGCCCTAGCAAACACAGTTACAGTACAGTTTACAGTACAAACAGAGTGTGTGCGCTGGGGGGATTGGAAGGTGAGTGAGAATACTCATTTACAAGACAAAAGACGGTCAGAGGCAGCGCCGTTCTAGACCAGACAACACGGGGTGGGGGGAGGGGGGCATCATGTTCGAGCACTGTTTTTACCTGGCCTTACTGTATAGTAACAGTATTGTATTTGCTGAATTGTGTTGAGGCACGCAAACCCCCAGACCACAATAAGGTGGCAATCCCTCAGGGGGAAACTAAAAAATAAGTATATATATATATATATATATATATATATATATATATATATATATATATATAAAATAAAATATCCTTAATCCAGATTTTATCAATGACATAACATTTATCTAAGCTGGATGGTCTAATTCTCAAAACCGTTTAACCTAAAGAAAAACATAACACACTATAACTAGAATATTTACAAAACTGAAAGGTTTTCTTATGAATAATAAAAAAAAACATTATAACTCAAAAAGATCATATTATGTTTATATATATATATATATTTTATAGTAACTGTAAGACTTAACACACTATAACTAAAATATTTACAAAACTGAAAGGTTGTCTTATGAATAATAAAAAATACAAACTAAATTAAAACAGATGGGCTGTTGAACAGATCATAATATGTTTTATGTTTTCTGATTATATGGGTTGATTTTAGAAAGGCTAAATCAAATAGCTAGTTTTGGTAACGTCAGTCCAGTAACTATACTATGTAAAAGTAATTATAATATGAATTAATTAAGGGCAGGACCTAACCTAATGTTAATAATTTACACCATGATAACATTAGTATTCATGTTTTTGTATTTTTGTATTAACATTTTAAATGTTCAAATGAACGTTTCAGAGTATATAATTTGTCGTGTCATCTGTGATTGAGACCCATGAGTTAAATTGAAATATTTTTTATAGGTAGTAAGCCAGGTTTTAGTAACCTGCTTTAGTAATGGGCTCTAAAAGACAATGGAACATTACAGAACGTGCGAGTTGACGCCCATGCACAGATTAAAATGTTCATTTGAATTAAAATGACACACGCATGTCTGTGTGTGTGTATATATATATATATATATATATATACCCTAAAAAATGCTGGGTTAAAAACAATCTGGGTTGTTTTTAACCCAGCTGCTGGGTAAATATAGGACTAAATAAATGCTGGGTTAATTTAACCCAGCAAGATGGGTTAAATATTCAATCCAAATGCTAGGTGATATTTAACTATAATGCTGGGTTAATTCTACCACATAAATGGTTCAAATGTTCTACCCATATGTTTGGGGTTTGTTGGTTCATTTTAACTGGAATGTTGGGTTAATTCTACCTCACAAATAGGTTATTATTATTTTCATGTTTTACAGTGAATCTGTAAAAAAAACACCCATGTCTATTAAACAGTTAAATTATTTTGATATACTTGCCTATTACAAAAAAACATACATATATGCAATAAACACCATCCTATTACATGTTCTTAGAAAAAAATATTTATTTTTCAAAAGCACAAGAACAGATAATCAACAGCGACATCATTACTATACTATCATTGATAAGGGCGGGATGGAGTAATTGCACAAATAGACTGAGGCAGCTTCTACAGAGCAGGATCTCTCTGTGACTTCAGATATCTTTTCTGAAGAACAAAACTATCCAGCTATTTATTTTTTTTTTTTTGGTTTGGTTAGATTAGTTCTGAACTCGCTTCCGTGAAACTATCGCTAAAACAATGTACTGAGCCCTCCTGAGGATATAAAGCTTTATTATTGTGTTTGAATAAATATTCAGATCTACCACAGCAGGTAATAAACTATGGTGTGTCATAAGCGAAGCAAACACCACGATTATGCCTCGTTTCGTTCGACGGGAACGTGGTTCACTTGGCCGCGGTGTATTATAAACCTGTGGAATGTTTCACTGTTTATGCTCACATAAGAGGAACAAAAGCTCAATGAGGACTAAACCAATGATTTCGGTAACTCCACTGAGTGTAACATCTGCATAGTGACACTGAACATCTTCACTTTTCCGTTTACCTCTGAAAAAAAAGCTGTATTTTGTACACATAGACACACACACACAGACACACACACATAGACACACACACACACACACACACACAGACACACACACTCCCCTGAGCCCTCGGGAAACATCCAATCACCATCGGTATACAAATGAGTCAAGACGCAGCCTAACGTGGTGTCGTGTCGGATTTCAGTGGTCACGGAGTGGGAAGACTTTGAAGAAGCTGCAGTGACAGTAAACAGCTGAACAACTTCACTTTTCCGTTTACCTCTGAGGAAAAAAAGCTGTATTTTATTTGTTTATGTCTAGAATTTTTATAGTAGTAAGGGAGAGTTATAGTTTGGTCTGTATTGTAGTTCGCACCCTTGTAGAGAATAAATAAATGAATAACACCTTCATATCCCCTCTCCAGAGTGTCATAGTCCATTGTTAGTTTTAATGATTTGGCTGAAACTAATTATCACTACATAAGTACCCTAACACCATTGATCATGAGTCTCAGCTGAACCTAATTCTATACTTGTAACAGAAAATGTAGATGCAGATTCCAAATGTGTATTTATATAATAGATAGATAGATAGATGTGTGTGTGTGTGTGTGTAGGCTCTACGCAGGGGCAAGAGAGGGCAGCGCAACCTTAAATGTCTGCACATGTTAATATATTCCTAAAATGTATATATTACAAGTTGATAAACTGATCTGCGGTAGCGGAAAAATCCGCTGAAATAGGACAGGCACACTAACCCGCACACACACACATACACACGCGCGCGCACACACACACACACACACACACACACAGACACACCTCCCTTGAGCCCTGCGTCTGTCGGATTTCAGCGGTCACGGAAAGACTTTGAAGCAGTTTATATATGAATCTAAGCTTGAACTTATCAGCATTGTAAATATATAATACTTTTCAAATAAAATCGCTATTACTTTGACCCTGAAGTTTAGTTTAGCACACACAAAAAACAGAAAAGTCATTTCTGGTAAATCAACGGAATGTGTAGTTTATTTACAGTAATTCATTAAAAAAATGAATATACATTGTACAGTACACGGTAAACACGGGAAAGATTACAAAATGAAAAAACAAACAGTGTCTACTTTATAAACAGCTTAGTATGTGCGTCGAGATGCTGAAATCCCTTGCATGTTTTTGCTTCCAAGTGGAGAGATATTTGACCGATAGCCTAGAACAAAAGATCTATAGGTGTGATCACAACCCCCTCCGACCGACCGTGCCATCAATCACTGACCACCTCAGAAGTTCCCTCCAATGTATGGCTGCAATACTTGTTTTGCAAGTATTTTTAACACAATTCAAAGGCTTCAAAGGGGCAGTTATCGGCTATGACACGTTGAAGGAGAACTTAATAGTTCTCAAAAATAGTGTAAATGTCTGCAACAATCACTAACCATTAAAATGTTTTTTTTTTGTAATTAAACACGAAAATATTAATTATATTTCCATATATATACATACACACACACACAAGGGCGTAGGTTTGCTACCTATTACTCCCTATAATAATGTAAACATTGCTAATTTATGTTTTGGAAAGAAACTTAAGTAATTATTTCATCTATATCTTTCATAAATCACACAACTAAAATATAATTAAACAGTTTATTCACCAACATTACCAAATATTTGTGACATTCACAGTCTAGATCCAAGTTGCCTTTTTAATAAAAGTGCATTCAGCTAAATTTTGCATCCATAGAAAAAAACTGCACGGCACCAGGGCCTGAAATACTTGTTTTAAACAAAATTGTGTAAAATAATAAATAAATAAAATACAGCATTCATTTAGAAATAAAATGCAGCAGAAAATACTTTAAACAAACTGTAGAATAAACGTTAAAACGTAATAGCCCTCTGAAGCAGTGAAGTTGCAACTTTCAAATCAGCACTCTGGACTAGTGCACTTAAAAGTATGCCATTGAAACCTTAATGCATGAAAACATTTTAAGCTGAACATGTAAACACAACATGTAAACACTTGTAGTCAAGCCAAATCAAATGTTTTAAGATGATAACTTCATCTTTAAAGCTTGCACTTTTGGTGATAGCTTAATCCCATCAAGTTCTAGAAGAACTTTCTGAAAATAGCCTCTCCTTCAAGGATTATGGATACACCAACAGTTTCTTCCCCTTCAACAGCACGGACGACAAGGATTTTAAGAAGGTGTCACTTCGTCTGTCCCCCTGCATAAAATGTACAAGAAAATAAATCATTTATTTTGAGAAGCAAAAAAATCTGAATTGCTTCAACCTGTGCTGACTTAATAAAAATAAATGATAATAAAAAAATGACCATCACTTCATATTGTTAAACTTGGGTTAAATTGCTTTATCTTGCATCAGTAAAACATGGCATGAGATGGCTTTACAGTGTCAGGAAATCCTATGATGAATGCTGAGTTTGTATTTAAAGGGTTAGTCCAAACATGAAAATTCGTTCAATAATTACTCATTTATATATACATTTGCATTTATATGCTTCTGTCCAATACAACAAACACTATATTCAAGGTATTAATAAATTGTATAATTAATAAGAAAACAATGCTTTACCAGGCAATCATCAAAGAGATCCTCTTCAGATTCACGTCTCATCTTTACACTTTGTTTCTGTGAAAATATTTACATTGTATCATTACATAATCTTTTATTCGTACAACTACATTCAGGCATTTCTTCATCTTTTGTAAGTTTGCCTTTATCCAAAGCAAATTACAAAAGAGGAAGGCGTCAAGCAGTGCTACTAACACAAAGTTTCTGACACCGTTAGAAAATACAAGATAGAACAGTGAGGGATTAAGGAAAAAGTGAGAAGCAAGAATCATGTGTGCAAAGATTAAGCATGTAGGGTCACAGGATGACTCGACTTATTTTTATTGTCTGCAATGCGATTTAGACAAATTAGAACTGCGGTAAAGCCAGCCGCGGTTCAGAAGAACACGGTCAAGCCAGCCGCGATTGATTTTAGTGTGCGCACATATTACAGTGATTACGGTAGTTTCAGGACCGACACAGAGACAACGCGCTTTCAGAGCGCTTTTCATTTAGACGCCCAGGACTGAGAGATAATACAACATGCTCATCAATTTTTACTTGCTTATTTACTTGCATTTCTGCTTTAATATCCGTGTTATTTATTGGTGACTTTGACGGTTGTCTGTTACAATATTTTTCTTAAATATTCACCATTCAAATAATTGTTTTATGTAGATAAGTTACAGCAGAATTCGTAGAAAACAGACAAAATAATGTATTTAGTCTTTCTAAATACCAGAATTGATTTTTATTTTGTTTTACTGTTCAAAAGTAGCAGTTATTCTTCAATGAATGTTTTCTATAATGAGGATTAACGTCTGCTTTTAAAGAGAGGTCAAATAAACAAATGTTCACAATGGGGAAAAAAAGTTAAATAAAATGCCTTTATTTCACTTCAGAGACCTATGAAAAAATAAATTCTAGTAAGTATAAAACGCCATGGTCAGTTTTTATCCCATATAATGTACACACATTATATGATAAAAAAAAAAAAGTAGAAAAAAACAATGATCAGTTCTTATTCAGGACGTCCCATACTATATACACACCACATATGAAACTATTTTACTGCAGCATTTTTGAGATATTGGACATTATTACACTTTAAAGGGGTATAAAGACCCCATTTCTAATAAGTAGAAAAAAACAATGATCAGTTCTTATTCAGGACGTCCCATACTATATACACACCACATATGAAACTATTTTACTGCAGCATTTTTCAGATATGGGGCATTCTCTCTGTGTTGTTCATGAAACTACCGTAATCGCTGTAATATGCGCGCGCACTAAAATCAATCGCGGCTGGCTTGACCGTGTTTTTCTGAACCGCGGCTGGCTTTACCGCAGTAAATTAGAGCTGCTGTCAATACTGTATGAACATATGTACAGGTTCTTTACTCGTAACTCATTAATAAAGTTCGGCTTCAGAAAAAAAAAAACGTTTATTGCTAGTGCTCTTTTACCATTTAATGCTTTAACACACACGACTCAGTTTGTTCAGAAATGGCATCTAACTGGCGAGGCTTTGTCTGAACACGCCGTTTTCACTCGGGTTGGGGGTAAGAAACACACATCTCGGTGTATTAATCCGCGCGCTCGGTTCGTTATTATTTTATTTATTTATTTATTTACCACAGGACCCATGGGGGCTCTGTAGGTTCAGGTTTTTACACGAAAACGGTGTTTTGTGAATCTCCACACTATTAAAAACTGAAATTGCTAATTGTACGTCCTGAGATTAAGATGAACATTAATTGGGAGTCATGAAAGCGAGAATCACATCCAAAAAAGAAAGCTAAACTTACCTCGAACACGACAAACTCCAGCTGCAGCCACGCCGTGTTGTAACCTCCGTGATGATCCACAACCGACTGATCCACAGCGCCGGCACAGCGACTCCAAACACGCATGCGCAGTTTAATTTGCACACATTTTCGGCTTCAGTAGACACACAATACTTCAGACTGAAACACGACTGCCCCCTACAGGTAATGAAGGGCATGTTCACAGCTTCCCGCACGCAGCCGCGCAAAGCCGCGGCAAGTCACGGGATCCCTTTTCTCGAAACGCAGGTTTTTAATGGCGACATCTGTATTTTAAGTAAATTTTATTGCTCCAATATTAAGTAAAACTCACCCATAATTGTCAGGTAAAATCTACTTAAAGGTCACCTACGGTGCTACATGGACTTTTTCAAGCTGTTTGGACTGCATTGTGTGTTAGGAGAGTGTGTACACAACCACTCTACAGTGATAAAGAGCCGCCCAGCGATTTTCTTTTAATTTAATAATATAAGATGCCCCTTCTGAAATCAGCCCGTTTTCAAAAGCCTGTCGGTGTGAAGTCACACCGACAGAGGCCGCTCCTACTACAGTTGATTGACACTGGTGTTTTAGCAAAGACCCGCCCCGAGTGAAAAAAGAGCCGTCGGCCATTGTTTTTCTGCACTGGAGCAAAATGGCGCCTACATGAGTGTGGTGTGCTGCTTGTTGCAGTATTGTGGTGGTCTAGTGGTTAGGATTCGGTGCTTTCACGTGGGAGACCCGGGTTCGATTCCTGCTTAAGGTACATGCTTTTTTTGCACTACATATTTATAAAGTTTTTCTAAAGTTCGTTTAGTAACGAGGCGAGTGCGCTATGCTTCGGTAAGCTTTTCTGACATAAGGAGAGACTCAGTCAAACACACACACACACACACAATGCTTCGCGTGTATGATGTCCTATTCCCGGCATCTATATGACTCATTCACACACACAGACACACACACACACACGTTGTCTGTCAGAAAGGTCTCTGTTTATTAACAGCAAAAGATTGGTATAAATATGTTTGACTAAACGCCTGTGCTATAGACATATGTTACTACAAATTAACCATTGTAAATGTCCTGGTGAGATCCCGAAAAAAACAATGCTTCGTGTGTATAAGGTCGCGGGTTGAAAAGCCGACATTTCTGCGATGATAACCATTAATCCTTCGTGGTCTAGTGGTTAGACTCACACACACACACACACACAATGCTTCGCGTGTATGATGTCCTATTCCCGGCATCTATATGACAGTCAGACACACACACACACGTTGTCTGTCAGAAAGGTCTCTGTTTATTAACAGCAAAAGATCGGTATAAATATGTTTGACTAAACGCCTGTGCTATAGACATATGTTACTACAAATTAACCATTGTAAATGTCCTGGTGAGATCCCGAAAAAAACAATGCTTCGTGTGTATAAGGTCGCGGGTTGAATAGCCGGCATTTCCAAACAGCAGCCATTAATCCTCCGTGGTCAAGTGGTTAGGATACGGTGCTCTCAGCGCAGCAACTCGAGTTCGATTCCCGGTCTGGGAAGTCAGAAAAGTTTTACAACCAGATTCACATGTAAAATTTTATATACATATATAACTATATATATATAAATATGAGTGCATAATAAAAATCTTACAAAATATAGGGGAAATATATATATATTTATAATAATAATAATATATATATCCCATATATTTTGTAAGATTTTTATTATGCCCTCATTTGTACATTGTATATTTGTACAACTATTTTACTAGTTAAATTTATTTTCTTTAGTATTTCTTTTTATTGATATTTATTCCTTACGTATAAGCTTTTATTTTCTTTTTAAGGTCACTGGCTGTCGTATAAGCATTTCACTGCATATCATACTGTGTATGACTGTGTATGTGACAAATAAAATTTGAATTTGAATCAAAGGAGAGGAAGATAAGTGGAAGGAGACAGAGAGAGAGGGAGA
This sequence comes from Channallabes apus, assembly GCA_030522415.1. Classification (NCBI taxonomy): domain Eukaryota; kingdom Metazoa; phylum Chordata; class Actinopteri; order Siluriformes; family Clariidae; genus Channallabes; species Channallabes apus. Next base: position 1,388,976 of record CM060106.1, on the reverse strand, counting down.
GAGAGAGAGACAGAGTATGGGAAGGTGAGCATGAATGAACAGATGCAAGAGGAGACAGGAAGATAGCAGCAGGGAAGATTTAACACGTTAATATCAGATCTATGAGGAAGAGAGCAAGAGAGTAGAAATAACTCCTTTATATATAAAATAATTCTAACATCATGTAAAATTATTTTTAACTGTTTTTTAAATATTTTTAACTGTTGTCAAAGCTATACCCCACTTGTATTGTGAAGACACGCCCCACAGAACTGGGGGGCGGGTTCAGTAGAGGTCATTAACATTTAAAGGAGCATGTACTGAAACAGGTTGCTGAGAACAGAGATACTTTTTACCAGGTAAAAGTAATGTTTTTTTACACAACAATTGAGAATTTCTAATTAAAGTATATTACAAACTTTTCATTAGGACCCTAAAGAATCATATTAACGTATGCAAAATTGAGTCTGTATGGCTCCTTTAATAATTAAATTAACAATCAAAGAAATCATGTAAAAGTTGCATCATTATATTTATTGCACAAATTAGATTTATTTAAAATAATCAAGTAAAGGTAATTCATTCCCAGATAGCACACACACGTCGCAGAGATAATGCTCCCTAATGCATGTTACAATGACCAAATATGATAATAAATAAATAAACCACACTCTCAGCTAATAATAAATCAGATTTGTTAATTTTTTTTAATAAAAAATACATTAAATAACAAGCAAACATTTTATTAATTTATACAAAAACGAGAAAACGAATTAACAGCAACTTACTTACAAATGAGGTCTCAATTTGAAAAGATGTACAAAACATAAAACACCACAAATAAGCATTAATCATAGAAACAAATTTAAACACCAACAGAAACGTTTTGCTGCTGTCAATACTGTATGAACATATGTACAGGTTCTTTACAGTTGAAATTTAACTTGTAACTTATTAATAAAATTCGGATTCAGAAAAAAACGTTTATTGCTAGTGCTCTTTTACCATTTAATGCTTTAACACACACGACTCAGTTTGTTCAGAAATGGCATCTCACTGGCGAGCCTTTGTCTGAACACGCCGTTTTCACGAAGGGTGGGGGTAAGAAACACACATCTCGATTTATTAATCCGCGCGCTCGGTTCGTTATTATTTTATTTATTTATTTATTTATTTACCACAGGACCCCTGGGGGGCTCCGTAGGTTCAGGTTTTTACACGAAAACGGTGTTTTGTGAATATCCACACAATTAAAAACTGAAATATTGCTAATTGTACGTCCTGAGATTAAGATGAAAAGTCATGAAAGCGAGAATCACATCCAAAACAGAAAGGTAAACTTACCTCGAACACGACAAACTCCAGCTCCAGCCACGCCATGTAGTACCTCCGTGATGATCCACAACCGACTGATCCACAGCGCGGGCACAGCGTCTCCAAACACGCATGCGCGGTTTAATTTGGACACATTTTCGGCTTCAGTAGACACACAATACTTCAGACTGAAACACGACTGCCCCCTACAGGTAATGAAGGGCATGTTCACAGCTTCCCGCACGCAGCCGCGCAAAGACCCGAGACAGATTTAATCCCCATAAACATTCACACTTGAAAACAATATAATAAAAGAACTAAACAGTTCTAGAGGGTTAGCGCCTGTTATCACAGGGCAGGAATCGCCTCCAGGATACTACTGTATTTTTAACTGCTTATATATTTTTGCCCTAGTTTCATTTGATTTTACGCGATTGCATGTATTATTTGTGTGTGCGTGTACAGTATACTGTGTGTGTGTGTGTGTGTGTGTGTGCGAGAGAGAATGAGAGAGAGAGCGCATGCTCGAGAAAGGGCTTACATTGTGATTTGTCCGAGGTTAATAAAGCCTGGCTCACTACTACTAATAAAAATGATCTCAATGTAACTCATGAGTCTCAATCACAAAATCAGCCAACGCTGTAAACAGATGACACGACAAATTATATACTCTGAACCGTTCATTTGAACATTTAAAAAAATATACAAAAAACATAAATATAAAAACAATCAACTATTATTGTTAAGGTCAGCCCGTGGCTGTTCAGGATCAAGTTTACGGGGCTTCGCAGTCTTTCATTAATTTTACTTCTGACTCGAAACCAATATGGCTTATTAAAGATGCACTGTTTTATTAAACATGACTGTTTTTAATGCTCAGCAAAAATAAACACTGTCTACGGTTCGAATATACTGTGGACATCTCAAAGTCATGATGTACAGTAATAGAGACAAGTCTCTTCAGATCCTTCTGCACTAATGTTATCGTGGTGTAAATTATTAACGTATTGATGTATTTCACTTGCGGACAAACTAGACCATGTGACTGTTAAGTGTTTCTTTTGAACAGCTGTGTTCATAGGTTTAATCAGCTATTTACAAGACAATGTTGATGCACTAACGGTTAAAGTGACACAAGGTGTGTTTGTGTGTGTTTGTGTGTGTGTGTGTGTGTGCTCCTGCATTCGTCAGCTTTGCAGTGGGCGGACCAGTAGTTTCTCCATTGAGGTTTCTCACATTACACTTCTCCTACGTTTGTCTTTTAATGAAGTTCTTTAAACCCAAAGCATGTTTTAAACTAAGAAAAATAAATATGGGTCACTTAAGCATAAAACAGCACAGACGCAAATGATCAAGTGTTTAATTGTTGTTGTCGTTTTCTCAAACATGATTTTCCCAACTTGACGTCTATAAAGATTCAGACAGACTGAATTTAAGACTAAAACACAAATACACACACTCACACCAAAGAGCAAAGCGAAGATGCGCATTCACACCTCTGACCGTCTTTTGTCTTGTATGAGTATCCTCATTCACCTTCCAATCCCCCCAGTGCACACACTCTTTGCTTGTACTGTAAACTGTTGCTGTGTTTGCCAGGGCACTTGGTTATAAACAGTACTTTAATGTATGGAACACTTAACTTACTGGTTACTGGTTTGTTTTATTTTAAATATTGCTTATTACCTTATTCAGTTATAATAAGGTTATAAGCAATATTTATAATTATTAACGTATTTAAGTATTTTAGTTAAGGGCAAAAACAGACCCTGCGCTTGTGTTTAGGACTGATGCTGAACAGCTGTGTTCATAGGTTTAATCAACGATTTACAAGACAACAGTTAAAGCATTTGTGGATGGAGAGGTGTGTGTGTGTGTGTGTGCGCGCGTGCGCGCTCCTGCATTTCTCCGTTGGCTTTTTAACACGCGCACATAAGTTGTAGTGCGGACTGGATATTCCGCTGTGGCGACCACTGGAGCAGCCGAAAGACCAACAACAACATTTCCGCAGACAGGTCAAAAGAACACCGCCAAAAACACACACACACACACACACACACACACACACAGAGCAATTAGCACCATGTCATACTCAGTATTCTCCACTGAGGTTTCTCACCTTCCACTCCTTCTCAGTTTGTCGTTGCTCTTTTGATGGAGTTCTTAAAACCCAAAACATTTATTTATACTGAGAAAAAATTATTATTGGTCACATAGTCACAAACTCAAACTAGCACAGATACATATGATCAAGTGTTTAACTGTTGTTTCCATTTGTTTCTATGACCAATAATAATAATTATTATTATTATTATTAATAATTATGATTTTCAGCCCAACTCTTTGACTATTTAAAACAAAGTTGTGTCCCATTTTTTGCCAATTGAAGTTGTTGGTTCAACTAAACAATTTTTAAATACCCAAACAATCCCCCAAAATTAAAACACGCAAACATGACTTTAACAATTCAATTTATTCTTCCAAAACTAGTCAAAGTTAAAACAGTAATTTATATAAAACAGGTGAATACATGTTGTCTTTTTGCTTAAAGTTCATTAAACAACCCGGATACACCAGCTGCTTATAAGTCTCTATCTATAGTCCTTTTATATTAAAATAATAATTTTTCAAATATCAAAACTATTAAAGATGGAACAGTTTAAGTCTTTGTTTCCCCCAAAGTACTGTATCAGACATTTAGCAGTACTATGTTCAGAATATACAGTAGACCTGATCAAACATCATTCTAAAGCTGTCGGACTGTGACGTCATCCCTCCTACAGCTCCATCAACAGCTTGTTCAGGCTCCTCCAGTCCTGTAGCTCCAAAAGTCCAGCCGTCAGCCGTCTGACCCCCCAATCCTCCACAGCGGAGCTCTGCTTAAAGACAACAGGAGAATTTAGTCAAGACAAAGATAAATAAACTTTACAGAACATATAGTTCTAATAAAAATAAAATATATTAATAAACCTATTTACCACAGAGTGTGTAAAGTACTGCTTTGGGGATTCTGGAATGTAAATAAACTGCCTGTGCTAATGTTAACCAGTGAACAGTGTTAGTGTTAACCAGTGACTGTCTGTATTATCTTTATCTGAAGATCATACAGTCTGAATTAAATTAACCGAGAATTTACTTAATGCGCAGCTGGCTTGTTTTAACGTGTTCTTGAGAATGAAGCGCCATCTAGTGGTGGCTCCAGGTAAATGAATAAATAGGGCTTGAATGGGCGTGATTACTGTGAAACCTTGACACGACTTTCTGGCAGAAAAGGGAGGGGGGATTACGGCGTGCATAGGGCAGTCACACGACATTTGCATGTCATTTACACGGTCGCGGCTATTTGGCGTGGCTCCCACTGTAACAAGCTTTGTTTAATTAATAAAAAATAAACCTGTACTCTGAGTGGAAGTTATTTAACAGCAGAGGGACCAAAAAACATCATCTCAGTTTGATCCTTATCTTGTCTTTTTTTTTTCCAAAGATGTAAGGTCCTAATCACAGGTCTGATAGACCTCACACTCCTCCTCTTTTCAACTGTCTACGATTACAGTAGATTAAACTCTGTTCTGATCTTTGCAGTGAGAATTATGCAGTTTTTGTTTATGGATTACTTTATAATTTTCCAACATCTACATTTATGATCAAAAAGAATCAGACCCAAAGCTTTATGATTTTTTTTACGCACTGTTGAGGGCGGCGTAACACTCTCGGAAGACTGCACTTTTCTGCTCCTTTCACTTGCATGAGCTCAAAGACGATCTTGATTGGCTTTACAATCTTACACAAATGTTGTATGCTGCCACGAAGCTGGAAACGTCCTCCTTTAACATGGGCCACCACAGTGCTGCTCCATTCCCAGGCCCACAGCCATTACATTACTTCTACCGACCCGTAATAGCGTTCTCCTTGCTTGCAGCCAGGTCCTTCTGCAGTGTTGGATGAAAGCTTGGGCAGACGGGACACTGACCTCCTCCTCTTGAGATGGGAACAAGGGCGGTTGATACCCCAGGCAGCATTGGAAGGGAGACAAACCAGTATATGACAATATCTGGGAGTTGTGCGTGTACTTCACCCAGGGCAGGAACCTGCTCCAAGAGGCGTCATCCCGGGAGGCCGTGCACCTCAGGGCTACATCAAGGGACTAATTCTTCCTCTCGGTCTGGCCATTGGAATGGGGGTAGAAACACCTAGAACACAGATCGGGGGTGACTCCAATGTGTTGTCAAAATGCCTTCCAAAACGGCAAAGTGAACTGTGGTCCTCGGTCAGAAACGATGTCTTTGGGCAGGCCGTGGAGTTTGAAAACATTGGTTATTATGAGTTTGGCGGTTTCCTTGGTGGATGGGAGTTTTGGCAGGAGAATGAAGTGAGCGGCTATGGAGAACCGATCCACCACATGCATGATGCAAGTGTGGAGATTGGACATGGGTAACCAGGTGACGAAGTCCAGGGCAATGTCCGACCATGGACAGTTAGGAATAGGGAGGGACCTGAGGAGTTGACGTGTTTGATCCAATTGCCGATGAAAGATCACAGCTTTAGACGAGAGCGTGGTTGGAATACGGAAGCGAAGGTCAAATACCGGGGAATCAGTCAGCGTAGCGTCTATGCCAAAAATCAAAGGAGCAAGACGAAAAAATCCGAAACGTGAGACAAAAAACTAAAAATGAGAAAACAAAGCAAACATGGCAATGTGAAAGCAATTAAATGCTTAAATGCTGGAGTAATCAGTGTGGAATTAGAGACAGGTGAGCAGACGGGGCGTGGGAGAGGACAGACGGTGCGCTATGGAAAACATGAGCACATGGGGAGAGTGACAGCAGGGGAAGAACAGGGCAGACAGGGCGTAAGGTAATTAGGTAATTAGAATAAATGGTAAAATAAAGTATAAGTAAGCAATGAGCATGTGAAAAGAATCACCCTCTTTAATAACCCTTAGAGATCTATGATGTCATAGATGACATCAGACAACATTTTTCATTAACATCTACATCAAAATCTTTCTCTTTGAATGTGTTTTTGTAAATGAAATTATGTTGTATCAACATAGAAAAAAATGTGTACATAAACATTAGATATCTTTCCAAGACAGTTAATGTCAAAATAATGGTAGTTTTTAAAAATATGGTTAAATATATAAGAAAAAAAAAACATATGTCAGATTCTCATCTCCACATGCGCCAAAGCCCGCCCCCGAGTGTGCGGAGCTCCATTCATAGGAAGATTTTATGGAAGTGACCCGATTCAGATGTAAATAAATGCTAAATGCTCCATTGTTTAAGCAGAGTGATGTGCTTTGGCACGCCCGTGTCCTACAGAGTAAAAGTTGAGAAAAGAAAAAAAATATTTCTTATACACAGAGGTGAGGCTGAGAATTGCTCAAAGAAAATGATGTGTGAATCTACCCGAAGCACCTAGTTTTTTTAATTATTGGAGGACAGTGATGCAGCCATTTCATCTGGACCTAAGGATTGTGACACTGATGGAGAACTGTAGCATTATGAAGACTCAATTGATCCAGTCATCCAGTCGAAGATGAACTGAGTGATCAGTAAGTGTATTTTCTTGTATCTTTTACAAGACAAAGATTTCTTGTATCTTTACATTAATCCCACTTCTGCTTTCTACATATTCAATTGTGTCATGCTGTCATTATTACTGACATTATTGCTGTGTGTGATGTGTGTCATGAGGAAGAGCCTGGGCTGAATGAAAGAGAACGAGAGGGACAGAATCCGTCCACAGGGGCAGAGGGACATCAAGACAGAGAACTGGACAGGGGCAGCCATCCTGCTCTCTTTACTAAGTAAGTACTTTCATGTTGTATTACTTATGATTCAGCCAAGTCATATTAGGGACTAGTAGGTAGTACAAAAGGAGAGTGTCCAAATGGCTTGTGTCTAGACGACTGAGGTCGGCCTGTCTGGGGGAAAAGTCCAGAGGACAGAGGAGCTGATCGTCAATCCCAGGATGTGGCTGATAAGAGCTAAAGAAGGCTAGGTTAGCTGTTAGTTAGCCTTCTGCAATCTTAGTTTCATTTGAACTTTAATATAACTAGACACTGAGGATGGTATTAAACATTAGAACATTCAAACAGAATAGAATGAATGCTACTGAAAAACTTTATTTTGTCCATGAGAAATGCAGGTAGGAAATGCCTTAATTGTCTAAACATGCTCAATATTGTGATATTAATGTTATAATTTCATTTTTATATTGTAGTTATTAGGTGAAACAGTGGTTTAGTCATCAGCATGGGGGGACGTGTGTGTGTGTGTGTGTGTGTGCTTGTGTGTGTGATGGGTTGTTACACCACCCATGGTGCACCCTGCGCTGTGTGCTGAGTTTCCTGGGACAGGCTCTCCAGACCCCCTACACAGGATAAGTGCAGTTAACAGATGAATTCTTTTACTTTTACAGCTAGCCCTTAACGATGAGAAACTACTGTATTATTTGACTAAACTCCTTTGATTGTGTCTTAAAAGGAAACAAAATGTCTTTTAATAGGAGATGTACAGTAGTAAGTCTGTACCAGAAGGGGGCGCTGTCCCATATAATATTTTCCGAGTACAAAAGTTTCATACAGTACACTGTGCTGACGTTTGAGCTGTTTTTAATCTAATAATGCTTATTAAAACTTGCCAGTCCAGTCCAGTTCCAATGCCAGTTCCAGATCTTTCAGTCCTGCACATCACCAGTGTGTTAAGAATCCAGCTGCACCACCAGTTACCCCGGTGTAGTTTATTACCCCACAGCATATCAACAATAAGATCTTGTAATGAACTCTTTATTGCTTCATTACAAACTTGTACTGTATCTGCACAACCTTCTCTTTCACCTGTGACATGGCTCCGCCCCCTGCATCTGTCCTCCCTGCAGGACCTCATTGTCCTGCTTATGATGTGTTTGTAGATTTTAATAAGTTGTAGTGATAAATTTCTGACAAGAACAATAATAATAATAATAATAATAATAATAATAATAATTAAAAACACTGAAGGTTGTCAGCATTCCTACATATAACAGACGCGGCATAACAGCATTATAACAGACATGTGGTGCATGCATATCGGACTAACATGAAATTATAATCAGATGCTTTAAAATAGATTACTGTGAACTGGCCAAAACACGGAACCATCACGACTTTCCTGTAACTGCAGCCGGACTACAGTAACGCCACAATGTTAGTAATCCAGTAAATTACATTTCCATATTATACATATATTATATTAATACATCTAGTCTATCTGTTCTGGCTCAAGTCCACCAGCAGTATTTTTAGAAACTAATACAGTTAATATGACTGAACTGAATGTAACTGTGTATTACAGCTTTATGCCATTCTTCTGTATTTATACACTGAGATCAAATCTATCTATCTCTCGATCAGAAAAAAAAATCTTATATATCAAAACCTAATAGTTGTAAATCTCGCTGTGTGTGTGAGATACATGCATTTGATTTAATTGCCTCCTTTTTCTCCTCTTGTTTGTGGCAGACCGAACAGAAAACACACAGGGCTCTTTAAGAAGACTTTGAGGGGGGGGGGGGGGGGTTCCTGTTTCCCCTCCCACTCACTCACTGACTCTTTTTATAGAAATACCAGGAAGAGGAAGGTTATTTTTCAGAACTTCGGTTGTTTGGACCTTCTGGTAGGAAGCTGTATTAGACACTCCTGACTGATGGCGACTGGATCAAAAGTAGGAGCAGCTGGAGGGGTAATGTCTCACCCTCATCTTGGAAATGTCCAGGAATTCCATGACTGGGTCACTGGGCCTGCAGTGGACTCGGTGTGGATCGGGTTCATCGACATGGTTCCAGTCATCGGGACGGTAAAAGAGGCGGTGGAGCTGGTGTTGGCTCTGTATGAAGGGAAGGAAGCAGTGGCAAGGGAGAAAGAGAAGGTTATTGAAAACATGGTGGAAAAGTCCTTACAAAAACATGTGAAGGTGAGTCATGTTTATATACAGTATCATCGTTTATCCAAAGACTGACAGATAGTACAGCAAATTATTTTAATAGTCCAAAAGGCAGCAGGTCAAAGTCTTGACAATTTCCCTTTGGGATTAATAAAGTTCTTTGAATTGAATAAATCCGCTGCTGTTATTACAAGAGTGCAGTTGGATAGATGAACAGTTTCCAAATGTGAGCTCAGTCCTCAGACATACAAGGTTGTCTGCAACAAAATATTTTTGTTAAGAATTGCTAAATATCTTTTAGAAGCTTTGACGTGTCACTAGCGCTTTTTCCCTGCATCTGGGGTCCACAATGCACTTTATAATAAAATGCATAAGAGAAAATTAGGCAGACAGGCAATGATACAACACTAACGGATGCATGAAGACTTTCTGTATACGAGAGACATGAGAGAGACGCACTGTGTGCAGAAAGCTGTTGTGTGTACTTATGTTCACCACACCCTTCTTTCTATTTAGGATATTTGAACTCTGTTATAATCTTATGAACCATGTGTAAGTAGTTACTGCTTGATCCAGTACACCATTTCTATTAATTTATATTTGTTTTTCCATATTTAGAAGACTCTACCTGGTAAAGCAGCAGCAGCAGACGTATCAGGACTTTCTGGACTTATAAATGTGACGGGTGTGTGTTATTTCTGCGCTTCTCACTCTTATAAATATACATCCAATACAGTATTATATGTTGTTAGTCTTTTGCTACTTCCAAAAGACCATGTGATCCGTAAACATGCAGTAAAAAGTTCCAGACTTACGAATGAAGTAAACATTTTGGGTTTGACTTTTCTCCACAGAGGTCAGAAAGGAAATGATCATTCCATATATCGCTACATGTTCCATAACAGGAACAAAACCAACTTCAGCTGAAAAGGAAAAACTAATAGAGAAGATCAAAATATGTGTGTCAGAAATATTTGAAACAGTGGGTATCAAGGCACCAGAACTTGATGAGGAGATAAAAGAAGAAGAGGACAGGGCAAAACGAGGCGAACATGTCTTCAACAATGGAATCCTTAAATTTCATTCCAAAGTGCTGAGTGCTTTTGTAGAAACATATATTTATAACCTACGAGAATACGATGAGAACGCACTGGAGGAATTTGAAGGCCACACTCTCCCTCAAAACACTGCAGAAGATATTGGAGAGAAGATGGTGGTTGAAATTTCTAATGATGAATTCTATGTGAATGTAAATGCATTCCTGTATGGAAAATTTAGCCAAGAGCTTCATCAGGCTATGTTATCTGTGCTGGGCTGCATAAACCAACGTGATGTGGAAGACACGGACAAGCTGAGGGTAAAAACTATTGTAGATATTATGAATGAATATGAAATCTATGTGGACCATTTTGCAAAAGCCAAGTGGATTGCTGAAAACAGGGTTAGAAAGGTCAGGTTTGAGGAGGTAAGAGGTCAAGTGGTGACCATGTACGAAAGCGATCGAGGTTTGAACTGGTGCTTTAAAATTCTATGTGTAGTTGCACCTTGGTTTGGAAATAAACAGTGAGTTTATTTTTCCTGTTCCTTTCCAAATCTCCAGTACAACCACATCCTAAATCACTCAGACCTAAAACTAGATTAAAAATTCATTGGAAGAAAGAAACACCAGTAACCAGTTTTTTACAAACAAAAATTCTAAATTGTGCACCCATTTTAAAATTTGCAATATTGCTAATCTGCCCAGGGTTTGGCTTTTACCCTCCATGCCCTGCTAACAGTTACCAGCTCCAAAATCCTGATTTTCCTTTTCCAATCTGTGCTAAAAATTATTTGTCACATTTTTAACACATTACACTTTCCTTTTGTCTGCCACTGCTAACGGTCTTGAGTTAAATCTTGTAGTTTTAGTTGTAGTTTTGCTTTAAAACTTTTTAAACTGTCCCCCACCCACAAAAAGCACCCTCCATGGACTTCGTTTTTTCAGCATAGCCTTGCTCTAAAACTGAAAATTTGACTTTGGTAACCCTGCTCATAATGATCCATCTTACTTTAAAAACAATGTTAATTTCCAACATAAAGATTAAAGCCATCTGCTAAATGTCTGTAAATAAAATAACAAGCTATATTTAGTCCTTATTAAAGTGAACATGTGCGTAAATATGAAGCAGAACAGTTGTGGTGGAAGTATCACATTTCCTCCATCTCTCACAAGCATCCGATCAGGAAGATGTATGGCTCTGTAGACTCGCTCTAAAAAAAATAAACCAGAGTAAAGATTTATGATTATCATCAGGCCATCAGGGGATTCAGCATGTATTCTCTAATGATCCTAATTATGTTTGACGTTTAAGGAGAAAACCAGCTTTTAAATATCTGGGTATGGTATTATTTAAGAGATCTATACTGTAGATTACTATTCCACTTTATATCGCAGTCTATAGCTTATTACACAGAGATGCTTATGGTTTCTGTACACACGCTTCAGTTTCTTAAAGTTCGTTGATGGTTTAATGATCATATTTAACCTTTTATTCTAACTATCTGATTATAATTACTAAATAATTGTATTCAGTAAATCTCTTTATGTTATATAAATTTTTTTCTAAATCAAAATTCTTTAAAGTTTTAAAGTTCCAATTAAATAGATTTAAAATAAAAGAAATAAACCACCGTGTTCCTCCTCCTCATTTCTTTGTCTGATCTACCTTTAATTATTTATTGATTAGTTATATTATAATTTATTGAGCTCCCGAATTTGTATGTTATATACTGTACAAGCCCACTTTATTTCTACCCTCTCTTCTATCAGTCTCATAATTATTCACACACTGTATTATTTACATCTTTATAATTATTTACATTCACGTCTTCTGCTTAGTCCTACTAGCCCACTTCATTTATACTGTAGTTTTTTTATGAGTAATTTTGTACCTTCCTCTTTTTGACCAGATTCTCTCCGACGTTGCATCAGATCACTTCATGTCACTCCAATCTTGTTTCTATTCTTCTACCACAATGCATAAGTTTATTTAATACCTTAGGCATCTGATTTCCCTCTTATTGTCCTGTGGTGTGGCTTTTTATTCTTTATGAATTACTGGAGTATAACTAAGTATCTACTAATCAACATGAATGTAATATTTTGGTCTTCTAAACAGATTTTATATGTTAATTATTATGTTTATAGTATATTGTATATTTAAATGTACCTATTCTAATATCATGTGATTTCTATATAAATAGCATAAGGCAACTTATTATATGCAAACCTATTTTTCTCTGCTCACTCTCTTCTCTACTTTGTGTGTCTTATGGTATCTAAACTGATTCCTTTCGATGAGGCCTCTTTGTCTGAGGCGTCTTACTTATTTCTACTGATCCTGATCAGCCTCTTATTCCCACCCCACCTGTGATAATGATAACAATTCTTATGAATCACAACTGAGACACAAGATCTAAATAAAGCTTTACTGTGATATTTCTGTTTTATATACTTAATTTTATTTCATGTACAAATATGGTAAGTATATTAAATCCTATCATGAAGTTTGCTATTTTGGAACAACTGATTTTGTACTTAGTGATTTAAGTTTAATTAAATGATACAAAAGCACAATATTACGTATGTGGATTAAGTACACATTTAGGTGTTAAAGTAGCACAACTTTAGGTATACTTACTACACATAAAAGTGTATGGCTGTGTGTGCACTAAAGTACAGTACAGTACATACCTGACACGGTAATCAATGAAATTATATACAGTGCATCCAGAAAGTATTCACAGCGCATCACTTTATGTCACAGCCTTATTCTAAAAATCCTGAATTCTTTTTTCTCAGAATTCTACACACAACACCTCATAATGACAACATGAAAAAAGTTTACTTGAGATTTTTGCAAATTTATTAAAAATAAAAAAATTTGAGAAAATGCTGGCTTGTTTTTTCTACCCAAATGCTGGGTTGCCGCTGTTGGGTCATTTTTCTTTGTTATTTACAGAGTGTTGGGTAGTTTTTGTGTAACCCAGCTGCAGTGGTGTCAAAAGTATTCACATTTATTACTTGAGTAGAAGTATAGATACTAGGGTTCAAAAATACTTCTTTAGAAGTTGAAGTATCAACCCAAGCTTTTTACTCAAGTAAAAGTTTAAAAGTACTGGTTTCAAAACTACTTAAAGTATAAAAGTAAAAGTACCGTGAGGGGCGACAAAAGCATTAAGGTCTCGCTTTCTGATCATGCGACGGCGGGGCTTTGTGCGCGTTATTATCATGCGACCGGGGGGGGGGGGGTTGCGCGTTCTGATCATAAAAATTGAGTAACGAGGCTATTTTATATATGTAAGGAGTAGAAAGTACAGATAATTGCTTAAAAATGTAAGGAGTAGAAGTAAAAAGTCGGCTGAAAAATAATTACTCCAGTAAAGTATAGATACCCAAAATTTCTACTTAAGTAAAGTAACGAAGTATTTATACTTCGTTACTTGACACCTCAGTTCTTGACGTTCTTGACCACCTACCAACTCCACCTCCATCATCAAGTTTGCTGACGACACCGTCGTGGTCGGACTGATCACCAAAAATGATGAGTCGGACTACCTAGAGGAGATTGGAAATCTGGAGAACTGGTGCCAGAGGAACAATCTCCTCCTGAACGTCAGTAAGACAAAGGAGCTGATAGTGGACTTTAGTACAAAGCAGGAGAGGAACTACCAGACCCCCGTCATCAACAGGAGCCCAGTGGAGAGAGTGGACAGCTTCAGATACCTCGGTGTTCACATCACGCAGGACCTATCATGGTCCTGTCACATCAACACCGTGGTGAAAAAAGCCCGGCAGCGTCTCTACCACCTCAGACGCTTGAGAGACTTTAGACTGCCCTCCAAGGTGCTCAGGAACTTCTACTCCTGCACCATAGAGAGCATCCTGACGGGAAACATCATGACCTGGTTCGGGAACAGCACCATGCAGGACAGACGAGCTCTACAGAGGGTGGTGCGATCAGCCGAGCGCATCATCCGCATTGAGCTCCCTGACCTGCACTCGATCTACAGCAAGCGGTGCTGGACTAAGGCCAGGAAGATCATGAAGGACCTCAGTCACCCCAGTAATGGACTGTTCTCTTTGTTGCGGTCTGGGAAGAGATTCCGCTCCCTAAAGGCCAACACAGAGAGACTGAGGAGGAGCTTCTTCCCGCAGGCGATAAGGTCTCTCAATCACACCTCCACACAGGACTAATAACATCTTTTAAGCTCACAACACTGACTGGACAATCATGGACACATTCATACACACTTGCACTAAATACTCATACATCTGGACAATTGCACATGTCACCTCCATGCATATTTGCACAACCACTGACACTTTAATCCTATATTTTTGCAATATTTTATTATGCCCTTATGCACAGTTAATTTTACTAGCTAAAATTATTTCTTTAGTATTTCCTTTTTATTGATTATTTATTTTACGTACAAGCTTTTATTTTATTTTTTTAAGGTCACTGGCGGTCGTATAAAGCATTTCACTGTATATTATACTGTGTATGATTGTGTATGTGACCAATAAAATTTGAATTTGAATTTGTTCAGATGTAAGTACAGTAAAGGTTAACTGCTGCACTGTTTGAGCAGAGTGATGTGCTTTGGCACAGACGTGTCCTACAGAGTCAAAGATGGCTTGAATAAATAAAAAATATATATTTCTTATCCAGAGGTGAGAATTGTTTCGAGAAAATGGCACATGGTGTGAATCGACCAGAAGCAGCTCAGAGTGAGGGCTTCCTCTGTATGTGGCTCAAAGTGAGAGAGAGAGAGACAACAGGAAGTGATCTTGTGGTTTCCTCTCGTCTGTCCGTTTAAAATATTTTCTGTTATAATTACTTTGGCCTTAGAGGCAAAAATGTTCAGTCTCATTTTAAACACTTACTTTCTTTAAAAATTCTTTAAAAAATCATCATGAATAAATCAGACTGCACTTTCAGTATAAATGTTTTAATTAAAACAATTTGTCATTTTCCTATAATACAGTCTGAGGATGAACTCATCTTTTGATTTTATGTATTTTATTTTTCTGTGTGTGTGTGTGTGTGTGTGTGTAACGAGTGTAAGTGGACTGAGTGGAGATTTGGAGCTGCAGTGAGGGTTCCTCTGGTTCCTGCAGGTCTCATCATGTTCTTCTCTCACATGATCTTCACCTTCACCACCTGGACTCATTCAATTAACCCGCGTGCAGAAGGGATGAATAATGGATGAACATTAGTTTCCCCCTCTCCACTACACTTCTGCTTTCACAGTGTGTGTGTGTGTGTGTGTGTGTGTGTGTGTGTGTGTGTGTGTGTGTGTGTGTGTGTATATTTGTGTTCTTGTTTCCCTGGCCTAAGTGAACCTTGCTTGTGAAAGAAACATCAGAGAGAGCAGCTGAAACATCAGTGGGAGTCCTGGGGGAACGTAGTGACCTGAGCCAGGTGTCAAGGTGCATCTGGAAAGTATTCACTGCGCTTGTTGCTTTGTTATGGCAAAAATACGGATTAAATGTATTATTTTTCACAAAATTCTCCAAACAATACCTTATAATAAAAAACAAAAAAATGACATGTACATGAATATTCACAGCCTTTTTTATTTGTATTCTTTAACGTTCTTCTGATTTCCTTGTATTGAATGATTGTGTTTTCCAAAATCTGCTTCGATTTGCTGGGGATGTTTCCTGAACTGTGTATATTGGCAAATGTCTTGGCTAATGTCTCTGCTTTCTCTTTTTTGCTAATTACCATCTGGTTATTGTACTAAAGTTGTTTAAATGCTTTATTTCCATTTTTAACAGCCTTGTCTTGTCTTTATTCCAGCATGGGACACATTTTCCTGTCCTAACACCTTTTGTTCTTCGGGATCGTTTTGCCGGCTGTTTGGTCAATAATATTAGTTCTGTTATTTTTAAGTGCTTCTATTTCTGTTATGCTTTTTATTGATTCCTTATATTTCATGTCTATATTTGTTTTAAATTTCTCATACTTAGCTTTTTCTAAGATCCTTCTTTATATTCTAACTCCCCTATCCGGCCGATTGCTGCCTCCTATTTTAATTATTTGCACAGGGAACTTAATACAGTACATTAAAGAACTTCAGACGTAGAAGAAGTATGCTGGGGCCTGTCTGGGCAGTGATGAGTATGGCTTTGTGGTAACGGGCGTGGTCTGGAGCTAACTGGGCATGATTCAGCATAGCACATTTACTCAGACACTGAACTGGTGCCTTTCTGAAAAGCTTTAAAACAGGGATAAAAAAAAAAAACGTGATCAGTATTAAGTGACAGACTTTGAGGGACCTCTGTGACCATGCCAACTTGTTAAAAATGAGCAAAGTGTGGGAGCTTTTGTTAGACTTCGGGTGGATTTTCTTGACCTGGCAACCCTGTTCCCCCTCCTACTCACCATACTCTCTTTTCTTAGAAATACCCCAAAGAGGATCTGAGTCTGACAGAAAGCTGCTTTCTCTGCAGAGTTCATTCACCGCGGCGGTGAAGTTGGTTTGACGTTGGACGTTGGATATTCGAGCTCCGGCATCCAGATTTGTAGCGGAGATTCGCTAACAGAATCCAGCGAAAGCAGCTCGCCTACTGCACGAGTTAGGGACCGTCTGCAAATTACTGTCCGACTGAATTACGGATAATATTAATATAATAAACATTCATATTTAAAATAAATAAATGAACTATTGCCCCAAAATCTATTCTAAAATGTGTAGCCACCTGTCCTGCAGAGGACACAACACTTTTTTATTCAATATTATCACTTCTCATAATTATTAATAATTAATATTTAATAATTATGCATTTTACTTCAATACCCTCTAGGTCATGTGACCTATTGCCTCAAAATCTATTATAAAATGTCTATCCACCTGTTCTGCAGAGGGCACAACTCAGTCTCTAGATGTGCAAAGCTGGTAGAGACATACCCTAAAAGACTGGCAGCTGTAATTGCAGCAAAAGGTGGTTCTACAAAGTATTGACTCAGGGGGCTGAATAATTACGCACACCCCACTTTTCAGTTATTTATTTGTAAAAATTGTTTGGAATCATGTATGATTTTCGTTCCACTTCTCACGTGTACACCACTTTGTATTGGTCTTTCACCTCGAATTCCAATAAAATTGATTCATGTTTGTGGCTGTAATGTGACAAAATGTGGAAAAGGTCAAGAGGGCCAAATACTTTTGCAAGCCACTGTGTATACGGTATTAAAGTGATAGTTAACCAAAAAAATCTCATGATATAGCTGATAATAATTCATTACTAGACATGTTTACAGTTGGACCCTCTTTGTGCATTCCAGGTGGAGGAGTTGGATGAGCCAGACATCACTGGTACCCCTCTTGCCCTTGTGATGGAAGTCACGGAGAACACTGGTCCTGTCTGTTTCAATCCGACAAAGACCACTGTTGTGGTGGAAGATGAGTTTGTGCTGAGTGACATCCCTACGTTTCCTGAGTGCTGTTTTAAGGTTGTGTCCTGGCAACTAACTCTATCTTGATTGCCCTCTGGGTTTGTTACTTCCTGCTAAGTAGTTTTGTAAGCCTATGTTGTAGAAAATGTAGTTTAAAGCATTTTTACATTTGGTATGTTGTCTTCTGCACCAGATCTACCCCAGTTTCATTTCTACAACAAAAACTTTTGGCAATCAAAGTTAAAAATTAAGCCTTTATTTGTCACATATACATTGCAGCACAGTGAAATTCCTTCTTCGCATATATATTTTTTTATTCTAAGGTGTTAAGGTGTATGTTGTTAAACATGTAGTTTAAACATTTGGTAGGTTGTTACTTTGTTACTGTAATATTGTCAGTTCCTTTCTTTGTTTATCTCAATTAGTTTTATAAGCTAAACATGTAGTTTACAGCATTTTTACATTTGGTAGGTTGTCTTCTGCCTCAGTTGCACTCTTACAACAGAAACTTGATTTTTGTAATCAGATTTTGTTTATTTAAAGGTTGTTTACAAGTGTATATTGTTTAACATGTCAGTTGCACTTTACACAATGGAACATGTAGTTTAAAGCATACTGTATAAATGTTTACATTTACGTTTTGTACAATCTATCTCTGTTGCATATTTAATGCAACAAATACTTGGTTTTAAAATCAGGTATGTATTATTTGACTTATTCATGTATTGTTTTTATTTCCTATAAATTATAATTTTTTACATTTCTTTTTGGAGGAGCTTTATTTATTTAATTTGATTTACCATGTTGCAAAATAATGGCTATGGGTGTAAAAAAAATGTAACCAATATTTTTAAAAGTTTCTAATTGAGTTTGTTACATGTTTACAGAGATTTATATAAACAGTCATACAAAAGAAGTCAGACAAAGAGTTTAATAGTAAATAAAAACCCTTTATGATGTAATGCTTTTCAAAAACATGTTATAGTGTAGAAAATACATTTAGTATTTGTAAATTATCCTAAACACCTTTAGTGTACTGGTAATGCATTTGCAATAATGTAATATAGAAGGTTTTATGTACTGTATGATATAAAGTATATATATATATATATATAAAGTATATTTGTATTAACAACAAAGTGTACTTTATTAGTAGCCTATTTGTAATTGTCCAGAAGTACAACAGCTACTGCTGCAATAAGAATATACTCATAATATATTAATCATGTATTTATATAAAAAATAAAAAAATAAAAAATTTATGTAAAAATAGCTGTAATGTACTTACAGTATAATACATTAAATATACACTTTAATTATATGAATTACAGTCAGGTATGTACGTTAGTAAACACACAGCCATATACTTTAAGTGTACACTGAAAAAAGTGAAACTGCTGTGTCACTGATATAAAGTATGTTTCTACATTGATCTGATGGAAATTTTAGATTTCCTATACAAAACTGATATTTTTACGTTGCTTAAAAGCAAACATCGCAGCCCCTGTTTAAACTTAAATGTAATCCGTTCACTCAACGCACATTTCTGTTTCAAACCAAAGGTTTGCCGTGTCACGTGACCTCATGACGTAGGATTATCGCGGACTGAATCACGTTCTGCTGGCGGCCATAGTTTCTCAAAGTAAACAACAGGTAAGAAACAAACTCGTGTCATTTCTATGTTAAATGTATCTCTTCCATGAGCAAATTTATGATTTATGTCAGGAACAACTACTTTGTAGATTGAGTTTTGTGTCCGTGTTTGTTACTGTAGCTAAAACCACCTATATTACCTACATTAGCATTAGCTAACTAACGCGGTTATTTTCAAAAACACCGGAGTTTCTTCAGTAAGTCAGCGGCGCCGAATAACATGAAAATAATTATATTTAATTACCGTTGGTTAACGATGTAAAAAAAATTAATAGGAAAGTGACATAAACATAGAACAAGCTAATTTAGAGTGAGTGCTGTTTGTAGTGTGTTTATAGTTATTCTTAAAACCTTCTGGACTTGCTAATGTGTAAGTAATGTAATATCACTAAAACTATATTCCCTCGTATGAAACGGGGCTTTAGCACATGTTCCCGACATACTGGTGACACTTTATCACACGTTTTTAACCGTATCAGTATATAATCCCCAACACTGGCAGCAATTTGACACGTTGATTTAAGGTCATGAATGAAGTTTAAAAGTAAACATGAAATCTTTATTCACTTTTGTGTTTACAGGTCTGTTAGCTTTTCTGAAAGGACATTATTTTACCCATATTGCAGAAAATAAGACCCAGAATGCACAAATAAAAACATTATGTGGATAAATTTTGAAATGGAAACGATACAATAGAATTGCTGTGAATTTAGTAAATGTCAGTGTAATCTAAATATCCTAAAATAAACTCCCTCAAAATAACGAAGTACTGAAAATTAGTATTGAATTATCTGATAATATCAGAGAATAATTTAAATTATCCTGCGAAACTGAATTATGTTCATGTGTTTATTGTATTATCAGTAGTGAGCACTTGCAAAGCAACAAAATGCAGTTATTTTAAAGGTGTGTGTGTGTGTGTGTGGGGGGGGGGGATTCTTTCTATACACACTGTAATTAAGATTTGCTAAAAACTTGAGCCAGTCCACTTTGTGTTTATTCTTTTCTTTTTAGATCAGTAATGAGTTTTTTGAGAATTATATCTGCTCCACTTCAAGGAAGATTTCTGGTTTCCTTGGACAAGCAACATTACAAATTAATTGAGATCATCAGAAAGGGAAGAATTGTCAGAGAGAAGACCAGAGATATAATCTTCATCGTCAAGTTCTTGATCTGGTATGTACTCGCTCAAAAAAGCAGAAATTAGCTTGGTGTCAAATGTAATATTGTGAATGGAAGCCACAGGACCTGAGCAAGGCATCCACATCAAGTTGGCTGTGATGCACTAAATTAGCACATAACTAGCAGAATAAAACTTTAGTTTAACTTGTTCACAGGTTAGTGTATGCTGTCTGAATACAGGTTTCGATGTCTGCCATGTTCATTTCATCACGCTTCACAAGCCTAACATAACCAACAATACTATGTTTGTTTTTACATTCCCAGAGCCTGGAGGTGAATGTATGTAGAGAGGATCTCCTGTAATGTCTTATGGTGTATTTAGTGGAAAATGTGGACCAACTGATTAAGCACTGCTGCATTTGTAATGTAATGTAATGTAATGTAAGCATTTGTTCATAAGGCATTTCAACCTTCGAACTGAAAAATCTTACTGAACTGATAAATTAGCATTGCTCAAAGGTCCAGGTGGCAGCTTGGTGGTGCTGGGGTTTGAACCTGTGAGCTTCCAATCAGTATACCAACATCCAAAAACCACACAACTACCTCTGCCCCTTCATATTCACAAATATGCTCAGTGGCATTATCAGCTGCAGCACAATCTTTACACAGGGCCATTATTTGTTTTTAAATCATAGTATGTATTAACATTAGTTACATACATGTGTCACGTTCTGCTAGGTGTTGGGCTGTGGGCTT
Organism: Channallabes apus; assembly: GCA_030522415.1. Taxonomy (NCBI): domain Eukaryota; kingdom Metazoa; phylum Chordata; class Actinopteri; order Siluriformes; family Clariidae; genus Channallabes; species Channallabes apus. Next base: position 1,367,780 of record CM060106.1, on the reverse strand, counting down.
GGTGTGGAGGCATAGACGCAGAGGGGATGCAGTGTAAACAAAGAGTCTTTAATAATAATAATAATAATAATAACAATAATAACAATAAACAAAATCCAAACATGAACAAAACATGAACTAAGGAAGTTGGCTTAAACTTGGAGCAAGCTATCAACAGAACTCATAAACACTTAGACATAAGACTAGGGATTACATACATTGATACACAATACAGACATGGGGATACAAACTGGACGAGACTAGACACACTAAACAGACTAGCGGACTAAACACTAGGGACTATACCTGTAAGGGATAAACAAACACAAGACAGGCTTGGCTAGGTCTACTAGTTGTGCTGCACATTAGCTGCTAAGCTAGCTAATAGCTAATCAGACTAATGGCTAAACAGGCTAGTAGCCGGAGAACCAAGGGAATGAACAGACAAGGTACACAGCAGACTAGGTATGAAACAGACTAAGAACTCTGAAGTTTAGTGGCTAAAGATGTTAGTACCTAAACAGACTAAGAGCTAATCAGACGATGAGACTAGACAGACATGAAGACTAGACAGACGAGGCCAGAACCGCCTTCTAGGTAGAGAGAATCATCCGCAGACACCAGACGCAACCCAAGGAAATACGCGGGGCATCCATGCGACGAGATCTCCAACCAGAAGCGGAGCACCAGGATGGATCAGACAGGTCCGGAGGGCAGAGGGAGTCTGGATCACTGGCAGCTCAGGGATGACATGTGTAGCTCGACAGAGAGAGAGAGAGAAAGAGTGAAAGGGGGAGACAGGGGGAGAGAGGAAAGGGAAAGAGGGGGAGAAATAGAAGAGGAGGAGAGATTGCAATTAGGTATGGTCACAGTCACATAATGTATAATGTGAATATATATTTACTGTAGAGTGCAAGCAGGGACTCCGGCAGGACTAACTATGACATCATAACTAAAAGAGAGAGCCAGAAGGAAACACAAACATGAGGGGGAACTGAGATGTAAAGCAAACAATCACCTCACCGTCAACAAACCTGAGTGATCAAATGAGAGTGAGGAAGACAGCATCTAAACATACCAGTTCACCATAATACTCTACGTCCATGAGTCCCCCAGATCTGCTCCTTTAAACTTATGGCAAATCTATTTATAAAAATGCTTGGCTAAATAAATAGGTTTTTAGCCTAGACTTAAACACTGAGACTGTGTCTGAGTCCCGAACACTATTTGGAAGACTATTCCATAATTTTGGGGAACAGAAAGGCCATCTAAAGTTACGGTGTGATCTAAGATTTTACTTCTAGCTGTATGCGGCCCTATGTCTTATCCAGATTAAGCAGAAGGAAGTTAATTAGCATCCGATTTCTTATGTCCTGCACACATTGATCAACTTTAGTTAGCTGGTTTTTCTCATCAGATTTTGCTGAGACATATAACTGTGTGTCGTCAGCATAACAATGAAAACTAATACCATGTTTACGGATTATGTTGCCCAGAGGAAGCATGTAAAGGGAAAAAAGCAGTGGGCCTAAAACTGACCCCTGCGGAACGCCAAACTCCACTAGAGAACATGCAGAATAATCACCATTTAAGTCTACATACTGATAACGATCGGTCAAATAGGATCTGAGCCAGGAGAGGGCTGTACCCTTAATTCCTACTACATTTTCTAGTCTGTGAAGATGAATAGCATGATCAATGGTGTCAAAAGCTGCACTGAGGTCGAGTAATACAAGCATAGTTACACAACCCTGATCAGAGGCCAATAGGAGGTCATTTACTACTTTAACGAGTGCTGTTTCTGTGATGAGGCCTAAATCCTGACTGATACAGTTCATGTATGCCATTTCTATGTAGATATGAGCATAGCTGCTCTGCTACTATCTTTTCCAGAATCTTAGAGATAAAGGGGAGGTTTGATATTGGCCTGTAATTGGACAGCTGACAGGGGTCGAGGTCAGGTTTCTTAATTATTGGTTTAATAACTGCTAATTTAAAAGATTTTGGAACATAACCAATGCTGAGTGAGGAATTAATTATTCTCAACAGCGGTTCTGTTATTACTGGTACTATCTGTTTAAGAAAATGTGTCGGTATAGGATCTAATATACAGGTTGATGAATTTGCAGAAGAGATGAGTGAAATTAGTTCATTCTCTTCAAAAGGAGTAAAGTATTCTAGGTTTGAATCTGACATGGCTAGGTTAACATCTGTATCAATTACATTGTTTGGTTTCAAAGCCTGAATTTTATGCCTGATATTTATAATTTTATTATTAAAAAAGTTCATGAAGTCCTCACTATTGCATGATGTTGTTGTGGAGATTTCTGTAGTGGTCTTATTTCTGGTTAATTTGGCTACGTTATTAAATAAAAATCTAGGATTATTTTTATTTTCTTCTATAAGAGTGGAGAGATACGCTACACTAAGAGCTTTCCTATATATAGTTCAGGATGCTCTCTTTCCATGCTATTTGAAATACTAACAATTTAGTTTGACGCCATTTACGCTCTAATTTCCGAGCGGTCTATTTTAAAGTGCGCGTGTGATCGTTATACCAGGGAGCGAGTTTCTTATCTCTAATAATTTTTCTTTTAGCTGGAGCTACATTATCTAAGGTACAACGAAATGTCGACTCTAAATATTCAGTCGCCTGATCGAGTTCTGTGGGGTCAGACGGTGGCCTAATCGAAGTTGGTAACTCTGGGAGATTACTGATAAAACTCTGTGTGGTAGTTGATGTGAATGTACGTTTAATACGGTAGCGCGGTGCTGTGCGTACATTATCACTGTGACACACTTGAATGGAGACAAGATAGTGATCTGAGATAATTTCAGACAGTGGAATTGTGAATACATTTCTTATACTTAAGAAGTGGGTGTTCCTCAAGTTTATACTGTATGCATGTGAAGGCAGGCGAGCCAATACTTTTGGCAATATAATGTAATATATAATGTGTGTGTGTGTGTATATGTATATCAGTTGTTTTTGCCTATTCATTGACATAATTACATTTAACTTGATGCACCTTAATCCTAGGTGTGTTTTTTTTTTTTTTTTGCACTCATAGGGAGCATTAAATGATTTTTACATGCATACATCAGACACTGTTTTGCCAAATAGAGCAACTTGTCTAACAAATGTCCTTTCTTTTATGAGGTTGTTCAGAAAGATGAAGCTCAGGCAGAACTTGTGAGGTGCATGATGGCCCTGTTTGTCCTCAGGTAGGAAGAGGACTGTCATTAGCCACCACATGAAATCAGGATTGTGACTTACTGAGTTTCTATCAGTCGCACATGAATGTTCCATGTTGTTTGGCCTCATCTATGTGCTAAACTTGCATTGTTTTGTTTATTTAATTTTTGTTTTCTGTCTTTTAATTGGACAAATAATGGTACAACAAAAAGAATAGGTAATGTATGGTTTCAATGATGGTAATAAATGTTTTTAAGGAGAACTTGTTTGTTCATTGTCTTCATTCATAAATGTAACTTCTCTACATAAATGAACTTTTTTGGCACAGAGATAAGTACATTTCTTTATTTCAGAAAAAGACTATTTGTTGATTTTTATGTATAATTCATAAAATTAAGTTTGTATGTAATCATACTTTTAACTTGAGAATAATGAAAAAGATAATACTATAATTTACTCCTATTACTTTATACTGCATGAATGTAACTTGTTTCTTTCAAGGTAAACACTAAACTTAAATATAATGTTAAATTTTAGGTGTTTCTAAAGTAATATAATCAAGTTGTTAGAAAATAAGTTTTACTGGCCTAAAGTATTGTTTTGTTTTGCAAACTTTTGTTTCTGATTTGGATGGATGAATTTCTTTTGCTTTGGGGAAACTTAAAAATACATTTATATTGAATCAAAATTAAACCTTTAAATAAAATTATACCATTTGATTTGAGAGAAAGTAAAATTCTCTCAACCAGAGAGTTGAAGCAATTTTTTAAAGTTGATCCAAAGTATCACTTTTTTCAGCGTACTAAGTATACTTAAAATTGTCTCAATTTAGCACATAAAAGTATACTTAATACACTTAAAGTTATGCTTTATTACAACTTAATTACAAGTAAAATATATTTAGCACAAAATTAGTATGTCGAAAATAGCACACTTCATATTAACTAATCCATTATACTTAAGTATGCTGAAAATTAGTATGGCGGAAGTATACTTAGTATATTTTTTGACAAGGGGTTACATGTACTAAAATGTAATATGTGTTTTTTACATAATAATTTCATGTTTCCAAGATGAGCATGAATAAATCATGTTGTATTTGCATGAAATTCAACAACTTAACTTGTATTAGATTTAATCATGTTGAGATAAAACAAACAGGTCGTGTCACTATGAAAACCAGAAACATGGCGAGAAGAGAACACAGTGTGTTGAGGAGACAAGCTTTTGGCGGTCGTGTGGAAAAGTTCAGCAGGAATTAATTCCCATCTTTATAAATAGAAACGAAATACTGAACATCAATGTCACCTGCTGTTTAGCGATGTTTAGTCACGTTATTTTGGTTTAAGTTATTTCTTGTATTTTTAATCACACTTAAAATACCGACGGTTATATGCGCGTGCTTAATCTGCGGTTCGGTTCTGGTTTCGGTCGGTTCTCATGAGTTGTGAAGCGAGAGGAACAAAGTATAAATATTGTTCATTTGTTAAATTAAGTATCATGAATTTTAATTGAATATCTATCTCTGTATTTGTTCACAGCAGTTTGTGACTGAAAGTGTGTCTGCATCTGACTTCAGGAGTTTCCTAACCAACCGGATCTAACGGTCATATTTAAAAATCATAACCTACAGTTATAAAGTACAAAACGTTTCTGTTGGTGTTTAATTTATTTTTCTATGATTAATACTTATTTGTGGTGTTTTATGTTTTGTACATCTTTTCAAATTGAGACCTCATTTGTAAGTTTCTGCTGGTGTAAAACATTAAATATAAAATAAAAATCTCAGTTTTATCCGGTTTGTCTTCTGCTTCCTTCCTTCACAGAATTCTGTTGATCAGGGTTGGAAATTTACATTTACTTGAGTTGGATCAACTTAATTTACAACTGTACCAACCCTATTCATTTATTTTGCAGCTGTAGTAAAGAAGTTAAATTAACCTAATAAAATTAATTAGATAAATTTTTAAAATTAAAATTACATTAAACATTTGAATAATGTAAACACTAAGAAATTGTTAGACTTTTCAATGATAATGGAGAGTCATAGACATAATTAAATTACATTACAATTGCACAATCAATTGCTATTACAGTAAATGATAAAGATTATGTTAAGTCAACATGATACTTTCACACATGTTTAACATGAATGAAATACTTTGGTTTAGCAGGAAAAAAATTTTGTGATTTGGCCACATTTTGATGATGTGGGACCGATGTACACATTAAAATCAAGTAAATTCAAAGGATTATTTTTTTCAGTGTAGACCCAATTAAAGAGGAGCGAGATTTCCTCAGGGAAAGACTCAAAGACAGTAACACTGATTTGAGAATATTACAGCTTCAAAAATATTGTCGCGACACAATTGGCAAAAATTACATTGTCAAAGAAGTCCTTAACCTTTTGATTTTCACAGCTCTTGCAGTAAGAAGTGATAAAGGAGGGAATGTGACCATCAATATCCCACCTATAAGGCAGGCACCTGGACAGAGGAAACAGGAGTCAAATGTAACCGATTCATCATCATCTGATTCATCATCTGATTCAGAGCCAGATTCTGGGTCCTCAGGGGCTAAGGAAGCTAAGAAGAAAAAGTCCCATCCAAAAAAAGGCCAAAAAAAATGGGTATGCAGTGAGTCATACACAAATAGATACAGTAGAGTCATTCTCTGATTGGCCAGCAGGTCAACAATGAATGTAAACACTTTGAATGTACTTTACATATACCTATACTCAGGGCTCGAATTGATGGGGGATGCAGGGTGATGGCTTCCCCTCTGTAAAACCACCATCTCCCTTTACATCACCTTTGGATTAATAATGTTGTGTAAAACTTGTCATGCACACAATGTTAAAATTCATTTTGCATGATACTTTACGAACTAAATAACAGCGACTGATAAATCAGAACTTATTATTGGAACAATGTTTACAGATGTGTCCTAGTAGGATCAGCAAAGCTAAAAAGATATTTAAAGTATGTGACTTTGCAAGTAGTGACAATACTGAATTTGCCACTCTTTGCCCATTGTCACATACAGTACAAATCTATACTCTATGGACCAATTACGAATTTTCACCTCCGTTTACCGCTTTAAAGTTTGCTTATTTTTGTTCAATGATTATGTATATGTAAAATTGTAAACTGTATTACAGCACTATTACTTGGCTGGTTCAAATAAATAGAGATCAGCCAATAACGCATTCTCTTGTCCTACAGTCAAAACCCCTGACGACTCCATCTGCCGCTACAACATGATGTTGGAGAAGATCAAAAAGGATCACATCAGCAAAGCTGAAGCTTACTGTATGCAAGGCTTGGGGTAGATCGAAATACCATCGTGTCGCAGGCTCCCATGGCCGAACTTGCAGCCACTAACCCAGATCTGTTCCGCATGTTGAGGTCCACTTTTAAAAGGAAGGACAGCCTGAAAGGGTTTGCTGAAACTTGGAGGGGTTTTTGTGAGCAGGAGACTACAGTTTCAGCTAGCCCCCCCCCCCCCCCCCCCCAAAAAAAAAAGTAACGGATAGTACTGGTTTAAGAATAAAGCAGAAAGTTAAGATCAAAGTCCCTTTTGTGTCCTCAGTGTATTGTGTGCAAAAGATTGTTCATATTCATGTCATTGCACAATTATACCTACATCAATAATACACTGTTTCTCTGTATATAAAAGGACCAAGTCACCACTTTAGTTGAGGGGCCACACACATGATGAACTCCTGAGAAGTTAATGCTTAGTTAATGATGACTTCTGTATTTGGATGTCAAGGGAATATACAAGCTATGTTCTGTGATTGAGCAGTGTTGGGGTCGGACCATTTACTGCAGGCTACTACAGTATCAAGACATGAACATGCTTGACAATTCATAATTAATATAAAACATTAGTTACATAATATTTTTATCTGACATATACTGTTCTAGCCTGTATGCATGCATGAGGTAAGTAGTCTTACATGTATGAAATAATCCTATTTTATGAATGAATTCATGATGATTCATTTACCAAAAGTATAGATTTATCGACAGTGAATAGGAAAGACGTTTTTTTTTGTGAACAAAAGTAAACATCATGATCATGTGTAATAAACCATAAATCATGGTGATGTACCCACCTTAGTTAATGTAGTAATTAAAGGGTTGATCATTCCTGAAGTCACGATAAAGACTTTGAACTCATGTTAGTTCCTGATAATTCAGGAGACATTAATGCATGAAGTAACACATAATTCATGCATGAATTCATGGTAATTCTATTTAACTGAAAATAAACTAAAACTACTGTATATATAATTTGTATTCTAATGTATACTCTCTGTACATTGTTACCACAATTATTTTGAGCATATATATTTTTTAAAATATGCATAAAATAAATTGAAAAACAATGTTTACATACTGTAGGTGTGCTTTGGAAATCACACTGACCTTTCACTTAAAGTATATTTTCCTAAAATACTGTATATTTTTGGAAAGTGTACTATAATACAATTATTTTTTAAATATGTTTAACGTTTCATTCCAAAAATTGGTAAAAGCATGATGTTACTATACTTTTTATATATTAACTGATGGTACAGTACAAGTTTCTGTTAGTATATTTGCAATGTAATATTGAAGATTTGAATTTGTAATACAATAAAGTGTATTTTTTCCACTAGGGTGGTACTTGGATACCATCGAGGTAGAACGTTTTCTCACGCCGGACTTCAGTGTTTCAGACGGACCTCCAGTTCAAGTCAAAGCTCAAATGGAATGTTCACAGGAAACATGTTGTGTTTGTGGAATTTAATAAATCGTAGTCATACATTTGTGACAACAACAACAACAACAACAATAATAATAATAATAATAATAATAACTGAAGGCTGTTAGTAATTACTTTTATTTCTATGAAACTTTACGCACACATTAAATGGAAATCAGCATGCTTTCCAGGAATTTCAACAGCACAATGAGATTTAATTATAACAATTTGTTAGTAATAATAATCAGATAATAGAATAGAATTCAAGGTAAAATATAATCATTAAACCTACAGCTGTGATATAAACCAAACCCAAATATTCATTTTCTCAGTTTTTCATCAATTTTAAATATCATTTGTCTCAGTAAAGATTAAATGCATTTAGAGTTGTAAGAGAATAAGTAGTTTAAGGTGTTGGACACTTTACAAAGCATTAAACTTTTCTTTAAAAACAATAACAGTGGTGTCTGTTTCAGACATTTTGTTGAGGATGTACATGTACAGTATGTAGTTGTGTTGGAAATTTTTAAAGGACGACCTGACACCACTGAACAGGAGAATTAAACTCACTGTGTGTTTCTAAACCAAGGGGCAACTACATTCATAACCCGATGGCACCATCCTAAACCATGATCAGTGTACATGTCCCGCACTCGATCTCTTACAGTTTCAAACCTGGCCTGTCTATCCTGTCTATCCTGTCTATCCCGGCTATTGCCAATCCACTTCGCTTTTGCCTGTTGGTCCACATAGATTTGACGGTTATTCATATTATCTATGATATTATTCACCCGTTGTATCTCCTCTGGTGTCTCATCACCTGGGTTAATGTGGCGCAGCACAGCTAACAAAGCATCTTGCAGGTCTTGGCGACATCTACCGTAGTCCACCGCATTCGTATCCACATAGTCCTCATTAACATCAAAGTGGACCACCATGTTAATCTGAATCTCATCTGCTATGTTTTGTAGAAGTCCGTGTCTGCCTAATTCACCAATTTCACTCTGATTATATCCTGGTAGATTATGAATATTGCGTGTCTGTACAAACGCAGCCAGCACATCGGAATGAAATCTAAGGATGTTATTGTTAAAGACATGTTCACCTCTTTTACGCGGTTTCAGTTGTTCCTTCAGGTTCTGTTTAAAGTTTGGATTAATGATATGGTTGTTGTCTGACATGTTCTTCTCAGTAGTACTCTGTGCTGCTCTGCTTCTATGTTCCAGTTGAGCAGGAGTTGGTTTTGTTCCCTTTTTGTAACGGTTACCCATATATTCGATAATCTTTTCCATTCTGACCTCTGTTAAGAAACATTAATCACAAAATGATTACCTCCATGATTAACTCTAAATATTTATATAAATATCTGAATATTTAATTTATAATTAGAACAGTGAGGCGAGCAGTAATAATACACACCTCTCACATTTCTGAGTCCAGAAAAGTCTGATGCGTCTGCGGCAGCTGCTGCTGGTTTACCAGAGACAGACTTCTAAAGAACGACAGATTAAATAAATGAATAAAATCTGTTACTATGAACTGATCTGATGAGGTACTGAGACATGCAATTATTATACTATATTTATACATTATTTAAGGAAGGACATGATGGACCAACTCTGAGACAAGTTTATCCTTAATGCAGGCTGGACTTAAACCATCTACTGCATTATCAGTCCAAACAGAATCCAACAAAGACTAGAACAGGTTGAGTTTTATACCAACAACACAATGTGTTAGAACATCACATCAAATTATAAAACATTAGTGGAAATACAACTAACTGAACTGATCTCTGAGTAAATGATCTATAAATATTACTCACCTTCACAGGTTTTTTTAAAGATTCGTTCACAAAGTTTTCCACTGCTTTCGCTTTCTCTCTTATCACCCCTGTATCCCCCTCATACAGAGCCAACACCAGCTCCACCGTCTCTTTTACCGTCCCGATGACCGGAATGACGTCCATGAACCCGATCCACACTGAGTCCACTTCGGGTTTAGCGGCCATGATGTCTCTCTGTCTCTGTTTGTAAAATACCTGTAACTACAGGAAGTGCTGGACTTTTATTGAGCTTTTTGGAAACATTTGGAATTTGAATTCATGCTTAGAAATTTCACTAGGTTTGAAAACAAAGCGTTGATATCAAGCAGCATTTATTTTGGAAGAAAGCACAAAACATTTCTCCAAAAAGTAGATTTTGTTTATAACAATGAAAATAATGGATATACTGGTCAAAATGATATAAAACAGTATTTAAACAGTCAGTAGTAGCTTCATTAAAGATCTTAGTTGTTTGAGTGTTTGTATTGCTGTCCTTTGTTTATTTTTATTATTTCTTTTAAAATAGTCGGAATCAGTATATATGTGTCTATATTCTCAAAAATAAACGTATCTTACCTGTTGGATTTATTCTGACTGTAGAAGTGTCAGGTCTGATCAGAGCTCTGTAATGAGCAGCACTGCTGGGTCGTATATATACACTACAGTATCTACAATCCTGCTTCCACAGAAGTGTTGGGCAACAGGTCAGTGCAGAACTGGGCGTTACCTTCCCAGAAGAGGTTTACCAGGTGCGTGTGTGTGTGTGTGTGTGTGTCGACATTCTTGGCCAGAAATGCAACAAACACAAATACATGTACAACGCGAGAAGCCTATATATATGTATTTGTTTTTGTTGTATATACAACGCGACAGCGCGTTCAGTTACTGTAATCCCTCTTCTCTCCTTTCATGTGTGTGAAGTTATGAAACCGGTTTCGCGCGGAGAGATTGTGTGTGTGTGCACGGAGAATTTGTGCGTGTCCGCGCGCGTCTCATACTGTAGGTGTGTATGCATGGAAAGTTTGTGTCCGTTTGTGCGCGCGTCTCATATGTGACATTCATATAGACATTCATATGAAATGCAATTCTTGATAATTGTTTGTTGATAAGTTGATAAGTGCATGTTATCAGAGTATTTGTGGACATATAATTAGGAGAAAAATGTAAATTAAGGATGTCTTGAAATATAATGCAATCTCAAACAGAATGATGAAACTGCTGAATGTTCTTGTTAGATGTCACAGATATAAAATCTTTTTGAAACACGTCACTAAAATGAACTGAAACTCAGTGAATCAAATCAAAACATAAATATTCTCAGTTAATGTAATCACTGGAATGGAAGAGATGGATACTTTCCTTATCATAACATGCCTTGTATTGTTTTTAATCGCTCGATACACAACCCATGATTTTTTAATGCTATTTTACAAATGGAAAATACAAATGGAATAATTTTATTTGGGTTGTTTATTTATTTATTTTTAATAAAATCTAAAATTAAAACATTGTAGAGAGATTAAAAACAGTGTAGAGTGATTAATAAAAACAATACAACGCATGTAATGATAAGGAAAATCTCATTCCAGGGATTAAAAACGGTAACAATGTCAAAATACATTTTAGGCAGAGACGTCTGCTCGGTCTGTGTGTGTGTGTGTAGGAAGCCGATACAGACGCACACACACTCTCTGCCTTATACAGAAACTCCACTCTGTCGCGATTCTTTTCAAAGGTAAAGTGTTTTATTTTTACTTTATATTTTATATTCACTATTTTTATGTATTTATTTTTTTGGGCTGTAGAACGAAAAATTTGAGTTTCCATTATTTCTTATGGGAAAATGAAATTTGGTTTACGAGTGTTTTGGAATACGAGTCGCTTCCGGAACAAATTATGCTCATAATCCAAGGTTCCACTGTATTTGTCTTTGGTGCATTTCTGGCCGAGAATGTCTGCATTTTTATCGATAAATCGCACGTGTTTATCAGCCTTTTGATCAAAACGCTGCCCTTTGTAAAGTGAAAGTACGAGCTGCGAGTTTCCGCAAGGCAAAGAACAGCTTTATTTCCAGTTGTGGTCAAATAATGGATGAAATAATAACACAAACAGCCCGAATCACTTTGTGTTCACATATTGTTCATTCATGTCTTTTGGTGGTGCTCAATGACGACACATTTTTACGTTTTAAATAAGACATGTTGGCATATTCACGAATCAGGACATTGGCATAGTTAACACTATCAGATAGCCTACTATCAGGAAATTAAATAAATTTCAAGACCATTTAAACCGAGGCATTGTCATGTCTTTCACTGTTTTGTCCCTGTTAAGACATTACAAAAACTATATAAGAAACTTTATATAAGTTTGCTTCTGCATTGGAAACAATATTGTTTTAATTATACACAATTCTTCGTTGTACTTGGTCTGGCTTTTAGATAAAGTCCTTCCATGCGCCATCTGGTGGATATTTAGTGAAGCACAACACATTTATTTAAATTCCCGAATGTTGCTTGTGGGATTTCGCGGCACACCGCGCGCCAAATTGTGGCATCTCGCAGGAAAAAACATACATTCTTAATGGCCACATCTGTACAGTAAATTTTATAATAATTTTATACATTTTTACCACTACTAGAATATCAGAATATGCGAATGAATGAAGTTGTGAAAATGTAGAAATCATAAAATGAGCATATTATTATTAAAAAATTTTTGGTCAAAGAAACAACCGAAAGCAACCACAGAAGCATATGATTGTGTGTATTTTTGCTATTTCCTTGCCTTTGTGACCAAGTTTACATTTTTGTGCTCAGTCGTGTTTGGGGAAGTTGGTTAAAATTAACTAAAGTTCATCATATTGGTTATTTTGTGCTGCAAAAATGAAATGTCACTGTATATTGCGCAATCCTGAGCGCTATGTATGTTTATTAAAAAAACAGAAAAAACAAATAATAGCCGAAATTCTCTGAGCTTTAAGGGCTACACTAAATGCTCATTCAGAACGAATTCTCCTAACATTTAACAGTTAAACATAAAAGTCAGGTCATGATGTGATGACATGTGGAGCTACTGCTCTAGAATCCATCAGAGACCTTTAGAGTCAGGAATAAGACGACTTGAAATGCTTCGAGTTGTCAAAAAATTTATTAAAAAGATAGAAATGTTCTATGGCAAAACTCTCACTTTCTCATGTCCAGTGTAATCTCTCTCTCTCTCTCTCTCTCTCTCTCTCTCAGTCATGTTAAACATCTGACAAACGCAAACACATCGCAATGATGAATGAGCTGGAACAAATGAAAACAAATCACTCATAAATATTTTACATTCACCTTTTTGTGCTTCCTGAACTGATTGCATTGATCACTCAAAGCCACTACGAGCTGCGTTCAGTAAAACGTCTAACTGGTAATTAATGTACCAAACATACAAACATTTCAAACTGACATTCGATCCCGTGTGTATTTTAGATTTTGTTGAGTCCAGCGAGTCTCTTCAGGTTCTCACTGCTGAGGTTGAAGTTGTTCCTGTTCATGATGTGATAAAGAACTAATAACAGCATTAGAACTGGTAGGGAGGCGATTAGCGAAGCGTCAGATCTGTAAAGCTGAAGCTCATCTCTAAAGTGCGTTTGGAATTGAGGTAAGACAAACACACAGCCAGGGATAAACGAGAGCACCAGCAACATGCGTCTTTATCAGAAAGCAAACAATAAACCAGCATTCCACACACACACACACACACACTAACCCCAGACAAATGACTAAAACCCCATCCTGTCTCAGTTAATACTGGATCCTACAAATATCCTACGAAGACTGTCGATTCAATCTGATGAAAAGTTCAGGTATTGGAATTTTCTATTTAATTCTGATAAAACGTCCCAGACAGTGACATTCCTTACAGGATTTAAAGAACTAAAAACTAATAAAAGTATCTAATAAACACACAGAAATGTTGTGTAAATTGAGTTTAAATGTCCCGTCTTGTACAACATGATCATCTTTTTTCCCGCCAATCTTTTGCTCCAGTAGGTGGCGGTATTGCATCAACCGCCAATAAACTGTAACGTGAAACGATACTCTTACAAAACACAAGTATTCGTGGAAGATGGAAGCGGATAGAGCTTTTCAGATTTTTACATTTTGTTTACTTGAATAATTTTTTTTAACTTTTAATTGATTCTAGATCGAAAACTGACCCACTGATTTCATAAATCATACCAACCAACAAAAGGTCAATAAAATCACACAACTCTAGATATTACACTGTCAGAGTGCATGGCTACTGAAGACAGATGACAAATTCATGTTATTTAACTCCTATAACGCTGTATTAGTGTTTGTATTAGTCGCACAGTTCATTCATTCATTCATCTTCTATACCGCTTAATCCTGTGTTCAGGGTCGCGGGGGACCTGGAGCCTATCCCAGGAGACTTCGGGCAGTAGGCGGGGTACACCCTGGACAGGGTTAGTCGCACAGTTAATTTTACAAATTTTACTAGTTAAAATTATTTCTTAGTATTTCCTTTTTATTGATTATTTATTTTACGTACAAGATTTTATTTTCTTATTTTCTTTCTTTTTAAGGTCACTGGCGGTCGTATAAAAAGCATTTCACTGCATATTATACTGTGTATGATTGTGTATGTGACTAATAAAATTTGAATTTGATTTGTTAACTGATCAAGTGAAGACAGTTGCTGGTGCCTGCAGACTCTCAGATATGGTGTTATGTTTGGGCCAAAATCCAGAGAATAAAAAAAGTCTGTTTTTGTGGATTGATATTTTATTTTCGCGCACACCTCCTTTGCATGCTGAAAATCTTTTTTCAAATACAATTTTGCTTTGTCCTTGTCCTGAAACTTTCTCTCTTGTATGGGCGTAACATCCTTTACAACGATGTGTCACGTTTCAGAAACTAAATACCAGCCAATCAGAGACTAGAGGACCCAATCAGCCAATCAGAGACTAGAGAACCCAATCAGCCAATCAGAGACTGGAGGACCCAATCAGCCAATTAGAGACTAGAGGACCCAATCAGAGACTAGAGGAACCAATCAGCCAATCAGAGACTACAGGACCCAATCAGCCAATCAGAGACTTGCAAGATTTCTGATTGGCTCCTTCCATCGTTCCTTGTTTTCTCTTCACTGCACATGTCTGAAACCATAAATGTTTTTTGTCATCAGTTTTTTCCTCAGGATTCTGGTATAAAACTCACACCATACTCAGACCTGACTTGTGTGAAGCGTGAAGCGAAAGGCCACTCAGGATAGAAACACAGAACTCTCAAACTAACTTAAAACTATCCTTTTGTTTTTTTAGACCTGAGTCTTTTGCAAAATCTACATCTGAGCGAGAGCGATGTTTTTATTTTAGGTATGCATTTAAATTAACTTGAGTTAACTCCGCCCCTCGTGCTACAACTACGATCCTAACGTTACACACATTACAGAAGCAAAGATCCTCCTCATGTAAATGAGAGCGCAGTGTTTATAAGGGATTGAGAATAAACAGAGACACTAAACAGGAGTGTGAGAGATCTGAGCTTCACCCGTTACACCGCTCTGCATCTCAGAAGTTATCTTAAGGTCATGGGTTCCTCTGGGGAATCGACTCAGTGAAGCGTTTTCCTGTTAATGAACAGTCTGCTCCCGAAGCTCTCTCGCCAAGTCTGAGTCGATTGAGTCGATGAGCTTCCGCCCCTCCCCCAAAGCTTTTTATTTATTTAACAATTTACATCTCTAACTGGTTAAACTGGCTGCGCTGGTGACATTGTTGTTCTGTCCGTCCTCGAGAGCTCGGTCCTCCTCGGTCACATTGTTCGAGTCCGTTTCAGCTTTGTTCTTCGTCAATCTGGACAAAATTGAAAGAATAAAAAGTGCAATAATAAAGACACCCTCTCAGGGGGGCTGAATAAAACATTCAGTTATGAGTTAAGCAACACATAGATGAAGTGTGTGTGTGTGTGTGTGTGTGTGTGTGCTATTGTACAGTAGTAGCCACTTATAACCACTTGGACCGTGTAGCTGCTCTATGTATGGTGCGATTCCTCCTCCCTCTCCTGCCAGAAGGCGTGTCAAGATTTCTCATTAAACACGCCCACTGAAACCATATTCATTTATTTACAGGGTGCCACCATGAGATGGCGCTTTGTTCTCAAGAACACATTAACACAAACCAGCAGTTTACTTTAGCTCACGCTGAGTTGCAATTTTTTTTTCTTAACTGCACTACCCGAGAAGCTGATTAATATAAAGTTTTTTGAGCTCGGGTATTTTTTTATAAGAAGAGTGTTTGTGCCCTCTAATGCCTTCACAATCTGACTGTGTGTTGTCTGGATTTAGATAAATCTGTGTGTTATTTATGTGACTGGAATATAACGTGAGGCAGTTCACGAGAGACACAAGCTGAGGCTAGATTTAGATTTTCTCTTTTCCCCACTTTGGCTGTGACTTTTGCAAGGTATCGCGAGCACATAGTTAACGAAAGTTTGATAAAAAAACCTGAAGTGTTTAACAGTTTAGGAGCAGGGCCGCTTCAATACTCAGTAGGTGATATTAACATATACATGTGATATATACTGTACAAGTCATATAACATTTACATGTTAGTTTGGCTGCAGAGGTGCACTAATGCTAATGAGTTTTACATCAGTTAAAGCTATGTGTTACATCGGTTAATTTACCTCAAACCTCTTTGCATAAATTTCTGGTTAATTTAATGCAGAGGATAATACAGACAGACAGTGGCTAATGCTAATAAAGCTCAGTGGTTAACATTAACACAGGCAGTTTATTTACATTCCAGAATTCCAAAAACAGTATTTTACACACTTTTATGTAAAATATCCAGTTTTATAATAACTGGATATTGTATACATTTTATTTATCTTTGTATTCACTAAATTCTCCTGTTCTCTTTAAGCAGAGCTCTGCTGTGGAGGATTTGGGGGGTCAGACGGGTGACGGCTGGACTTTTCGAGCTACTGGAGGACTAGAAAAACTTCTTGCTTTGTTAACTATCTTTGATAGTTTTTAAAAATGGATATTTTAATATAAAACAAATCTATATTAATATAAAAGGATCAGTTAGAGACTGATACACAGCTGGTGTTTTTCAGGTATTTTATTGACCTTTAAGAAAAATACAACATGTATCCTCAGGTTTATACAAATTACTGTTTAACTTTGACTACTTTTGGAAAAAAAAATTAAGTCATGTCTGTGTTAACTGTTATATAGCGCGCTTTTAACAAATGTTACTGTTGCAAAACAGCTTTAATAACAATAATCATTATTATTGTTATTATTATTAATTTTTTTTTATTGTTATTGGTCATAGAGACAAAAAAAAACAATTAAACATTTGATAATTTTTTCTCAGTTAAAAAAATGCTTTGGGTTTTTAGAACTGCATTAAAAGCACAAAGACAAACTTATGAGGCGTGGAAGGTGAGAAAGGTCAGGTGACCTTAATGGAGAATCTACTGACTCCGCCCACTACTGACTGTTAGATGGTGCTAATTGTTCTTTCGACCTGCCGGATCGCAAATGCGTTTCTGTTAAAGTTGACTGAGACAAACCTGACGAATGCAGGAGCACGCACACACACACACACACACACACACACGCGCACACACACGCACACACACACACACACACACCCCGGTGGCACTTTAGCCGTTAGTGCACCAACATTGTCTTGTAAATAGCTGATTAAACCTATGAACACAGCTGTTCAGAAGAAATACTAAACACACACGCCCTGTCTATTTCTGTCCTCAATTGAAACACATCAATACGTTAATAATTTACACCATGATAACAGAAGTGCAGAGGAATCTGAAGAGGCTCTATTACACAGACTCTGGTACGTTCACTATGGTATTCACCATAGACTGTTTATTTAGCTGAACATTACAAAACAGATATGTGTGTGAACGATTAGACGTAAACCTCGCTGGACAAGCACCATGTTTAATAAGATGACCATGTGCATGAAGAACTGCCTGGGACATTTGTAGCGCAGCCACACAAAAGGGACATTTTCAATTACAGGGAAAAGGATCGACGAGCTAATGCTGCTCACCTGTGGCCGAAGATGTGCCCTAGCAGTTTGTTTTCCCCTTGTTACTGTGTTTTGGTCACCGGGTAATCTCGCACGCATGCGCGATCGCAACGCGAGGGAACCCGGATGCGAATCTGATCATGTGTGCCGGCATGAAGCCGGAACCGGCGAGGTAGCCGGCACGGAGAGATGAAGACAGCGCGCTGTATGTTTTTGGAAGCTGAGCGACTGCTTGCGGATTATACTTCGATAATTTCATTCAGTACCCAGCTCATTCCGTTTCTCGATCTCCCGGACTTACCATCTTCTACTGGTGAGATCGAGCCATCTCTCCAACTCACCTTTTTCATCCCCATTGCCGTATATCAGACACTGGACTACCATACACACACTCACACACCCGCATACATCACACACACACTCTTTATATTTGTATTATATTTGTATATATTGGTTTTGGTGCACCTTGTTTGTTTATTTATCTGTTTGTCTTTGTATAATACACTTGGTTTAATTTATTATCTTAGTTTTGTGTCGCGTCGTATATTGTCCTGCCGCGGTTGCGCAATACCGCAATAGTCCGTATGTAGACTTAAATGGTGATTATTCTGCATGTTCTCTAGTGGAGTTTGGCGTTCCGCAGGGTTCAGTTTTAGGCCCACTGCTTATCTCCCTTTACATGCTTCCTCTGGGCAACATAATCCGTAAGCATGGTATTAGTTTTCATTGTTATGCTGACGACACACAGCTATACGTCTCAACAAAACCTGATGAGAAAAACCAGCTTACTAAAGTTGAGCAATGTGTGCAGGACATAAGAAATTGGATGCTAATTAACTTCCTTCCGGATAAGACAGAAGTTCTAGTCATAGGACCGCATACAGCTAGAAGTAACATCTTAGATCACACCGTAACTTTAGATGGCCTTTCTGTTCCATCAAGTGCAACAGTAAAAGACCTCGGCGTGATTATAGATTCCAGCCTTTCATTTGAAGCTCATGTAGATAATATCACCAGGATAGCATTCTTTCACCTCAGAATTATTGCCAAGATAAGAAATATATTATCGGTAAATGATGCAGAAAAACTAGTTCACGCTTTTATCACTTCTAGGTTGGACTATTGTAATGCCTTACTGTCTGGTTGTTCTGTTAAATGCATAAACAAGCTTCAGCTAGTCGAGAATGCAGCAGCGAGAGTCCTCACTAGAACCAGAAGATATGAGCACATCACCCCTATCCTATCTTCACTACATTGGCTCCCTGTGAAATTTCGCATTGATTTTAAAATACTACTCTTGACATATAAAACATTAAATGGTCTCGCGCCGCAGTATCTGAGCGAACTGCTTACGATCCGCCACGCCTACTTCGGTCAAAGGATGCAGGCTGCTTGTCAGTACTGCGTATTATGAAAACTACAGCTGGGGGCAGAGCTTTTTCTCACAAAGCCCCAAAATTATGGAATAGTCTTCCAAATAGTGTTCGGGACTCAGACACAGTCTCAGTGTTTAAGTCTAGGCTCAAAACCTATTTATTTAGCCAAGCATTTTTATAAATAGATTAGCCATAAGGTAAAGGAGCAGATCTGGGGGACTCATGGACGTAGAGTATTATGGTGAACTGGTATGTTTAGATGCTGTCTTCCTCACTCTCATTTGATCACTCAGGTTTGTTGACGGTGAGGTGATTGTTTGCTTTACATCTCAGTTCCCCCTCATGTTTGTGTTTCCTTCTGGCTCTCCCTTTTAGTTATGCTGTCATAGTTAGTCCTGCCGGAGTCCCTGCTTGCACTCTACAGTAAATATACATTCATATTATACATTGTGACTGTGACCATACCTAATTGCAATCTCTCCTCTTCTTCCTTTCTCCCCCTCTTTCTCTTTCCTCTCTCCCCCTGTCTCCCCCTTTCACTCTGCCCTCCGGACCTGTCTGATCCATCCTGGTGCCCCGTTTCTGGTTGGAGGTCTCGTCGCATGGATGCCCCGTGTGTCTCTTTAGGATGCGCCTGGTGTCTGGGGATGATTCTCTCTACTTAGAAGATGGTTCTGGCCTCGACTGGTGTTGTCAGCTGTTTCTCTGAGGACTTGACAATTCGATAGTTCAGGACTGGAACTTTCTACAAGTCTATCTGAGTCTCCAATAACTACTGGACTCCATTTTACATCAACTATTATAACATCAATTAACATCAACTATTATAGCTGATCCTAACACTTAACACTGTATAAATGCAGATCATTTCCTGCTATCTGTTTCCCCCAGATGAGGATGGGTTCCCTGTTGAGTCTGGTTCCTCTCAAGGTTTCTTCCTATTACCATCTCAGGGAGTTTTTCCTTGCCACTGTCGCCTTACCAGGTTGCTCACCAGGGACTATCTGAACATTTTTGATTCATACACATTCACATTCCATACAAACTTAAATAATTCTTTTGATTGTGTAAAGCTGTTTTGAGACAATGTCAATCGTTAAAAGCGCTATACAAATAAAACTGAATTGAATAAAAATAAATAAAACTGAATACCGGAAGTGTGGTTTTCAAGCCCCTTTTTAGATTCCCGAATCCGTTTTCTTGTAACTAACGGTTTAATAATAAAAAGCGGTACACATTTATACTATTCCCTATCTTTATATATAAGGATATACACTATCTTTATATCCTAAACATACTTAAATGTAAATATGAATATAATATTACTTATTTTTTATATATATATATATATATATATATATATATATATATATATATATAGTGTATATATAGGTAGTGTCATTGTGATAACTCAAACATATACTGTACATGCTGAAAACTGAAAGTGAAAGTTCAGAGTTTTTCTCACTTCTCTCTGTTGAAGACGATGAAGTCTCGCTGTACGCAGTCGAGTCGCTGCTGGAGCTGACCGTTCTGCACAAACACACAAACACAATCACAAATTATCCTGATTTGTCCTGAATGTATTTAAATCTGTGATTTAAAAAATAAATCAATAACAATTACTGAAATATCAAAAGTACATTTATATTTATGAAATTTGGTAGCTGTGGTTTTCCTGAGTGACTTTACAGACGTGCTCTGTTCTAACACCACTTGCTGAATTATTTTGATTCACTGAGTTAAAGACTAAGACTACAGTCAGTCTAAAACTCTGTTGAGCTCAGTACAGTACGAAAAACACACAAAATGGATTTTTACAAAGCGCTAATCTATATATGAATAACGGAAAGGTTTTATCTTGGTCAGAATTCGTTCTTTCAATAATATCTTTACACTTACACTTCATACATTGGAGGACGAGAAACCAAACAGTTCTGTCTGTATATTTGTATGTTTGTCCATCATGCAAAACTGAATGGACCGACTATAATGAAACTTTGCCGGTCCTTTTGTCTTTGCCTGAAGTTTAACCTGCACCATACATTAAATCAAAAAAGGTATGTGACTTTTGAAAACTAAATCCTCAATGATGTATGGACAGATCAATGTATTTTTCTTCTGAAAGTGTGTCTGTATGAAGTGCCACTATGAGATCAAACGCGGGTCGTTAGTGCAAACACATCCGCAGCAGTCAGAGGTGAGGACTTGTGTAAAATACCCGAACTGAGAGCCAAGGGTTATGTGCATGAATCAAAATGTTAAATAAAAGTAAAGAAAGACGGCCAACTTAGTGTAAACAAGGCGTCAGATACTCAACCTTACAGAATGTCATTTCTTTTTAATCATAAGTTAGACAGAGAGTTCTGCTGTACAGAAAGACACACAGACATGTACGTGGACTTCAACCTCAAATAATAATAATAATAATAATAATAATAATAATAATAATAATATCACTGATTACATTAAAGATCAGCAGATTATTATTAGATTTAACCTTTTAACTATTTCTACAAACTCTTTAACCATTAACAACGGGTATTTACGCTGGTCCATGAACATCTTCCACATCCAGAGCTGAACAAACTGAATGTTTTATCGCGAGAAAGAAACAATTACACGAAAGATTAAACTTCCTGCCCTGCACTTAATATTAAATATATTCTTATTTACTGAATGTACAGTGTGTCCATAAAGCCTAATGCATTTATTTGTAATATTCTCCAAACTGCTAAATATTTATAAACATTACCAGCACAAGACGTCCTGATCTGTACAACAACATCAGCCTTATAGACGGAGAACTGAATCAATCATGGAGCCAAGATCTGCTCTGTTATCTCTAACTGAATCCGGCTAATGCTGTCATTAAGGAAGAAATCTGAAAGTGTATAATGAAAGAAAGACAGACAGAGAGAGAGAGAGAGAGAGAGAGAGAGAGAAAGGGAATAATGTGAGAGAAATAGGGCAGAGAAGAAGAGATAAAGAGAGAAGAGGAGAAGAAAGATATTGAGGAGGATAAGAGATGTCCTGGTTTTCTGTGCTCGTCATGTTCTTGGTGATTTAATTGAGCTGATGCTCTTTACATTACAGTCTGGACTGCAGCTGGGACTCTGTGGGGGGGGGGGGGGGGGTGAGAGGGAGACTGCAGGGTAACGAGTAAAGAGGAGAGAAGCATAGCAGAGCGAAAAGTGAGAGAGAGAGAGAGAGAGAGAGAGAGAGCGTAACTCCAGCAAGTGATCCAGGAAAAGAGAGAGTGTACTGTACTTGTGATGTGTCACTTATATACAGTATACAGAATAAACAACTACACTCGTACACAACAGATCGCTGTGGTGGAGCAGAATCAATTATTTTCCTACAAACATCCACAAATCTTTTATTCCTCTCATACCGCTGCAGTTTGTTAATCATTTCTGAAACAATCCAGTTCCTGCTACAGCCGCTACAGACACTCAGAACACACTAACACGCAACTATATCATGAGCACTTTATTAATCTCACACACTCACCGTCTTTACCGCTTTATCCTGTGTACAGAGTCGCAGGGGGTCTGGATCCGATCCCATGGGGCACAAGGTGGGGTTCACTCACGTTAAGACCTTATTTGTCACATCTACATTACTGTACAGTGAAATTCTTTCTTGGCCTACTCCACCGTAACTCAGAGCCACTTTATTAATCTGATTCATTAATGAAAATAATTAGTTATTAATGTACCAGTGTGAGAGCTGTTACTACAGAAATAATATCACCTTAGAACATGCGCATTAATATACTAACTTTACTAACTTCATTTTAATCTTATAACAGCAAATACTGAACAAATGTAACCTGTTTGTCTTATTTAAGGACGTGATCGCAGGTCGTCCTGGTGCCGATTCAGGTGGAACCAGTTTTAATCCAGTTTCAGTTATTTCTTAACGCAGTTATTTCTAAAATGCTGCGTGTGAATAGAAACAGAAACAAGTAGAGAAAAGCAGGAGTTTTCCTCGTGCACGAGTCACCTTGAGGCAGGAGTGTGATGCACGAGCACTTCAGCTGTGTTAGCGTTTTCACAAACACACAATTACAGCAATCAGACTGAGCGAGCACAAGTTCCTCTCTTCATCACACACTTGTCCAGTCATCACGGCACGTTTATTATTTTAGCTGATGCGTACAAGCTTTAAATTAACCCTTGGGCATTCATGACACACACACACACACACACACACACTCATTGCAGATTATTACAGACAGGCTATATATCTAATTATAGACATCGATGCAGCACAAGACTGAGGTGTTGACGTCATTCTGATGATGTAATAATAAATTATGTAACAGCAACACTTCACTGAGATATTGAGGATATTGTTTTATCTTTTCTTTTTTTTTATTAATTACTGTGTTTTTTATCATTACAAACTGACAGAACACTCCTAATATCATATAATAAATTATAATCAGGCTCTGTCTACTGTCCGGTTGTTTAGATTCATCTGCGTCTCGAGTGTCTATGACGTTATACAGTGAAGATAATAAAAGAAAACTCTAATAAGAGCAGAGATACAGGCAGACAATGGGAACCTGATGAGGTTCTACCTGTGGAGATCCGTCAGAACCCTGATCCCTCGTCTTCCTCGCTAATCTCTTCTTCTTCTTGTGCAGTGGCTTCGACTCCAGGATCATCTCCTCCAGCTCAAACGTGGGGTCACAGTTTAGTCTCCGTCTCTAAGCGCATGAAAAAAGAATTGATTATCGCGATTATAAAAAACTAAACCTGAGCAGATGGCGTGTCCACCCGAGAGCCTCGAACCTCATCATTATGGATGGAACAAGTTGATGGACATCTGTTATGTACTGTACACACACTGCAGGGGAATTTCTAGAAATTTTAATAAAACATGTTCTGCTCACAAGAAACATAAAGGATATTAAAATCTTACCAAGACAGACGCAAGAGCTGACGTAGTGGTGTTAAAAGCGTGTAAAACTTTAATTTTTCTATTATTTTCATTAAAAATATATTTTTTTAAAGATGTCTTCTGTTTATCACAGGAAAGTCTTTCTTTTCAGCTTTACTTCAACCCTGTGTCTGTATCAAATATTATAATGAGCCAAAGTCACATGACTACATATTTAAATATTATAGTGAGTCAAAGTCACATGACCACATATTTAAATATTATAATGAGCCAAAGTCACACAACTACATATTTAAATATTATAATGAGCCAAAGTCACATGACTACATATTTAAATATTATAATGAGCCAAAGTCACATGACCACATATTTAAATATTATAATGAGCCAAAGTCACATGACCACATATTTAAATATTATAATGAGCCAAAGTCACACAACTACATATTTAAATATTATAATGAGCCAAAGTCACACAACTACATATTTAAATATTATAATGAGCCAAAGTCACATGACTACATATTTAAATATTATAATGAGCCAAAGTCACATGACCACATATTTAAATATTATAATGAGCCAAAGTCACATGACCACATATTTAAATATTATAATGAGCCAAAGCCACAGAACTACATATTTAAATATTATAATTACTTAAATATTATTATAAGCCCTAGGCATTACTAAATACTTAAATATCACAGAGATTATAAATTAAAATATCAAAACTTAAATATTATAATGACCTCAAGTCATTTGACTAAATACTTAAATAAATTGAATTGAAATAATTACTCATTATAATTATAATGAGTCACATTAAGTATTATAATAAACTCAAGCACATGACAAATTACTTAAATATTATAATGAGCCCAGATCACGTGACTAAGTACTAAAATATTATAATAAGCTGTAGTCACACTAATAAATACTTAAATATCAAAACTTTAATATTATAAGGAAACCAAGTCATGTGACTAAGTACACCTTGTAGAAAAGGTTAAGATGTTAAAATGGTTTTACATTTATTCTGGTTCTTTGGGGATAAGTCTAATGAATATTAAAAGAATTGTCCAAGATGGGAACTGTAGGCATGGTGTAGGTGTAAACAAAAATTAATTATTAGTACTTATTGTAGTAATTATTCCATTTTCTTTCGTCTAGTCTAATGAGGCCCGAGAGAGTATTGAGAGAGTATAGAGAGAGTATTATTGAGAGAGTATAGAGAGAGTATCGAGTGAGTATTGAGAGTGTATTATCCTGTGAGGGGGAAATCTTTATAAACAGTCGTTCCCAATAAGCTATACTGTATGTGTCTTAATGGATATATATTTTTATGGCTTTCACTTTGTATGCTCAAAATAGTTCTGCTAAATATTATCTGCATTTTTGCTGACATTGTATATTTATTTAACTGAATGTAAAGTGCTTGTTGTGCCAGAACGAGTTACTGTACAACTGAAACGACATTAAGTGGACAGTTATTTGTCTGAGACAGACATTCCATAGACCTGTAGCCTCGGCCAGGATTATATTCCGGAGTACAGGACGCACAATAACCTCCTTCACTACATCCCTCACAGACCCGGGTGTAATGCAGTATTACATACTGTACAGTCACTCTAGGACCACATTTGATTTGGCTGTATCAGCAGTAGGGGTCGCTAGTGAACCATGTGCTACATGAGGCTCCAAGTGAAGAACCTCAATGCTTCAGGAAAACTGCAGCAGAAATCAGAATGTAGAACCGACGCGAGACCACAAACAAACTGAAGCTGAAAAAAATAAACAGACCAGGTTCATGAGGGGTCGTTCAGCTGAGGTGTACTCTGGGAACTGAAGTCCAGGAGCAACAACACACAGACTACATGGACACAAAGCGCCCCCTGGAGGTCATCACTGACAAGAACAATGCTGTACGGTTTGGTGCAGTTCTAATTATTAGCAGAACAGTTTAGTACAAAAGCAATAAAAACACTTTGGAATGTGAGTCTATAGAAACTCCATGTTACTGATTATTTTCCTCCAGCAGTGCCACATGCGCAGAGTGTAAAACTGAGATGATCAGGAGAGAGAGGGAGAGACTGGGAGAACATGAAGTGCGATACAGGAGTGCGCACTACAGCAAGGTCAAATAAAGGACAGCATACCTTGTGTGTGTGTGTGTGTGTGTGTGTGTGTGTGTGTGTGTGTGTGTGTGTGTGTTCGGTACGCACATTAGGGATGAATCCTGGTGGGACGTGTTTATTAAGCACGGTGTCCCAGTTTACGTTGGAGAGACACTGTGTGTCCTTCAGCTCAGAGAGAGACGAGAGACGCTTCTCCGCATCGACACACAGCAGCTGAGACACAGTGCACGCGTAGGTTATGTTTGAAAGAGCATGATTTATTGTACAGAACATAACTATTATGGGAAAGCAGGAATTAATGCAAGCAAGAAACTAAATATCCTTAAAGACACAAAACTTTCCTACATCACTGCATTTTAATATCAGAGGTGAGAAACGCGGCCCGTCTCACCTTCCGCAGCAGAGACTTCATCTCTACTGACCACGCGGCAGGGTAGCAGGGATGGACTTTATGGAAGGACTGCAGGATCTCCGAGGTGGGCGTGCAGGAGCGCATGATGTACGGCCTCTGAAGAAGAAAAAAAAGTCACTCCGGCGTGAGAAAGGTGGAGAGTGTTAACTGCAGCGTTTATCCTATACACACACACACACACACACACACTCAATTATACACTATGGACAGTATAGGAGCATCAGTTAGCCTAATCTGCATGTCTTTGGACTTTGGGAGGAAACACCCAAGGTGGGAATCGAACCCAGACCCTGAAGGTGCAAGGCGACAGTGATAAACCAGCTCTAACTGATCCCAGATCTGTTGTAAGGGTTTCATGTCACCTGTCCTCGTAGCAGCTCGTAGGCTGTAATACCCAAAGACCACCAGTCCACCTCGAACGAGTAACCTGGATTCGTTCCCTCAAACGTCTGGAAAAGTTCCGGAGCTGCAGAACAACAAAAACGAGAAAACGGTCAGGTCAGCTTAGTGGTTCCTGCAAACTAGTTCATCTGTACAGACCTGAAGGTGTGTGTGTGTGTGTGTGTGTGTGTGTGTCTGAGCAAGTTACAGGAGATATAAGATATAAGCTCAGTTCTTCTCCGTTTCTGTTTTGCTGTCAGCGCAGATCAATGTTCATATTCATTCATAAAATAAACATACTTTTCCACAGCGCTGATCTCTCTCTCTCTCTCTCTCACACACACACACACACACACACACACACACACACACACACACACACACACACACACACACATCTCTGATAAAATCTCACATCCATCACACTGCACTACTTGGGGTCAATTACGCCTGTAATCCTGTTAGACTGTGTCCAAGACCATACAGCGGAATACATCGATACAGCACGCCTATTACAGAGAGACTAAATAAACAATCTGGATATAAAACCTTTTAAAAAGATCCCTCTGTAAGCCTGAGACGTACAGCTTGTGTCTGAATAGATGATGAAAAGTCTGTGCATTGAGAGTTTTACACAGAGTGCATTTTCATGCCAACGATTTCATTACGATATACAGTGGTGTGAAAAACTATTTGCCCCCTTCCTGATTTCTTATTCTTTTGCATGTTTGTCACTTAAATGTTTCTGCGCATCAAAAACCGTTAACTATTAATCAAAGATAACATAATTGAACACAAAATGCAGTTTTTAAATGAAGGTTTACGTTATTAAGGGAGTAAAAAACTCCAAATCTACATGGCCCTGTGTGAAAAAGTGATTGCCCCCCTTGTTAAAAAATAACTTAACTGTGGTTTATCACACCTGAGTTCAATTTCTGTAGTCACCCCCAGGCCTGATTACTGCCACACCTGTTTCAATCAAGAAATCACTTAAATAGGAGCTACCTGACACAGAGAAGTAGACCAAAAGCACCTCAAAAGCTAGACATTATGCCAAGATCCAAAGAAATTCAGGAACAAATGAGAACAAAAGTAATTGAGATCTATCAGTCTGGTAAAGGTTATAAAGCCATTTCTAAAGCTTTGGGACTCCAGCGAACCACAGTGAGAGCCATTATCCACAAATGGCAAAAACATGGAACAGTGGTGAACCTTCCCAGGAGTGGCCGGCCGACCAAAATTACCCCAAGAGCGCAGAGACAACTCATCCGAGAGGCCACAAAAGCCCCCAGGACAACATCTAAAGAACTGCAGGCCTCACTTGCCTCAATTAAGGTCAGTGTTCACGACTCCACCATAAGAAAGAGACTGGGCAAAAACGGCCTGCATGGCAGATTTCCAAGGCCAAACCACTTTTAAACAAAAAGAACATTAAGGCTCGTCTCAATTTTGCTAAAATACATCTCAATGATTGCCAAGACTTTTGGGAAAATACCTTGTGGACCGACGAGACAAAAGTTGAACTTTTTGGAAGGTGCGTGTCCTGTTACATCTGGCGTAAAAGTAACACAGCATTTCAGAAAAAGAACATCATACCAACAGTAAAATATGGTGGTGGTAGTGTGATGGTCTGGGGTTGTTTTGCTGCTTCAGGACCTGGAAGGCTTGCTGTGATAGATGGAACCATGAATTCTACTGTCTACCAAAAAATCCTGAAGGAGAATGTCCGGCCATCTGTTCGTCAACTCAAGCTGAAGCGATCTTGGGTGCTGCAGCAGGACAATGACCCAAAACACACCAGCAAATCCACCTCTGAATGGCTGAAGAAAAACAAAATGAAGTCTTTGGAGTGGCCTAGTCAAAGTCCTGACCTGAATCCTATTGAGATGTTGTGGCATGACCTTAAAAAGGCGGTTCATGCTAGAAAACCCTCAAATAAAGCTGAATTACAACAATTCTGCAAAGATGAGTGTTCCAAAATTCCTCCAGAGCGCTGTAAAAGACTCGTTGCAAGTTATCGCAAACGCTTGATTGCAGTTATTGCTGCTAAGGGTGGCCCAACCAGTTATTAGGTTCAG
Source organism: Channallabes apus (assembly GCA_030522415.1). Lineage (NCBI taxonomy): Eukaryota > Metazoa > Chordata > Actinopteri > Siluriformes > Clariidae > Channallabes > Channallabes apus. Next base: position 1,338,652 of record CM060106.1, on the reverse strand, counting down.
GGGGCAATTACTTTTTCACACAGGGCCATGTAGGTTTGGATTTTTTTTCTCCCTAAATAATAAAACCCCTCATTTAAAAACTGCATTTTGTGTTTACTTGTGTTATCTTTGACTAATAGTTAAATGTGTTTGATGATCAGAAACATTTTATGTGACAAACATGCAAAAGAATAAAAAATCAGGAGGGGGGCAAATAGTTTTTCACACCACTGTAATTTGTAATAAAAAAAACAACACTTGTATAACAGAATGTAAAAAAAAAACACATTTCACTTCTGCTTTCAGACTTTTTGGACACTGGTGTACACTGTCTGGCCAAAAAAAACTATTATTGAGATAAAGTTGTAAAGATGTTCACCACCAAAGAACACGCCAGAGAACATCCTGAACGAGCGTTATCAGAGATCGCTTACTGTAAAGTGATGTGAAGTCACATCGTAAAAAATGTCCTGGAGAAACCAGAGCTAGGTTTAATAGTGACAGTAAGAGCATTTCCAGGCAAACACACACACACACACACACACACACACACACACACACACACACACACACACACACACACACACACACACGGCAAAGATAACTCCAGGGACTGGGACTAAACAGCTGTGTGTCTATAATAAAACTTGTTATTGAGACTCATCAGAAAAAAAGGCTTCAGTTTGTTAGAGATCATAAAGTTTGGACTTTGGAGTGATGTGGAAAAAGGTCATGTGACCTGATGTCCAGACTGACCCTATTCCAGAGTGATGGGCGTGTCAGGGTAAGAAGGGAAGGACATGTCCACTGTACAAGTCCTCTGGAGACAGTGTTATGATCTGGGGTTGATCAGTTACTCAGGTCGAGACTCAGTAACGTTATGGGGCAACAAAATGAAGTCAGCTGACGACCTGAATGAGTGTCAGAGTGTGAGCGAGCGGTTCTGGAAGCATGATGAATCATTTAGTTTATATACTGTACCAGGGGGTATCAAAAGGTCCTGAGATTTGAGCTCCACTGATCCGGTTGCTTTCACAGAACATCCTCCCTCAAAGGCCTTAAAACATGGCAGTAGAATTTGCTATTTGCTAATATTACCTACTGACTGTCCGGGCCCTGGGGACGAATTAGAAAAGCGATTAAAACTCCTTGACCAAGTCGTTGTAGCGTCGCCACAATGAGTCAAATCATGTCAAACGTCTCTGTGGCAGATTTGCCCAGTTTCACGCCACTTTCATGCTCACGATGTACACAGGAGCTGTGGATGATGTCATCACAGGATGATGTCTTTTGGCACACTGACTTATTAAAGCTCCCTGTGACTATGTGCTGCCCTCTGCTGCTGTGTTGTAAATCTGACAAAACTGCAGTATGAGCTGTGATGTGAGTGAAACTGGGAAGATAAAATCTTACCCAGTTAAAACAAATAAACTAGAACACAGGTATGTATTTTGCTATCTATGTATTTCTGATAATCATGCGTGTAGTAGAACCTCTCACCCATATATGGCTTTGTCCCTGCAATAGAAGTGGCTTTTAAGTCGTCTTTAACGATAGCAGCGATGTTGAAGTCAGTCAGATGAGAGTGACCTGAGAGATCAGAGACACACAGGGTCACGTTAAACACACACACACACACACACACACACACACACACACACACACACACACACACACACACACACTCCTCATTGAGCCTTCAGCAGCAGGTGGCTAGAATTAGCGCTGGAACAATATGATAATCTCACCGTATGATAACTGTCCGTTTAGATTTCACGGTTTTAATCACACGCACACACATACACACACACACACACACACACACACACACACACACACACACACACACACACACACACACACACACACACACTATAGTACATGCTTAACTATTTATTGCACTACACATTTCTTTTAAACATAAAAGTCTTGGTGCTTTAGGGTGTTATACTGCTTTAGGGTGTTATACTGCTTTAGGGTGTTGTACTGCTTTAGAGTGTTGTACTGCTTTAGGGTGTTATACTGCTTTAGGGTGTTGTACTGCTTTAGGGTGTTGTACTGCTTTAGGGTGTTGTACTGCTTTAGGGTGTTATACTGCTTTAGGGTGTTATACTGCTTTAGAGTGTTATACTGCTTTAGGGTGTTGTACTGCTTTAGGGTGTTATACTGCTTTAGAGTGTTGTACTGCTTTAGGGTGTTATACTGCTTTAAGATGTTATACTGCTTTAGGGTGTTGTACTGCTTTAGGGTGTTATACTGCTTTAGGGTGTTATACTGCTTTAGAGTGTTGTACTGCTTTAGGGTGTTATACTGCTTTAGGGTGTTGTACTGCTTTAGGGTGTTATACTGCTTTAGGGTGTTATACTGCTTTAGGGTGTTGTACTGCTTTAGGGTGTTATACTGCTTTAGGGTGTTGTACTACTTTAGGGTGTTATACTGCTATAGAGTGTTGTACTGCTTTAGGGTGTTATACTGCTTTAGGGTGTTATACTGCTTTAGAGTGTTGTACTGCTTTAGGGTGTTATACTGCTTTAGGGTGTTATACTGCTTTAGAGTGTTGTACTGCTTTAGAGTGTTATACTGCTTTAGGGTGTTATACTGCTTTAGGGTGTTGTACTGCTTTAGGGTGTTATACTGCTTTAGGGTGTTATACTGCTTTAGAGTGTTATACTGCTTTAGGGTGTTATACTGCTTTAGGGTGTCATACTCCTTTAGGGTGTCGTACTACTTTAGGGTGTTATACTGCTTTAGAGTGTTATACTGCTTTAGGGTGTTATACTGCTTTAGAGTGTTGTACTGCTTTAGGGTGTTATACTGCTTTAGGGTGTTATACTGCTTTAGAGTGTTGTACTGCTTTAGGGTGTTATACTGCTTTAGGGTGTTATACTGCATTAGGGTGTTATACTGCTTTAGGGTGTTATACTGCTTTAGGGTGTTATACTGCTTTAGGGTGTTATACTGCTTTAGAGTGTTGTACTGCTTTAGGGTGTTATACTGCTTTAGGGTGTTATACTGCTTTAGGGTGTTGTACTACTTTAGGGTGTTATACTGCTTTAGAGTGTTGTACTGCTTTAGGGTGTTATACTGCTTTAGAGTGTTATACTGCTTTAGGGTGTTGTACTACTTTAGGGTGTTATACTGCTTTAGGGTGTTGTACTACTTTAGGGTGTTATACTGCTTTAGGGTGTTATACTGCTTTAGGGTGTTGTACTACTTTAGGGTGTTATACTGCTTTAGAGTGTTGTACTGCTTTAGGGTGTTATACTGCTTTAGGGTGTTGTACTACTTTAGGGTGTTATACTGCTTTAGAGTGTTGTACTGCTTTAGGGTGTTATACTGCTTTAGAGTGTTATACTGCTTTAGGGTGTTATACTGCTTTAGGGTGTTGTACTACTTTAGGGTGTTGTACTGCTTTAGAGTGTTGTACTGCTTTAGGGTGTTGTACTGCTTTAGGGTGTTATACTGCTTTAGGGTGTTATACTACTTTAGGGTGTTATACTTCTTTAGGGTGTTATACTGCTTTAGAGTGTTGTACTGCTTTAGGGTGTTATACTGCTTTAGAGTGTTGTACTGCTTTAGGGTGTTATACTGCTTTAGGGTGTTATACTGCTTTAGGGTGTTGTACTACTTTAGGGTGTTATACTTCTTTAGGGTGTTATACTGCTTTAGAGTG